>CAMXCT020006622.1:1955011-2037511 GCA_947184155.2 Cladocopium goreaui | reverse complement strand
GCCTCACTGAGACAGCCGAGTATTCCGGCTCCACCAGTGGTAGCAAATCGAAGTTGATGAAGGACATCACCGACCCCTTGAATTGGCACCAGGGCCGTAGCCTCGCTGGCTTCAGGAAATTGTTCAGCATCGCCAGTGGCAACATGACCCACACCATGACCACCACCATGACCATGACCACCACAGAAACCATGACAGAGACCATGACCATGACCGAGACCATGACCGAGACCATCATGAACACAGAGGCTTCGGATGTGGTGGGCACCAGCGTCTTTTGTGGTCTGTTACTTGGAGTAGGGCACCTGCTCTAAGCGAATGGCAACGTTAGCTTTGAACAGCAGAGCATAGCATAGCCAGATGACAATGGATGGCAGTAGATGGCAGAGATGTTTCTGGATTCAGGAACACTGGAATTGCTATAGGCGTTCAGCCCTCATGATGGTTTTTCTCCATGTGGGCTTGTAAGCTAAACGAATTGCTAAACGACTTTTCAACCTCGGTTTACTGCTACAAGCAGCGAACCGCACGTCACAACGACGGCGCGCTTTTTTATGCCCCGTAAGGCGCGCCTTTTCCTCGCCGCAGCGCGATGCATTTTCACCATTAACTGAGCCCTCGGGTACTGTGATCCATTGAAAACATTGAAGGCTATCAAAGATCTCTTGTTGTGGCGTGTTGTGGCTATGTATAGGTTGACTCCTTAAGGACACGCTAACTTCAGATTGTGCGACATTTCAATCAGAGAGGTGCTCAACCCTAATTCCCACTCTGCAGCAGATCAGAGTGGCACGGACAGACACATTTTGGATGAGACCCAAAAAGGAGCGGCTCATTTGTCGGGTATCCAGGTATCCACTATTTTGGTGTTCACCAGGGCACCAGGGTTTTGACCAAATCAAGGGCTGGTGATGGCTGGTGCTTATTGTGGTTTTGAAGTGCGCGAAACTTTGTCTCACGGTCGCAAGTACCAATCAGATGAACTTACCGTGGAGCTGCTGTAGTGCAGAGGTACAATTGGAAGCAGAAGAAGTACCGGGCCCGGAAGTTCCCTGGGAGGCCAGCGTTGCATGCCCTTTCTGAAGTGACAAGACAATTTTGGGAAAGCATTGGGGTATTTGGTTGGTTCTGTTTCAGAGATGTTGGACCGGACGAAAGGCATATGTATGAATCAACATCCACTTGCAAAGTGGCAAGCGGCCACTCTCAGCTGGGCGCAAGATGGCCTGACCCTGCTGCCAGAACATCCCATTGGACACGGAGACACGCAGGGGACTTGGTGTGCGGCAGATCCAAGAGTGATGAACCCTGGCCAGAAATTTGCCTTTGCTGCATCCTTTGCAAAACCACGATTTTTATTTGATAGCTGGTAAACATCTCGAAGTGATTTTCGGACCTGTTCGCAGCCGTCCAGGCAGGTGGCAGCCCTTGCTAAGCGATGACCATGTGCGATTCCGCAACTGGGCTTGGCACTTAGCATGAGCCCTGGGTTTTGTTGCTATATGTGTATGTAGGGTTTTAGTATCTTTAAGTATTCAACTTAACTGTTCTATTTTTTGGGGGTCGCTATACCGTATATCCTTTCACATCCCTTTTTGGTGGATTGTGCCTACTCCATGAAGACCATCCAACTGCACCTGGTGTGCCGAGGTGCAAGGGCATTTGGTTCATGGCCAGACACCTCCATTGGTTGTGCACGCCTCAGAATTTCAAGAGTGAAATCCACCGGTAATTCCGAATTGGCCCTATCCCTGTAGGAAAACATATACAGATGTGTGTATATATATATGTACATATATAATCATCGAAGGAAGCTTGCAGATAGACAGATAGATAGATACACAAGCACAACTGCAACTACAACTACAAGTACCACTACACTACACTACACTACACTACACTACACTACACTACACTACACTACACTACACTACACTACACTACACTACACTACAACAACGGCAACAACTACTACTAGTAGTACTACTAGTACTACTAGTACTACTAGTACTACTAGTACTAGTAATACAACTACAAATGCAAATATATTACGATACATTACACTACGCTAGTTACACTACACTACGCCAATTACATCTAATTACATCTAGTTACATCCAATTACATCTAATTACATCTAATTGCATCTAATTACATTCAATTACATCTAACTACATCTAGTTACATTTAATTACATCTAATTGCATCTGATTACATCTAATTACATCTAATTACGCTACGCTACACTACACTACACACACTACACTACGCTACACTAATTACACGACAAGTACAGCTACAACAGCAATAACAACAACAACAACAACAACAACAACAACAACAACAACTGCTGCTGCTGCTGCTACTACTACTGCTGCTGCTGTTGCTACCACCACCACCACAGCTACAACTACAATTGCAACTACACTACATCACACTACATCACACTACATCACATTACGCAACACTACACTACACTACACCGCACCACACTACACCACACCACACTACACTACACTATTTACATTACATTACATTACATTACACTACAGGTACAACTACAACTACATCTGCAACTGCCACTACTTTACACTACACTAATTACACTACACTATGCTACAGCTACAACTACACTACTTTACAGTACACCACACTAGACTACACTACACTATACCACACTAGAGTACGCAACACTACAGTACACTACACTACAGTACACTACACTACTCTAGACTCTACACTACACTACGCTAATTACACCACACCACAACTACAACTGCAACTACACTAAACTAATTACACTGCATACAACTACAACTCCACTACACTACACTACAGCTACAATTACAACTGCACTACACCACACTACATCCAGCAGTTGTGGTGGGGTGACCACTGCAACCATTGCAACCACTTCAAAAATCACAATTCCAACCACCTTTCGGCCCATTAGTGGATTCGCTCTGCCATCCGTGATTCACAACAACCAACCTCTCCTATAGGTTTCCTATTTTTGAACTTCCGCCAGCGCCTTGTGCGGTACTACTGGTATGCATAACACATTTTTTTTCCAAGACGATGATGCGGCACTTCACCATCCATGAGGACTCTGTGCACTTCTTGGCGCGGGCAGATCCCCGAGATCCGGGGCAAAGCAGCCGGGCCTGCTCAGCCGCCAAGGCCGGGTAAACACGACAGAAAACCGTTGATGATCGATATACTGAAGGGAAATGAATGATGGTTGATGATGGTTCATGATGGTTGATGATGGTTAACGATGACTAGTGATTTAATGGAAACATTTAGGGGAAAATTGATGGTTAGTATTCGTCAACGAGATTTAATGGGATATTTGATTGAAGTGATATTTCATGGGATATTTCAAGGATATGAATGGGATACTCATGGACGGTTATTGAAGATTGATGGTTTAACAATAAAACCTTTACAGTGATCGGAGATGGTGTGTACATCCCATTTCCAGTTTGGGGTTCCTCGGAGTTTTTTTCATTCTGTTGCAACCAGATGAATTGGGAGTGAGGCTGACACATGGAGGGATGGTCAGGATGATCAATTGGGTATGGTGGGCCAGATGGGAGAAAAACAAAAGATGTTGGATGCTTGACTCAGGTGTGCAGCGGGCGAAACAATCAACGGCAACTGTGAGAATTTGATGTGATGCCAAAGACCTTGATGAATAGATGGGGGTAACATATACCCAAATTATAGACGGTAACATATACCCACAATTAGGTTAAGGAACTATCATCTACCCAATTTTTCTGATTCACCCGCCAAAAACTGGTTGTTTTTCGAAGAATTTCCCGCGGCCGTGCAGGCGATGGGTTACATGGCATCAGCATTGGTGCTGTCACAGGAAAAAAACCTTCGGATTCGGCAGGAGGCTGAAGAGTTGATCAGCTCGGCTGGGGACCCTGGAGCCAAGTGGGAAATTCCTGGCCCCCAAAATCCATGAAATGAAGATACTCCATGAAGATCATGAAGTGACACTTTCAGAGGGTTCCAAGCCAGCCATGGCCCTAGAATGCTAAGTTGCCAAGGCGGAGCGTCATATCAAGCACTGCTACTCCACTGAGCCAGAAAACTTCCAGCTGCTTCCCCTGCTGCGAAGCGAGTTGCTGAGCAGCATCAAAGAACTGTCAGTGTAAAGTGTGCTGCTTTTGAACCCTATATTTTAAAGAACATTTTTTTTATTTTTCAAACATGTTCAGATATGGGTATACCGGTATAGCCATGCTCCCAGTTGGTTGAGAGGTAGCGATTTTCATCAACTCAGGTGGCCCATTTGGTGGTTGACACATTCTGTCTTCCAACATCTCTATCCCGAAGGGCCGGCCATGAACCCAGTTGGCCAGCGGCAACATCGCTTTTGGGCCATTCATATAGTAAATATAGTGGTTGATTCCGAAACGTGATGTTTAAAGAGCCTCTATCATATCAAATCACCGATTTGGCTGCTTAAAAACCTAATCTTCGAGGGGAAGATTTGTTGTCTGAGTGAAATCCTCCAGCGCTCAGGCGGATCCGAAGCCAGTGGATCTTTCGTGGGGGGCCCTGTTTCTGGGATAAGTCTGGGATATTTGTGGCGACTGGGAACACCTGCTGGTTTCGGCCAACCCAAGCCCTTCGTCGCTGAGGACTCCAGCTCCAGCTCCACTGGACGCGTGTTGGGAGCTGGATGGCCAGGCCAAGTTGTGTCCTCTCAACAAGGCCCGGTGCTGGTGCGGCCAAGAAACCAATCTCTGGTCTCTGGCAGCTGGGTATCTGAGGCGGCTTGGATGGCGGTGAATGGAGTGTATCTGCTGGATGATCAGCATTTACAAGGTGTGGAGCGGATTTTTCCGTGAGAGCTGCTGTGCCCATTTGGAATTGGACAGTTCTTCAGGTTAAAGTCCTGCTGGATGAATTTCTGTTGAGCATTTTTTTTCCCGCCAGTGGGGTGGTCAGATGCGAGACAGCGAGATTTATTCGAAGGCATGGCACCTGGCCTCCAAAGTTCGCGAATCCTGTGAGGAAACC
Organism: Cladocopium goreaui; assembly: GCA_947184155.2. Classification (NCBI taxonomy): domain Eukaryota; class Dinophyceae; order Suessiales; family Symbiodiniaceae; genus Cladocopium; species Cladocopium goreaui. The sequence continues at coordinate 2,032,471 of CAMXCT020006622.1, read as the reverse complement.
GAGTTCTAGTGTCGCCACTAGAAATTCAGGGGCTTCAGACCTTCAGAAGTCCATGGCAAAAGGTACAAAAGGTGTGGATTCGAATTTCAATGCCGTCTTTCTATGTTCTGCACCTCATACTCTGGAATCTCTGGAAGCATTTTTGGATCAACTGTGGATCTCCGAGTTGCTCACTGAAAGGGCAGAGTCCTAACTTCTGATCAAACAGTAACTTACCTTTGGCGGCCGCGCTTAAGGCAGCTCTTCTGTGACGGGCGGCCATTGCATCGAAGGGCCACGGGGGAGGCGGAGTTGCTGACCGTGAGACTCTCCTGTGGACATTGGGGCCTGGGAGTTGAGAAACTGAAGCTGACCCCGAAACTGAAATCGCATGAGGTAATAGATCCCGATTCTTTTTTAAGCGATCATGTTACCAAATGGATGTTTCTCCTGGAAGAAGCTGGGGAAATCGAAAACTCTGCCCATTTCAGAAGCCATTCCAATCATTTCCAGCGGGTGCCACGGGAGGCTCTCTTGGAGTCCCTCTCTGCTAGCATTGCTACCGCGGAGCCCAGCTGGAGCAGTGTTCAGTGGTGGTCCAAGCAGTTTGTAGCGCTACAGGACTGGCCTGGCGTTGCGAAACATTGCAGGGCTAAGTGGCTAAGCAGCCACCTTGTGATTGATGAGTGATTGATATTGATTGGGTCAAGGTCAAGTAAGACCAGCTCTGATGACGCTAGAACCCACCATGGGAATCGAATCCCGAAATCAGCCAGTAGCAGTAGAAGCAACCCCAGAAAGCTCCGCCACTTGAAGAACTTGGAAGTTGTGGCACTGGCACCATGGTGCGCAGGATCCAAAGTTCTCTGATCCCAGCGCTGGAGCCTACTCTGTGCACGACCTAGAGAGACTGCTCCCACGAGTTATATATATATAGAGTAATGACTAGTAACCAGATGAAGTCAGATGAAGTCGGGGGACTTTGGGCTGTTTATGTGTATTGGCAGGCAGCAAACATCAGCAAACTCTTGCAGTCATTGATTCTCGGAGATCAAGTCTTTCTTCATTGCAAAAAGAGTACGTTGAAAGTTGAACCACACTTTTTGTCTCCGAGTTCTGTTTTCAAAGATCATGTGTTGATCGAATTCGCTTTTCTTGATTTCACGTTCGGCTGTCTTGGGCCTTATCAACCACCATGGGAAGAATATGACTATAGGCTAGGGGTCGATGCAGCTTCCCAGAGGCCTCTTTCATCGGTGAAAAGGCGGGGATGTACATCGAGGACTGCCAGCAAGACCAAAGACATGGCGCTACGATGCGCTACGGTTTGGGACCCACCAAAGTTGGTCATGATTGGCGTCGAAGCCACTGAATTGAGACTGTCATGGCCTCGTTTGGAATGCCTAGTCTGCTTGCAAGAGGGGACTGTCGAGACCCAATGCACTAACATGAACAGCAAAGGTGTGGAATCTCTAGTGCCATATGGCTGGCACCAATTCAATCATGATTGGCAAGCTCAAGTCTTTAACAGATGTCACACCATGAGCGGTGACTGATGCACAGGAGACATCTGCTGGCGACCCCTACAATGCAAGAAACCAAGATGTATCCTGAAGTCTTTCACAGATCGCCTGATTCGGTGACCAAATCACAGAATTGAATGGCAACATATCCAGACAAGGTGGGTGTCAGTTGACCAGTTGAACTTTGGAATGCCAAGGCTGAATGGCTGCAGGCATACCTCACCGCTTTCAACCGGTGCGCCGCTTGGGGGGGGTTGGAATGGTTTGGAGGTGCTTCCTTTGGGTTTCTGAAACTTTCTGACCTGCAAATCCTCGTCCAGGATGGGTTTGCAACCACACCTGGTTCGAAGAAGCGAGGCCAGGTGGTTGGGAATCCAGGTTTGGAGCCATCGACCAGAGATACACGAAAAGGCCAAGTGGTGCATTTTACTTAATCAGCAGTGACACAGACAATCTTACAACTCAACCAGTGTGTTTCAAGTCAGAGTACAAACTCCATCATAGCCATAGCTTTTTGAGTTGGGCATGCCAGACTTGGAGATTCTTATAAAAAAAGCAATCCAATGACTGCCAATGACTGAAGGACTTTCGCATAGAAACAACAGAGCCAGGAAGTGCGAGCAGGGGTCCTATACTTCTGGCGCATCAATCAGATGTTTGGAGGTGGCCTCAGGATTCACAGAAGGACGGTGGTATTTCTTGACACTCGAATGCTGTGAAGATCTGTGAAGTTTGCTGTGAAGATCTGGAAGCACTTGTATGGTTTCGCAAAGACGCTGCAAGATGGGGGGTATGGGTCATGCTTGTGTACTTGGTATGTACCATCTTATACCATCTTGTAGCATTTTGATGAAGTTTGTACCGGCCTTGCACCCTTCGTTTTGCAGGCGGTCAACTGGCAGGTGCTCCCGGTGTTGGTTTGGCCGTGGCGCAGCATCTGTCGGCCTTCGATGTGTCGATGGGTGCTGCTCTGTGGCCTCGACCCGAGACGATGCAGTTGGGCCACCCAGCTGTTCCCTGGGGGGAAACTGGAGAGAACAATATTGGGATACGTATATATATATATATACATATATATATATACATATATATATATACATATATATACATATATATATTGTACACATACATGTTGCATAATATAATATAATGTAATACAATATGATATGATATAACATAATATAATACCAATACAATGCAATACAATACAATACTATACAATACAATACAATACAATACACATATATATATATATTATACACATACATGTTGCATAATATAATATAATGTAATACAATATGATATGATATAACATAATATAATACCAATACAATGCAATACAATACAATACGATACAATGCAATACAATACACACACACATATATATATAATATGTGTATAATATATATATATATGTACACATATGTATTGATATGATAATTGATATGATGGTGGATATGATAATGTGGATAGCCTATGGCATATCACCAGCAATTGATTCTGTGACCATTAACAATGGCTCCAACATGCATGACGGTAACTGGGGGCCATTTTATGGCCATCCAATGAGGAATCGAAACCAGATGATCTTCCACCTCAGTCCTTTGAACATTACCACGAGTGCTTACATTGATTTGACGTTCTTGGTGCAAAACACGTGATCAATCGGTGTGGCTGCTTCTTTCGCAAATTGCTTGGGTTCAAACCTCCGCTTTGTGAGGTTCTATCAGGACAAGATCGCTCTCCGGGATCTCTTCACCAGGAGAAACAAACGCTCCGCTTCGAAAGTCTGCTGATGTTCCCTACGGCACCATCAACCTACTGGAGCCATCCCTACAGGATCGGTGTGCCCGCACCCAAGAGCTGGGTGGTACAGAGCCTGCAAGACCTGGAGATGTTGATGTGCGGTCCCTAGCTGCCCTGGCCGTGCGATGCTAGGCGGAATGGTCAGATGATGTCCAGCCATCCAGCCAAGGCAACGAGGCGAATTGAAGGATGCGGATTTCCCCCTGGTGTGGGGCACAGGATAGGGAATTCTTTTGAGAGGTCAAAGGTGTTCCAAGAATGAGGCAAATTTATTACAATCTGAATTACAAGCTGAATTTTGGCACATACCATTAGCCATATGTATCCGGAGGCCATTTTGCAAGTGGTTGAGGATCTCTGGATGCTGATGTTTTTGTTGCCTGTAAAGAAGGAAATCATCCAATTTTGGATGTCGCCTGCATGTCTTGTGAAATTGCTTACAGCCAAAAAATGTTAACCCACGACATTTTATGGTTGAGGCGTCGAAACATGACCTAAACTGACCAACAATTTCTGGATCCCAGGTTTGAGAAAAGGTCACACCACCGAGGTTCTCAAACATCCCTACGCAGCCTCCAGTCGGGGGATGATGTTGGATGGTCCCAGGTGGTTGGATGGTGGTTTCAACTTTTTTTCTGGCAATTTTTGCACCATTTGGATCTCAGGGATCGTTTACTGGACATTTTCTGGAGTGACATTTTCTGGAGTGAGGAACCGATTTTTGTGAAATGCAAGAAGCTGAAGACCAAGACTGCTAAAGCCTTTTTTTGCTTGTCCTGAATGACTGTCATGCTTGACTATATTGACTGAAAGGAAAGGACAGTGCCATGTAATATCCTCCATGTTCATCTTTAACGGCAAAGTGCGCATGGCCAAGTGGAGGTTTCGATAAATGGGGGTACCCCAAACTGGATGGTAATGGAGAATCCTTTTGAAATGGATGATTTGGGGATATTTGCTACAGTATTCCCATGTCAGGAAACCTCCAAGTGATTTTTGGTTCTTCTCAGCGGCCTTCAGCAGCTGCTCAGCTGAGGTCCTGTGCAACTTCCCAAGAGGTGAGAAGTGTGGTGGGCCAATGGCTCCAGGAACACCAAGTGTCCTTCGACCCAGCTGTGGCATATCAAGGTCCACCTGAAGATTGGAATTGATAATGTTATTTGGTCAGCTTGCAGCAAGGTTGGTGATTTTCAACATGAAACTGCGAAGATCACAAAGTGTGTGTTTATTTTTTTGCAGTTGATCGACAATTGTCGGAACAGCATGGCCAATATTCCCTGCCATAAAGCGTAGGGTGGTTGTAGCTCAGGCCTTGCCTGCTGCAACGGCAGCTTCGCATCGCCAGGGATATGCGCGTGACTTATGCCGCTTGGACCACTTGGAGCTTTCCATTGTCCCCACCAATATTAGATATCCCATCCAAAGTGGGCCCCCAAAATGAATGGCAGGGCGAAAGGATTTTTCCAAAATGGCCGGAACCATTTTCTTGAAGCGACCCAAGCTGAGAGGTTGGAGGCGAAATCATCCAGGGCTATTGGCGTGTGAAGGTGCTGATTGGTGGCTGCTGATCGGTTTCCTGATCATAGGAATTTTATGGCAAAACTAACCTTGGAGTTTCATGGCGCAGATCCGTGCAGATATGTACATAAGTATATATATATATATAAGTGTATATATATATAATATACATCATTTTCAGGTCAACATTCGTCACCGATAGATCTCCTAGCATCTCTTGGGGATGGGTCAAAACTGGGGCATTTTCCAATCGCCAGGCCGCCATGAACGATCTGAGCAGCGGCTCGGCTGCCGGGTCGTCCTTGGACTTCGACACGCCCCTGGAGGAGTCGGCATCTCAGCCGATGGGGATGGGAAGGTACTGGAAAGCACCATTGGCTTTGTGAAGCTGGTGATTCCAATGTGATTCCTAGATTCTATGATATTCTATGATATTCTATGATATTCTATGATGTTCTATGTGCATGCACTGTGTATATAGGAGGTGAACTCTATGTCACATATGTTTCCTGTTCTGGCAGTTTGTCCTTTGCGGAGCCGAGGATTGCCCCCTTTGTGAGAAGCTTCGCTGCGGCCACCGGCGACTTGGCGCGGCTTTGGGCATAAGGGCTCCAGGAATGGAGTTTATTCCCAAGCAGTTTAAATTGGAACAAATATGACAATCCCCTCCATTTTACCTTGCGACGTAGCGCATCTTCCAGCTTCTTGGCTTCCTCTTTGGATGGTTCTGGGTTGATGGTCTTCAGTTACCTAGTCATAAGCCGAGTTGTCAGTCGTGATGGCTCAAGGCCAGTTGGGAGTGGAATCGGCCTTCTGGAAACCGTTTGCCGGTTTGAAGCATTCTATCTTCACCCGCCTAACATGCCTAACCCACTATTGCTTAAATCCCAAGTTGGGTTGATGTTTCTTTTCTTGCTTTTTGTTGATTTAGATATGTCGCTTTGGAGAGTTCGGGTTGGTTTGAAACCACCAACCAGCCAAGGTGTCCCTCCCATTCTGTCGAGCGCCATTTTTGAGGTATTGACATTGGCGGGATGGACATCGCCTTTCCGGAAGACGCGGCTGAAGGCAATCCCTTAGGCAGTATTTTCTAGACCTCCAGAAATCCCGCCTGTTTGAGCGTGAAAATAAGGGTACCGGGTTTTGATCCATTCCCATGGGGGAGATCAGCCAAAGTCAGAGAGATCGCTTCAACAACCCAACCACGACGCCAGGGCCGGTGGTCTTCGAAGTCTCGCCCATCTTCGACTTGAATCCCGAGCCTCCTGCCGAGTGGCGGCAACGACCCTATCGCGAGCCCAAGACTCAGTTCCGGGCCAAGGGCAAGGAACATCCAGATGGAATCCAGGAATGCTACAGCAGCCTTTCCAATTTCGATCAGACTCTCCATTTTGTGGTATCAACCATGACTATGTCAAAGTTGGTGAAGGGACATGGTTCTTGCTATGCCAACCATCCGGGGGCCCTTGATTGCCTAAAATCAAGGCAGCCCTGGTGCCAAATCGTGCCAAATCACCATTCGTTGGCCACAGCTGAGGTACAAACAAACCGAAGACTACAAGAAGAGGCCAGCTGCAGCTCTGCTTCCGATGCATCTGATGGCTGTTGCTTCTATTCTGCTCACCAACCTCAGGCGTGCTGAGAACTATGCGCTGTGCGCGCAAAAGGCACGAGATCTTGCGGATGGGTTCTGGTTGGTGTGCTTTGATGTTGGTGACCCTCTGGGAAAATGTTGTTCAGGGCCGAATGGAATTTCCTAGAACATGGATTGTTGACATGCCCAAGCCAACCACCTTCTCAAGCAATCTTTGAATCTTTGCCTTGGGATTGTTGGATCATGTAAATCGTATAGTCATATTAGTCATGCATAGTCTCTCGTCTTTCTTGCTCTAGATCTTCAACCCACTGGTGGCAGGTGGTCGAGTACGCCCTGCAGCGCCGCGGTCGACTCTTTGTGGACATCGACAACACCATCAGCGATGCGTGGAAACGCATACGCCGCGTCCGGATCTCATATTGGGGTGTACTCAAAGGTCCTAAATGGTCCTAAAAATCCATCCAACTGATCCATTGCCGGGGAATGCTTTTTGGTGGCCCCAAATCAGGGTTGAAGCGCCAGAAGAGGTGATATTGTCTCGTTAAAAGGTTCATCAACCCTCAAACCAACAGTGGCAACATCTGCCCAGGCGACCATACCACAGTGGCCAGGGCACAGCTTTGATGCCAAAGCGCATTCACCGGAGGCAGGTCTGGCAGGTCTGAGTTGTGTTTGGATGAGTCTCCAAGTTGCTGGCAGCTGGTAGCACTGGTAGCTATATAACCAGCTATATAACACTATATAACCATGGTCTTCCATGGTCTTCCATATCTTCCATGGTTACATCCCGGAATACTGCGACCATTTTGCACTGCAGGAGTTGGCCAAAGATTCGCCACTTCCAGGTCACGCCCGAGTGGTTGGGAAAAGTTGATTCACGTTGATTCCATGATTTGTGGTCAAAGGTTTCTGTTGTTTTTATATGTTTTTATGTAGTTCCAGGACTAGCTATGCAATGTTTCTTACGCCTTTGATATGTCTGGCAGAGCTGGGGCTGTTTCAAAGCCATTGAACACCAATACCCCAACCGTCCGGGATCACTGACACCATGGTTGACGTGTTGGCAGAACATCCTTACGAACAAACTGATGGTTCCAGTATGTTCCATCGAAGTTTGTCACAAAGTTCTAGAAACAGACCGAACCCTTTTTTCTGGTACAGGCTGTACAGGTTTAGTATTTCAGGGAGTTGGGGCAGATTCCCCCAGTTTGGTGACAGGCTCATTCTCCCAGTGTTCTCCCCGGGCCAGGTGCCCAAGGTGCGTTGGCGTCCCTTACGCGGGACTGGGAAGTGACGTATCTGTCAGTGCGAAGGCCCAGTTGCCGGGCCAATGGACCCTTGGAAGGGTCCCTTTCTATCCCTTTCTGGACATGGAAGGGATGGATATGTCGATGATATGCTGGGCCCAGATAGGGATTGGGATCGAACAACGATGGAAGCGCCCATTCCCTAAGATTGGTCACCGAGGCCAGAGGAGCTGCGGGGGCATTTCAAGCGGCCAGCAGCTGGGTGACAGTTTCACCATGGTTCAAGTCACCTTGTGGTAATTGATGACGACTGATGACTACTGAGGGGATGCTTTCTACATAGAACATCCCATAATTGGGTGCCATTGAGTTGGATGTTTCACCAAGTGATTGCTGCAGCTCATCTGTTGTCTGAGGCAAGTGGCTGAAAGAGCATCACTTTCCCAGCTATGGTCAACTGGTTCTGGTCAGAACCTCAAGCCATGGACATGTTTATAAATGTAATCCCATCCCTCTGATATTTTCAAACATATATATATATATTTAAGGGCTGCCGCCCCTGCCGCCGACCCCGGAAGAATCGGCAAGGAAGCCAAGCAAATTGGCATAAAAACTCTTCGGTGCTTCGCACCTTGAGGCTTTCGACCTTTTTCCTATGTATATTGTTGTGAAATATATTTGATAGGTTTGAATTTTCATTTGTAAATGGGTTTTTCATGATATATTGACTGTCATGGAGCCGTCGGAGCCTATGCATGTCCATTCAGGTGCGTGCCATGTGAAGTGGGGGGGTAGCTGTTTGGGTAGCTGTTTTCGATTTTGGGTGAACTTACAATAAGTGACATTATCATAAGGGCATCTTCACTTTGTGGAGTTGAACGAAGCTTCATTGTGTCGCACGTGGTTGTTTGGCAAGGAATTGTTGGTTTGTGCTCATGGTTTTTTCTTTCCATTTCTTTTTAGGATGGTGTGTCTGACCACCCTTGCGTGAGTCGTAGGCTTCGCAAGGAAAAAGGCACATTCGTAATAATTGGGTTTGTGAAATGGAAAGAGAAAAACATGGGCCCAAGCACAACAACAACAACAACAAGAACAACAAGAACAACAAGAACAACAAGAACAACAAGAACAACAAGAACAACCACAACCACAACCACCACCACAACAATAACAATAGCAACAACAACAACAACAGCAACAACAACAACGACAACAACAATAACAACACTATCAACACAAATACAACCGCCAGCAACAACACCACCACCACCACCATCAACAACACCACCACCACCACTATCACCACCACCACCAACAACAACAACAACAACAACACTAACACAACACTAACAACACTAACAACACTAACAACATTAACAACACTAACAACACTAACAACACTAACACTAGCAACACTAACAGCACTAACAATACTAACGGTAACAACAACAACACTAACAACAGCAACAACAACACCACTAACAACAACAACAACAACAATAACAACAGCAACAACAACAACAACACAACAACAACAGCAACAACAACAACAACAACGACAACAATAAGAATAACAACACTATCAAGACAAACACAACCGCCAGCAACACCACCACCACCACCACCACCACCACCAACAACAACAACAACAACACCACAACCACCACCACCACCACCACCACCACCACCACCAACAACAACAACAACACTAACACAACACTAACAACACTAATAACACTAACAACACTAACAACACTAACACCTTCTGAAATCTCCTACAAAAAGCTTGCTATACGTTTCTCAATCTCAATGCTATGCTGGCTACTGGCTCGCTGCCGTTCCTCTTACTGCTACTGATGCTGCTGGAACCCTAGACAAAAATTCTATTGGAGCTGCTGCTGCTGCTAGCTGACCCTTCACAGCTTCCGGCAAGGAAACCCCATGCTAATGAGAGGCGACAGCGACTGCTGCTGCTGTGCCCACAAAGGCACAGCCCTGCCGGACGGGGAAACACCATGGCCCTGAAGGACGAACGGAATCCAAAATATGCGTTTCCCGAGGCCGGAACGTCCCTTCTGAAATCTCCTACAAATATTATAGTAGTAGTAGCAAGCTGCTGGCTCGCTGCTAGCTGCTGCACTCCTGCCGTTGCGCTTACTGCTGCTGCGTCTGCTTGTGTCTGCTGCTGCCTACTGATGCCTGCTGCTGCCTGCCGCTGCCTGCTGCTGCCTGCGGCTGCCTGCTGCCTGCGGCTGCCTGCTGCCTGCTGCTGGTGCTGCTACTGGTGGCTGCTGCTGCTGTGGTGCTGCTGTCGTGCTGCTGCAATCAAACAGCCTCCAAAGCAAGAAACAACTGCTGCTGCTGCTGCTGCTGCTGTGCCCACAAAGACACGGCCCTGCCGGACGGGGAAACACCATGGCCCTGAAGGACGAACGGAGTCCAAAATATGCGTTTCCCGAGGCCGGAACGTCCCTTCTGAAATCTCCTACAAAAAGGAATCCTGCTGCCTGCTGCTGCCTGCCGCTCCTGCCTGCTGCTGCCTGCCGCTCCTGCCTGCTGCTGGCTGCTGCCTGCTCCTGCCTGCTGCTGGCTGTTGCTGGCTGCTGCTGGCTGCTGCTGGCTGCTGCTGGCTGCCTAACGCCGGCTGCTGCTGGTTGCTGTTGCTGGTGCTGCTACTGGTGGCTGCTGCTGCTGTGGTGCTGCTGCCGTGCTGCTGCAATCAAACAGCCTCCAAAGCAAGAAACAACTGCTGCTGCTGCTGCTGCTGCTGCTGCTGTGCCCACAAAGACACGGCCCTGCCGGACGGGGAAACACCATGGCCCTGAAGGACGAACGGAGTCCAAAATATGCGTTTCCCGAGGCCGGAACGTCCCTTCTGAAATCTCCTACAAAAAGGAATCCTGCTGCCTGCTGCCTGCTGCTGGCTGCTGCCCGCTCCTGCCTGCTGCTGGCTGTTGCTGGCTGCTGCTGGCTGCTGCTGGCTGCTGCTGGCTGCTGCTGGCTGCCTAACGCCTGCTGCTGCTGGTTGCTGCTGCCGGATGCTGCCTGCCAGACACGTACTGCTGCCTGCTGCTGGCTGCTGCTGGCTGCTGCTGGCTGGTGCGGGCTGCTGCTGGCTGCTACCTGCTGCACGTCCCTTCTGAAATCTCCTACAAAAAGCTTGCTATACGTTTCTCAATCTCAATGCTATGCTGGCTACTGGCTCGCTGCCGTTCCTCTTACTGCTACTGATGCTGCTGGACCCCTAGACAAAAATTCTATTGGAGCTGCTGCTGCTGCTGCTGCTAGCTGACCCTTCACAGCTTCCGGCAAGGAAACCCCATGCTAATGAGAGGCGACAGCGCCTGCTGCTGCTGTGCCCACAAAGGCACAGCCCTGCCGGACGGGGAAACACCATGGCCCTGAAGGACGAACGGAATCCAAAATATGCGTTTCCCGAGGCCGGAACGTCCCTTCTGAAATCTCCTACAAATATTATAGTAGTAGTAGCAAGCTGCTGGCTCGCTGCTAGCTGCTGCACTCCTGCCGTTGCGCTTACTGCTGCTGCGTCTGCTTGTGTCTGCTGCTGCCTACTGATGCCTGCTGCTGCCTGCTGCTGCCTGCTGCTGCCTGCTGCTGCCTGCGGCTGCCTGCTGCCTGCTGCTGGTGCTGCTACTGGTGGCTGCTGCTGCTGTGGTGCTGCAGTCGTGCTGCTGCAATCAAACAGCCTCCAAAGCAAGAAACAACTGCTGCTGCTGCTGCTGCTGTGCCCACAAAGACACGGCCCTGCCGGACGGGGAAACACCATGGCCCTGAAGGACGAACGGAGTCCAAAATATGCGTTTCCCGAGGCCGGAACGTCCCTTCTGAAATCTCCTACAAAAAGGAATCCTGCTGCCTGCTGCCTGCTGCTGCCTGCCGCTCCTGCCTGCTGCTGGCTGCTGCCTGCTCCTGCCTGCTGCTGGCTGTTGCTGGCTGCTGCTGGCTGCTGGCTGCCTAACGCCGGCTGCTGCTGGTTGCTGCTGCTGGTGCTGCTACTGGTGGCTGCTGCTGCTGTGGTGCTGCTGTCGTGCTGCTGCAATCAAACAGCCTCCAAAGCAAGAAACAACTGCTGCTGCTGCTGCTGCTGCTGCTGTGCCCACAAAGACACGGCCCTGCCGGACGGCGAAACACCATGGCCCTGAAGGACGAACGGAGTCCAAAATATGCGTTTCCCGAGGCCGGAACGTCCCTTCTGAAATCTCCTACAAAAAGGAATCCTGCTGCCTGCTGCCTGCTGCTGCCTGCCGCTCCTGCCTGCTGCTGGCTGCTGCTTGCTCCTGCCTGCTGCTGGCTGTTGCTGGCTGCTGCTGGCTGCTGCTGGCTGCTGCTGGCTGCTGCTGGCTGCCTAACGCCGGCTGCTGCTGGTTGCTGCTGCCGGATGCTGCCTGCCAGACACGTACTGCTGCCTGCTGCTGGCTGCTGCTGGCTGCTGCTGGCTGGTGCGGGCTGCTGCTGGCTGCTGCTGGCTGCTACCTGCTGCCTGCTGCCTGCTGCTGCCTGCTGCTGCCTGGCAGTATAAAAGTAGCAGTGCAGCACCTCTTCTTCCCTTACGCGCTCCCCCTTGCATCGGCCAGGGTCAGCGAATTATTATTATTCTTTCCTGCCCTGCCGGACGGGGAAACACCATGGCCCTGAAGGACGAACGGAGTCCAAAATATGCGTTTCCCGAGGCCGGGACGTCCCTTCTGAAATCTCCTACAAAAAGGAATCCTGCTGCCTGCTGCCTGCTGCTGCCTGCCGCTCCTGCCTGCTGCTGGCTGCTGCCTGCTGCTGGCTGCTGCCTGCTCCTGCCTGCTGCTGGCTGTTGCTGGCTGCTGCTGGCTGCTGCTGGCTGCTGCTGGCTGCCTAACGCCGGCTGCTGCTGGTTGCTGTTGCTGGTGCTGCTACTGGTGGCTGCTGCTGCTGTGGTGCTGCTGTCGTGCTGCTGCAATCAAACAGCCTCCAAAGCAAGAAACAACTGCTGCTGCTGCTGCTGCTGCTGTGCCCACAAAGACACGGCCCTGCCGGACGGGGAAACACCATGGCCCTGAAGGACGAACGGAGGCCAAAATATGCGTTTCCCGAGGCCGGAACGTCCCTTCTGAAATCTCCTACAAAAAGGAATCCTGCTGCCTGCTGCCTGCTGCTGCCTGCCGCTCCTGCCTGCTGCTGGCTGCTGCCTGCTCCTGCCTGCTGCTGGCTGTTGCTGGCTGCTGCTGGCTGCTGCTGGCTGCTGCTGGCTGCCTAACGCCGGCTGCTGCTGGTTGCTGCTGCCGGATGCTGCCTGCCAGCCACGTACTGCTGCCTGCTGCTGGCTGCTGCTGGCTGGTGCGGGCTGCTGCTGGCTGCTGCTGGCTGCTACCTGCTGCCTGCTGCCTGCTGCTGCCTGGCAGTATAAAAGTAGCAGTGCAGCACCTCTTCTTCCCTTACGCGCTCCCCCTTCAATCTCAATGCTATGCTGGCTACTGGCTCGCTGCCGTTCCTCTTACTGCTACTGATGCTGCTGGAACCCTAGACAAAAATTCTATTGGAGCTGCTGCTGCTGCTGCTAGCTGACCCTTCACAGCTTCCGGCAAGGAAACCCCATGCTAATGAGAGGCGACAGCGACTGCTGCTGCTGTGCCCACAAAGGCACAGCCCTGCGGAAACACCATGGCCCTGAAGGACGAACGGAATCCAAAATATGCGTTTCCCGAGGCCGGAACGTCCCTTCTGAAATCTCCTACAAATATTATAGTAGTAGTAGCAAGCTGCTGGCTCGCTGCTAGCTGCTGCACTCCTGCCGTTGCGCTTACTGCTGCTGCGTCTGCTTGTGTCTGCTGCTGCCTACTGATGCCTGCTGCTGCCTGCTGCTGCCTGCTGCTGCCTGCTGCTGCCTGCGGCTGCCTGCTGCCTGCTGCTGGTGCTGCTGCTGGTGGCTGCTGCTGCTGTGGTGCTGCTGTCGTGCTGCTGCAATCAAACAGCTTCCAAAGCAAGAAACAACTGCTGCTGCTGCTGCTGCTGCTGCTGTGCCCACAAAGACACGGCCCTGCCGGACGGGGAAACACCATGGCCCTGAAGGACGAACGGAGTCCAAAATATGCGTTTCCCGAGGCCGGAACGTCCCTTCTGAAATCTCCTAAAAAAAAAAAATGATCCTGCTGCCTGCTGCCTGCTGCTGCTGCCGCTCCTGCCTGCTGCTGCTGCTGCCTGCTCCTCCTCTGCGCTGTTTGCTGGCTGCTGCTGGTCTGACTGCCTGGCGGTGCCTAAACGCCGGGCGCTGCTGTGTTGCTGCTGCTGGTGCTGCTGCTGGTGGCTGCTGCTGCTGTGGTGCTGCTGTCGTGCTGCTGCAATCAAACAGCTTCCAAAGCAAGAAACAACTGCTGCTGCTGCTGCTGCTGCTGCTGTGCCCACAAAGACACGGCCCTGCCGGACGGGGAAACACCATGGCCCTGAAGGACGAACGGAGTCCAAAATATGCGTTTCCCGAGGCCGGAACGTCCCTTCTGAAATCTCCTAACAAAAAGGAATCTGCTGCTGCTGCTGCCTGCTGCTGCTGCGTGCCTGCCGCTCCTGCCTGCTGCTGCTGCTGCTGCCTGCTCCTGCCTCTGTGGCCTGTTGCTGGCTGCTGCTGCGCTGCTGGCTTCTCTGGCTGCCTAACGCCGGCTGCTGCTGGTTGCTGCTGGTTGCTGCTGCCGGATGCTGCCTGCCAGACACGTACTGCTGCCTGCTGCTGGCTGGTGCGGGCTGCTGCTGGCTGCTGCTGGCTGCTACCTGCTGCCTGCTGCCTGCTGCTGCCTGCTGCTGCCTGGCAGTATAAAAGTAGCAGTGCAGCACCTCTTCTTCCCTTACGCGCTCCCCCTTGCATCGGCCAGGGTCAGCGAATTATTATTATTCTTTCCTGCCCTGCCGGACGGGGAAACACCATGGCCCTGAAGGACGAACGGAGTCCAAAATATGCGTTTCCCGAGGCCGGAACGTCCCTTCTGAAATCTCCTCCAAAAAGGAATCCTGCTGCCTGCTGCCTGCTGCTGCCTGCCGCTCCTGCCTGCTGCTGGCTGCTGCCTGCTCCTGCCTGCTGCTGGCTGTTGCTGGCTGCTGCTGGCTGCTGCTGGCTGCCTAACGCCGGCTGCTGCTGGTTGCTGTTGCTGGTGCTGCTACTGGTGGCTGCTGCTGCTGTGGTGCTGCTGTCGTGCTGCTGCAATCAAACAGCCTCCAAAGCAAGAAACAACTGCTGCTGCTGCTGCTGCTGCTGCTGCTGTGCCCACAAAGACACGGCCCTGCCGGACGGGGAAACACCATGGCCCTGAAGGACGAACGGAGTCCAAAATATGCGTTTCCCGAGGCCGGAACGTCCCTTCTGAAATCTCCTACAAAAAGGAATCCTGCTGCCTGCTGCCTGCTGCTGGCTGCTGCCCGCTCCTGCCTGCTGCTGGCTGTTGCTGGCTGCTGCTGGCTGCTGCTGGCTGCTGCTGGCTGCTGCTGGCTGCCTAACGCCTGCTGCTGCTGGTTGCTGCTGCCGGATGCTGCCTGCCAGACACGTACTGCTGCCTGCTGCTGGCTGCTGCTGGCTGCTGCTGGCTGGTGCGGGCTGCTGCTGGCTGCTGCTGGCTGCTACCTGCTGCCTGCTGCCTGCTGCTGCCTGCTGCTGCCTGGCAGTATAAAAGTAGCAGTGCAGCACCTCTTCTTCCCTTACGCGCTCCCCCTTGCATCGGCCAGGGTCAGCGAATTATTATTATTCTTTCCTGGCAGCTGTGTCATAAACTCTTTTTCCCTTACGCACTCCCCCTTGCGTCTGCCGGGGTCGGCGGATATAGATAAGTGAATTTGAAAGATCTTTGCACAATGATACCTTGAAGGAACTCACAAGACCTCGGTACAGGACCTATTATATAAAAGAAATCATAAGACTCCTGTACTGAGAACCAGTCCAAGAAGTCACACGCTCTTTATACAAAGACCCCGACCCTTTCAGCAAAATTCAAAAGATCTCTAAACTCTAAACAAGGATCCGTTTAACTAAATCCGAAAGATCTCTGTACAAGGATCCGTGGAGGGAACTGACGGGGTCTCTGCACAAGGACCCTTGAAAGGAGCTTACAGGATTTGTGCGACCCTTTGGGGAACTCAGAGTATCTGTGCACCACGATCCTTTACACACAGGATCTGCGTACAAGGATCCCTCAGAAGAAGAAATCATAGGAAATCATGAGATCTGTGTACAAACATCCTCTAAGGGAACTCACAGGATCTCTGTAAAGTTGATGTCTTAATATGTTTTGATATGTTTTATATAAAATGCTCGTATGTTTTTCTTCGCTTGTGAACATATCCCGTCATAAAGGTCTCTAAAGTACTGCACGTGCCACGGAAAATGAGCATGAGTCATCCGAAGCATGGCACTATATGGCACTTGCCACAAAACAATCACTTGATACCGTTACCGAATTTCAAAAGGACGGCAGCCTCAAAAAATCTCGAAAAACCGAGTGGTTTCAGCCCTTCAAAACATCACCCAGGTTCACCTGCCACACAAAATGATCTCCTGCCTTCTTATGTTGCCCCATGCCTGCCTGCCACTATGGTAGCAATGTTCGCGAAATGCTGATCTTGCCACTCGGATGCAAAAGTGTCCGAAGCCTTGCGCCTGCCACAGGGTTTGACCCTCCAAAAGTGCCGAATCGCTTGCGCTTGTCACGCGAAGCGTGCATAGGCGTGGCATAGCCGCAAAATGGACATGGCACCCCGGTAATATTACGCCTTCGAATCAGAGCGAAGTGGGGTGCAGACTTTGTACAACCGTGCGCAGTCAAAACGGAAATGGAAATCTCAAAGGAAAGTCGTGTGCGAGACTGTTGGCTCACAAGGCCCAGCCGTTAATGCGAACCCTTGATCAAACCCAGCCCCTAACGCTTGCGGGAAGAACCACTTATCAGAAGGTCCTTAGCTTGAACACACCGTTTGGGGAACAATAGCGTGCTGCAGTCGGTCAATGTCGGTCACGAATGCCAGGTATGAAGATGGCCACGACAATCTTGAACCGATTGCGCAGGTCTCCTGCGGGATAGCTGCAGGAATTGTAGCAGATACTCGGCTTCGATCCGTGGGAGTGTGGAGGACTTGTGTGGTGCACGGTGCGTGTGAGGGGCGGCTAAGGGGCATAAGATTCCATCACCTTTGGTCCTTTGGTATGGCTTGACGCGTCAACGGGCTGTTCGCACCTCCTCCTTGCATGGAGAGTCTGAGGCGTCTGTGACTAACCCCGTGGATGTCTTGAAGACACGCCTGCAGGTAGCACGAGCAAACCCGGTGCAGCTGGCATGTTGGGTGGGAAGATATGGGAAGTCCAAGAAGATTCAAGAAGACTCAAGAAGCATCAGCTTAAACCCAAAAGGACACGCATGTAGAGAAAACCGCGAGAAACATCACTAAGAGCGGTCAGACCACCTGACCAGATTCAGGTGAGATGACATTTTGATGTACGGTTTTGGAATAATATCAGCAATCCCAAGAAGAAGAGATGACAAGAAACGACAAGACATGGGAAGACATGAGAAGACATGAAAAACAATGGAAACAGATTGCCACCTTCCTGGCCAGGAGATGTTTCCGTACTCCAGCGGCTTCGGTGCCTTTGCTGCACCTGGATCAGCTTTGGGATCCTCTGAAGGATAGGGACACCACGAATGACTTCAGACTGGGTTCCGCTCTTCAAGTTCTTGTTTATATACCATCATGTGTTCTCTCCGAGTTCTCCAGTTCTCTACCGTGACATTATGCCAGCTTCCTTTTCCCTGAGGCGCAGCTCGTCATTTGCTACACCACGAGGGTCGCTTCAACGCATTCCAATGCCATGTCTTTCCTTTCTCCCTTGACCACCTTTAATTGCATCGTTTTCATACTCCACGCGTGCGTGGTGAAACCACGTACCTTGTCGCCTCGACATCTGTGTATTTCACGGTCTTCAACTTGGCATGTTTGCACATGCCTTGTGCAGCTGAAAGTGGGGGAAGGTGTTCAAACTGACGATGCCGAACAACCAACTGACATGGGACAGGTGCACTTGCATTTGGTATGCGTTGATATTGAAATTGATAATTACAGTATGTATTATACAGTATTGAATGAAATGATATTGATACGTTTTTGGAAAAATATGAAATATGCATTGACATACAATGAGATAATTGTAAGATCCTGTGCGCTTTCAGAGATGACACCTTTGCGATCCAAGGTCCGGCTGCCTTGATGGATGGCGTTTCCGCCAGGGTCATGTGGCTCACGCCCAGGCAGCTGCCGTGTTTACAAGATCTTCCAAACTCTTCCAAATAAGAATTGCAAAATTCCGAGCTTGGGGGAGATGACTGCTTGATCTACCAGCAGCTGCCTGCATATATCCATCATGCATACACACACACACACACTGCTTAGGTTTGTAGACACGGAGTCATTACATTTGTGGTATCCAGTCTTTAGCTTCCTGCTTTCAAATGCATCTGCCAGATGAGACGCTCCAAGTCAAACAGACCCTTAGACAATGGGTTCGAATTGTGAGGCTCACAATTTGCGTTTTTGCTTATGAGAGGATAAAAAAGTACTTGTCCCCGGCTCAGTTCCAGCTGGCTAGGCTGATGAACTGGTTTATATAATATGCCGTATTATTATTATTATTATTTATTACTACTATTATTATATCGTATCGTATATCTCTATATATATATTATATCATTATATATCTATCTAGCGATCCATCCATCCATCGATCTATCTATTCCTATCTATTCCTATCTATTCCTATCTATTCCTATCTATTCCTATCTATTCCTATCTATTCCTATCTATTCCTATCTATCTGTCAATCTATCTATCTATCTGTCTATCTGTCTAATCTAATCTAATCTGATCTAATCTAATCTGATCTGATCTGATCTAATCTAACCAAATCTAATCTAATCTAATCTAATCTAATCTATCAAATCTATCTAATCTATCTAATCTATCTAATCCATCTAATCTATCTATTCTATCTAATCTATCTTGCGAATAGAGTGTAGGCTACGGATCAAGTATAATATCACAACTAAACACTCTGTGATCCAGCACCAAAAGGGCAATCCGAACTGGCCTCTTTGGCTCAAGAACCACTGCAGCACTGGAGAAAAGATCAGCAATGCGGAAGCAGCTGCCCGTGTGACGTCGTCGAACTGGAACATTTATCCTCAACATCAACCATTGGAACATAATCGGGTAGGCAATCCCCGATTCGCAGGTTATCAGCCGTAGGACTCCTACGGAGCCTACGAGCGGGGAGCCGCGGGCCTTACAGATGACTGAACAGGATAGCAGCGATAATGCATTTTCTTTCTCTGGACATGCCGTTGCACCAGCTGCCGGCACGCAGTCAAATTCTTCACAGAGTATCGACACTGGTGGAAGCGATGCCTCAGAACTGAGAACAAGCCAACCCAGGCGACTCTGGTTGCTCCTAGAGGGAGACAAATTTCGACAATGCAAGCAATTGAAGATAGGGACAGCACACCTGGAAAGAGAAGATCATCTGCACGACAATTGTCGCCTCCGATGACTCCAAGGACTAAGGCAAAGACTACGTCGTCGAATCCGCCTTCACCGATTCAGGACGCTACTCCATCAGGGACAGGATCTTATCAGCAAGTGAATGCCCCGTCAAGTGGTAGCGACATCTTCACTGCCTATCAGAGTGAATTAACTGAGTACAAAACATCACTGGAAAGGGCCACTGAAGAAGAATCTGTACTTCAGGCAAGATTGAGTGAGACGACAGCATATGCCTATCAACAATTTAATTTCCTGGAAAGCACCACTCATCAAGAGATGATGTCGATGACCGAACAACTCCAGATGCTGAACTTCGAGTTACAGGCTGCACAACAGGAAGATGAAGGTGCGACCTACAGGATCGAAGAGTTGGAAAGGTATCAGACTATGTCGAATGAAGCTGCATCTCATTTGGAATTCAAATATTCACGACTACGTTCGGAATTCGATGAACAAATGGGACAAGCAAACGCAATTATGGTACATGTGGGAACTGACGCGAATGCTCACATCAATCAACTCAGACTGGAACTGGAAAACGCAGAGATGAATGCCAAGCAAGAAGCTCTAGCAGTCGGCTATGCTAATGACCAAACATGTGCGTTGCAGATCGAGATGCTCGAGGTTGCCAATCAGAACCAGACGATGAAGCACACCATGGCCATGAATGTCAGGCGACTGGAAACTGAGTTAGATGCTGCTGACATGAAGAGGGACGAGATCATGAAGGAGTTCCGTAGTAACATAAGATCTGAACATGACCGTTATGCAGAATGTGAACATCACTTAGCTTTGGAAGAATCACAGCTTCGATTACAGGTGATCCACAGTGAGAACTTACAATCTCGACTAGCGATTTCTGAGAACAGGGTTTCTGAAGAATCTCTAGCTGAATCAGGTGGCATGCGGGACATGAGGATAATGGGACTACGTTCTGAACTACACATGAAACAAAGTCTTTTAGATCGAATGCAACAGCAACTGACTGAATCGAAGAATCAGTATCATGAACTTTCCTGTCAACAAGCCAGAAGATCTTCACCAAGCAGATCACCGCATGGAGGACCTCTATACGAGATGTACATGCAAGCCGTGCGTGAACGTGACAGCTTGAAAGAATCCAAGGCCGAAGTTGACAAGTTGTACTTGCAGAATAGATCTGAACTCATTGACACTGAGGACCTGCTCAAAGTCTTCCAGCGAAACTTTGATGAAACTGGTAAGAAATATCAAGATGCTCTGAACAAGATCGATCACATGAGCAACAATCCGAATGTGACGAGTACCTTGTTTGACAGTTTGCACAATGAACTCAATGACAGGGATACAGCTATTGCTCGCCTTCATACTGAACTTGAAGCCCAAAAGGACTCTCTTGAGCGTGCTCACAGGGATGCAGGTAAGTCCATCAAGATGTTGAACGACAGAAGACTCGTGATCAAAGGTGCGACTGACTATTCCATTCCTGAAAGCCATTTGACCGAGATGCATCAATTGGCCAATGAGCGTTACGCTGAGGTAGAAGAAATGTCGAGCACCATTGCTGCCCTGAAGTTGGAAAACCAAGCTCATTCTTCTTCATCAATGAATAGACCGACTACATTACATGGGTACCCCAGTAATGCCATGCCTCGGAATGAATGTGAAGAGAAGTGTGCCAAACTGAAAGCAGAGTTGGACGAGATGAAGCAAGAGAGGAACGCTGAAGTTCGAAATCTTCAAGATGAGTTGAAGAAGATGGAAGATCGTAAAGATTACTATAAGAACAATTTCTCTCAAGCTGAAGATCGTGCCAATGATGAAGAGCAGGAATACCGAGCAGAAGCTGAAGCCTTCGAGAAGCTCAGGAACGAGTACAACACAAATGTCAAGGAGTTGGAGAACCTTGAAAGGGATAGATCCAAGTCATCTGTATCTCTAAGAGAAGCCGAAAAGATCAGCCTCCAACCCTGGCCTAAGACCACTGAACTTTCATCCTGGAAGGGAAGTGTCGTTCATGAAGTTTGCGTTGCAAGTGGAGATCGAAACTATGAAGATTGGAAGGCGTGGTTAGCTCCGTGTCTTGCAGATCAACCTGACTTGGAGGCGCTGGCCAAAGCTCCTGATGTGAGATTCCAATCCATTGATGCCAAGCTCTCCAATGCCTTGAGGAAAGTCATTGACAATGCTGGGGACAAGTCCATGCAAGTGAAGTATGACATGTCCATGAAGAACCAATTGTATGGGAGAAGTGGGGACTTCATCAAGGGACGAGAACTATTTGCAATGATATTGATTAGCTTCAAGTCACCTGACCACACTGAAGTTCTCTACAATGCCCATCATTTGTATATGTTCAACTACTATGGAGATGACCAACTTGAGGCCTTCTACAACAAGTGGCTTGACATCGTATACAATATGAAACATGATGATCTGCCTTCCAACAATTCCCTGCGTGACACATTGTTCCGGAAGATTGAACATTCAAAACTTATGGCCTTCGATATCAACCGATACAAAACCTTTGATGAAGGGCATCATGAGAAGACCTATGCTTACCTAACTGGTATGATCAAGGGATACATAGCACGAGGGAAGCAAGAACGACTGTTGAAAGATAGAGAACGTGCAGTGAAACTGTCATTGTCCTCTAACAAGACGACACCTGCCTTAGAAGATGCAGACAAGCCTGCCGCTCCCGTCAAGACCAAGAAGGAGAATGAAGCGGCTGCATCGTCTACAGGTGATCCTCCCAAACGTCCTAAGGCGAAAGCGAAGAGTGAAGCTGCATCGGTACTTCCTACACCTTCTCCGAAATCCCATGCCGACAAGAACAACAAGAAAGGCAAAGGTGGGAAGGGAAGATCATCTTCACCCGTTGACAAGAAGAAGATTTTCTGTAACTACTTCTTCAATAAAGGAGGATGCAACAAAGGTGACAAATGTCTTTACAGTCATTCTCAGAAGGTCTATGATGCCAAGATGAAAGGTAAGAAAGGCAGAAGCGGAAGTCGAGATTCATCAAGAGGGAAAGGTAGAGGAAGTTCATCTTCAGCTGGACCCAAAAAGAAGGTATGTTGGAATTGGCAAGAAGGTACCTGCAAGTTCGGAAACAAATGTAAATTCCTACATGCAGATAAATCGCCTTCAGCATCCTCAGAGAGAACCAGCAAGAAGACACCAAAGAAGAAGGCGACTCCCATTACCATTGATTCCTTCTTTGATAGCGACAATGAAGATTCCATGGATTATACCTCACCGAGGATAGCCAGTGCAAAGAAGTCTTCTGATGATCGCAGGATCTCATTTGATCTGGAACCTGAGGTGCACGAGATCGCCATTGAGGACTACCAGGAGGGACTACCCAAACGTATGTATCGTGACCCCAACAAGCAATATGTTTTCTGGAAAGTCGATGATTTGACCGACGATCAGTCCAAGTCCGACAACACCCTCGGTTCAGTCCGAGCACGGGCCAAGGCTATCATCATGGACAGATGTGGACTCCATCGTTTTGTTGATGAAGTTAGAATCATTATTGGCCCCAAGTTCGACATGTTGATCAAACTGGACAATGATCGTGATGACTTGACTTTTATTGAAGAGCTTGTTGAACACGAAGTTGGAAACTCCCTCATGAAGTCCAAGAACATAATGTGCATTTCACTACCAGTGCAAGCCAAAGATCGTAGATTCATCCTGGATTCTGGCAGCGGGCATGATCTGATTTCTGCAAGGAAAGCCGAAAGGATGAACTTGAAGCAGCGAACTTGTGATCCTATCATGTTCCACACAGCCAACGGTTCAACTGCTACTCAGACAGAAGCAGAGATTGACCTGGGAACCTTTGATGTGACCTCTCATGCCTATGTACTGGACGACACTCCGTCCGTGATGTCTCTTGGGAAACGATGCATGGAAGAAGGATATTCCTTTGTATGACCATCTGGTCAAATGCCTTTCATGATTACGAAGAATGGAGAACGCATCGATTTGACAATCCATGACAACATCCCCTACGTTGATCTTGGAATTTACGAATGCACTCCTCATGAATGTCATCATGCATCAAAGATCCATGACCTATTGATACATCCTCAAATCGGAGTCAATGATTTCAACGACATTGATGATGTTGGTCAACCCTCACGAAGAGTACATCTCGATGGAGAAAGTGGTCTTGAGACATCAACTGAGGGTCACAGCTGTTCCCGATATGTCAAGAAGCTCAAGGTGAAGAAGAAGAAAAGAGCAATGAACCGGCAGAAACATTCAGCAACCCCAGGAGAAGAAGAAGAAGAACCACCTGAGGGCGGCGAGTACGAACCAGGAACTCCGATTGACGAGCCTCCTGGAGACGAGACTGACTTTGAAGATGATGGTCATGGTGCTCCTGAAGATGCCGCTGAAGGTGATGAAGATGACATCGAGATCGATGTTGTTGAAGGTGAATCTAGGGTTGCCAAAAGAGGAACACTCAAGAGAGAAGCTAATAGCCTGAATCACAAGTTGACCCACAGATACAAGAATCCATATTGCGACTCATGCATTCGAGCAAAGATGAAGCATTTCAAGACTCGTCGTGGTGCATACAAGAGGGAACTCAAGAAGTTTGGCGACCTCATTACCTTTGATGCGGTGGACACATCCAAAGTCCATGATGACGTGTTGGTCCTCGAGAAGGAAGTGTTGGTTGTCAGAGACTGTTATACAGGAATCATTGGTGCTTATCCATCTGATCGAATGACCAAAGACGATGTAGTTAGAGCAGTGAAACAGTTCATCGGTGCCAAGAAGGTTAGACAGGCCTACTCTGATCATGCTCCTCAGTTCATTGAAGCTATGAATGAGATGAAGATACCAATTGATCATTCGTTACCTGGAAGACCTCAAACCAATTCAATTGCCGAAAGAACGAACCAATTTATTCTCACAGCTACTTCTACATGTCTTTTGGAAGCTGGATTACCACCTTGTTTCTGGAGAACAGCAATCCTTTGTGTATGTCATCTACTCAATGTGGAACCCAACGATGATGAATTGAGCGCTTGGTGCAAACTCCATGGATCTGAATTTGCTGGCAAACTCATTCCCTATGGTGCTCGTGTGAACTACAAGCCTCCGAAGACCAGAGAAGCGGGACAACTTCACAAGTTTGGGCCTGATTCTATTCCAGGAGTGTTTGCAGGGTATCACATTGGTCCAGGGATGCATTGGTCAAGACAATACAAAGTATGGCCTCTGAGTGAATTCGTACATCAAAATCTTGGTGATGATGCTAGCAAACCTGAACACCGTCTTCTCAAACCTCATTTGACTGAAAAGGTCGAGATGGTCACTCCATTGACATTTCCATGCAAGCAGGAATATGAGAGGGTGAACACCACATTGGAAGGGATGAAAGAAAGAGAAATCCTCGATGGCGATCCCTCCAAAGTGCCTCATGGAGATGACGAAGAACATGACCATGATGAAGATGATGATGAGCTTGATGACGGAGACGACGGTGGACCTGGACCAAGTGGTGGAAAAGTCTCAAAGAAGCCTCTTGATGACCCTGAGGATATCTTCGACAAAGACAAAGATCCAGAAGAGATGACCCTCCAGGAATTGATCGACGCCCAACCAGACCATTGGAAGAAGGGCAAAGCTGGAGATGGGAAGGTATACCTCAATGACGATGGTGAGAAGGTCAAGTTGAACGTCAAGGGTTACCCATACAAGATTGGAGATGATGGTAGACGAATGTTCAGGACGTCATTGCGTCCCAAAGGAACCTATTCTCCTGAAGAATGGCGCAAACTCTCTCAATCTGACCGGAATACCATCCTCAAAGCCGAGAAGAAGAAGTTGGAGAAGAAAGAGGCCGATGACAAAGCCAAAAGATTGGTCGAAGAAAAGAAGAAGAAGGCAACGAAGAAGGAGAAGAAAGATTCAAAGAAAGACAAGGACGAGCCAAAGTCCAAGGACGATGAAGGTGGTGATGAAAGTAAGAAGGATGACTCTCATTCAAAGTCAAAGAAATCCGATGCAGGTGTTGGTGAAGTTGTGAAGAACAAAATTACCTTACCTATCACATGTACAAGTACTTATCTTGATTTATATGACATAGTCGATGATGACGATGTACATGGAAGACGATATATTGATTGTCGAAAAGTGAAGAGGAATGCTGATGCTAGTCCATGTTCCGATGCTTCTACTGACGTCCCGGACGACGAGGAATATCTCACTGAATGGGATGAATGGTCGGAGGTCGAGAAAGGACGTGGCCCAAAAGCATCGTGGAGTGGTGAAGTTTGGAGCACATTGTCAGGTGAGATTTCGAGGTTTTCCATGGCTACGCCAGGAGAGTCGACAATGATCAAAAATGGCAAATGTGTGAACGTCAAGAACGTGAAGAACATAGCCACTGATGATGATGAATACATTCCATTCCCAACTATGCCGTGTACTTCTGCATCAAATCAAAGTCACCGAACCAAGATATCATCAGAAGGTCTTGGAAGCAAACTTTTCAATGCAATGGTTTCACGACCTGTGGGCAGAGCCGAGATTGAGTCTAACCCAAAGGCCAAAGAGGCAATGCTCAAGGAGTGGAAAGGCCTTCGTGATCAAGAGGTATTTGACTTTACAATGGTTCGTGAATACGACGATGTTGTTGCAGAGGCCAAGAAGAACAATAAGGAAGTACACATGGCCAGGGTCCATGGCATATGCGTGGAGAAGAACTACCAGCTGTCAGAAGACAATCCTGGACGAAAATTCAAGGGAAGAGGCGTTCTGCTAGGAAATCAGGTGAAGAATCAGCATTGGGAGGCAGCATTCTTCCAAGACTTGGGAAATTCCCCTGCTTCCTTTGAAGCCTCACGATGGGCAGATTTTTACGGTTGTCTTCCTGGGCACTCCGTCAAGTTGGCAGATGCGATTCAGGCTTACATCCAGGCTAAGTTGAAGGGACCTTTGTGTTGGGTGGAGTTACCCACTGATGCATGGCCGCCGGAGATACAGTATTGGAAGTTCCGTCGCCCTGTCGTAAGACTCGACAAAGCCCTGTACGGACACCCTGATTCAGGCACGATGTGGGAACAACATTGTGACAAGAAAGTTCAAGAAATTGGTTTTAAGCCCATTGGTGAGGAATGGCCTTCTATGTATTTTCATGATGAGCTCAAATTGCTGTTGGTAATCTATGTGGATGACCTTAAGCTTGCTGGGCCCTCCGAAAATCTGGCCAAAGGTTGGGATATGCTGCGCACTGTTCTGCGCATTGAACCCGAAACCGATCTGGGACTTTACTTAGGATGTGTTTTATCCCAAGGTGAGACCCAATTGCATAACGGTAAGAAAGTCAAGACCATAACTTATAACATGGAAGGATTGTTAAAGTTATCGGTGGAAAAGTATCTTGACATCATTGGCAAGGACACAAAATTGAAAAAGGTATCAACGCCGAGCCTTCCAGAGGAAACGAAAAGCAGCCCGTATCGAGCTCCTTCCGATGGAAAACGCAAAGTTGAGTGTCCTTGGTGTGCACATTCCTTCGATCCAGATATGCCTGCTCTCTCTGAGACTGGCAACTCATGTCCTGGCCAAGACAGTGAGACGCTGAGCCGTGGGAATCTAGCTCCGCATGCAGCTAGTGTGCTTATGAAGCTGCTTTATGCAGCCCGCATTGCGCGGTTTGACCTGTTGAGATCCATCAATGCATTAGCACGTAATGTGACTAAATGGACGAAGGATGATGACGCCCGTCTTCATCACCTAATGTGTTATGTTAATTCCACATTGTCCCTCAAAATGATAGGATGGGTCGGAGACAAAATTGAAGATTTATCATTAGGACTATTTGCAGATGCGGATTTCGCTGGATGTGCCCAATCCTTGAGATCAACTTCAGGATCGCACTTACAAGTCCAAGGTAAGTTCACAAGATTCCCACTTGCTGGTGGAAGTAAGCGACAAGGGTGTGTTAGTCATTCTACCCCCGAAGCTGAAATTGTGGCTGCAGATACTGCACTTAGGACTCTAGGAATCCCCGCATTAAGTCTGTGGAAAGTCTTAGCCAAAGTTTTTCCTCAACTCCTGTTTCATGACGATAATCAAGGTATGATTGGTGTTGTCAGATCAGGACGGAATCCAACCATGCGTCATTTGGAGCGCACACATGGTATTTCCATTGCCTCCATGCATGAACATTTCCAAAAGGATCATTTTGTATTGATCTATGAAATTACAGCCAAAATGGCAGCCGATATCCATACTAAAGGATTCAAGAATCCCATGGCATGGAAGAAAGCTTGTATGCTAATCAACTTGTTGGAACCTCAGGACTTGCAGAGTAAAGAAGTCTTAGACATGTTGCAGCCAAGCACCGATGTCGATATGACTACTCGACAAGTTTTCCAATCCAAAACCGAGGATATCCCAAACTTCCCATACACGGAAACCCCTATTTTGCCAAAAGAAGTGTATAGGAAGGGTTTGACTAGTAAAGAGAAGCTACAATACTTGCCAGGTATGGATCCCATTTTTGTCGTCAAGCAACCGGTGTTTTATCGTCCTAGGCCGCCCGGCCTGATTGTGCCGCCAGATGTATTGAGATCCACATGGGTTCTTCTCAATGGTACCTGGACAAAGGTCGAACACCGTGCATCTCCACCCGAGCAGGCCATCAGATTTGATAAGTGGGTTGAACGAGCGTGTTTTCAGTATCATTCGCCTAACAAGCAGCCGTTGATCCCGGACACTGTTTCACAATCCGTTTCAACGACCTCAACCCACCGGGTGATGTCGTCAAAGCACGTGCATGCCCCGCCTGCCCACTCGAGATCACTACGTGACTCGTGTGCGTCAACACAACATGACCGTGTACAGCATCTGACCGATTCACCAATGCTGATGTTCTCGGTTGATGCCTTGTTTTTAGATGCACAGACATCACCGTCTCAACACCCGAAATCCATTCACCAGTGCCTTCAGCCAGCCACACGTGTGATCAATACGCTTATGCGCCTTGTTCATGGGGGGAGTGAGGGTGAAGGATGTAGTGAGGGTGAAGGAAAGGGACACCTACAGTCCACTTCAACACCTGGCCTATGTCATACGCATCCGGAATTGGACATCAATGATAACATTCCGTTTGTAAAATCCACCCGAAAATCCCAAGTGTTAGGTAAGAAAAATGAAGACCATTGGCAGTGGGATGGGAAAGAGACATTGATCCGAATTCACAAAACGCCAAGAAGGCAAAACTTTGTACCACAGGATTGCGAAGACTGTCCTTGTGACCCTAGGATCATATGTGATGAGAGGGAAACTGAACAAAAGTTCAAAACCAATACTCGAGTGATCAAAGACATATGGAGATTCAAGGGCGACAATCATGAATCAACGAACAAGTTGAATGAATTTTGGACTGGAAAATCGACATTCAAGGTGCTCGCCAATGCTGAAGTGATCGATGGAGGTAAGAACTGTAAAGTGAGTCAGGGAGTAATCACGCTATGCACCAATTGCAATGACGTGAAAACTATTCCCATCACTGATGTTTTTGTCCCCTATCAATATCACATTGAAGTAGGCAAACATGAGGTTGACCATCCTACAGTGTCGGTAATCCTTTGGAGAGAAAAGAAAAACAGAACTTTGGAATTTCAATTTTCCAAATCACCTTGTGACATGATGACATCAAAGTATGCGAAGTTTTCCCTTGCAATCAATTTGATCGAAGTTCCTCAAGCAGTCCCATGCTTCGTCTTGTTATGTTCGGAAGAGAGAAACTGGTTTACGTTCTTGCAGAACAAAATGAAAGACGAAATGAAGTTTCATGTCGTGCCAATCACTGAAGATGACGACATGCTCTCTCCGTACGGAATCAGTAAAGCAAGGCGATGCCTTCGGACCAAACTTGATTCAGTGTTCTTTGCAGGTCCATGTACAGGCGGTTCACCATGGAACCGAATCAACCGATGGGTGAGCGAAGCAACAACACAACTCATCGAAGCAAAGAAGCAGATCTTCTGGGCGATGTGGGAAGTGTTTGCATCAGTGCTAAGTGAACTTATCAACATGGGATCACCAGCCTTGCTTGAGTTGCCTAGAGGTTGTGACTACTGGAAGGACCGTAGAATGACAGAACTTGTGGAAGGAACCGTATCTCATGAGCACAAATTTGATGGATGCATGTATGGCTTGAAATCACAATTCCAAGAGACTCCCAAACCAATCAAGAAACCATGGAAGATTGTCTCATGGGGGGTGTCTTTTCCGAAGCTTCATAGAAGATGCGATCGCCGTCATGACCATGCAGAGTGTGCCGGTAGGGAAACTCGCATTACTCAAGTTTACACTAAATGGATAGCCAAGATAATCATGAATGGAATCAATGATCATGTAATCAGGAATAGTCCATTTGTGAACGTCAGAGTGATGAAACGTTGGAAGCCGCTTGCATGTGATGAACAACTGAAAGCTGAAATGTCTCGTGATTCCGAGAATGTCCGCAGTCACCCAATCAAGTCGGTGGCAACATCCGTTTGTGCTACTCGAGAGCTCGACGCCATTGACCATTCGTTCGAGCGATCGCTACTGCACTGGTGCTTTTCGAGATTGACATCAACTTCGGTTCTTTCATCGTGGCACTTTTCATTTTCGTGTCTACTGCTTTCTGAATTCGACTCCGACTGGTTGTTACGAGACCTACGGTTCGTACAACTATTTTCGCTGTTCGAACAGTTGTCACGAGACCTACGGTCCGTGCGACTTTATTCTGTACAAAGCGGGATGGCCGATACACAGGATCTGAACTCAGTAGGGCAATTTGCCGGAAGCCGAATCACCGTTGCATTACGGGTGCTGAAGGGATTGTCCGAAGGGTCCATTGCAGCCAAGACTCCATCACCATTCCGAGACACCCGAGGTTCGAATTTTCGACTGATCTCAGATGAGGACACAGCCAACCAGTGGATTAGGTTTGGTATGCCGCCTGCAGTTGTCTACTCAGCATACTTTGCAAACTCCAGACACACCAGTGAAGCCACTGCACAAGCCCTGGAGGTAGCCTACAAGTTGTTGCAGAGAGCGCAGGACATCGAGAAGGGGTGTTCAGGATGGGAGTTTTTGTCAAAGGGATCGAGATTCGTGAAAGTCTTTGCAAGCAGATGCCCATTCGAAGATGCGACTGTGGGACGCTTCATGGACAAGGAGATCTATGACAGACTCGATGAGCTCTGGATCGTATTGTCCAAAGGACATTTTCCCGAACCTTTTGATGATCAAGCCACTGCAGCCGAAACTGAGGCGAAGATCCGAAGCATGAAGCAAATCTATCGAGGAACACCATCATTCAACACAGATCCGAGTGCCACATCATGGTTAGCTGTGACAAGGACAGCCGAGTACTTCAAAGTCATGGACGAGTTGACCAAGGTAAATCCGAAGTCTCCATCTGACAATGACAGCTATCGAAAAGCAATGAAGCACATGATTGAAGTCCAGATGAGGCACCTAGGACATGCACTGAGGTATCACAATGAGCAGAACCCATCAGATCAGATCATCTTGCAGGATGTGATGAAGGATGTAATTGCTTTTGAAACCAATCAGCCGAAAGGGAGGAGTGCAGCCCAGAACCATTTCTTGTGTTTGTTAGCCCTCGGCACGACACTTGAGAGACACAAGACCAGCGCCCGAGGAGATGGAAACTTGCCAAGAGTAGCAGAATTGTCCGAACTACAGTTCTCGATCCTCAAGGCCTTTGACATTCCTTTGGGAATCCTGATTGGGCATGGATACAACGTCTCAATTGCCGATGAAGGGGCCAGATATACCGAGAAAGAGAAACGTCATGCTTGCCATAGTTCCCTCAAAGATTTTACAACATCATTGACCGATACTCAAGCTGGAACAGGTGGCAACATGCACAATTTCGATGACTGGGACATCCCCCTGAACTTCAAAGATGGACGAAGACCCGACGAAGTTGACTTCTGGAACAATGAGGAGCCTTCATGGGTGAATGATGACACATCAACTGGACCCAGTGCCCAGAGTACATCCGCTCCTACGGAGGGATCACAGCCAAAGGCATCACAACAATCATCAAGTTCAAGCGTACAACCGAAGAAGATGCCAAGATCATCGACTGGCGGAGCCTCGTCTTCGTCGACCCATGCAGCTTTCCGATCTGGACCCGGAGCAACATCTCAAGGTCATGCTGAACCAGAAAGAGATAAGGATTGGATTCCAACTGAAGACTGGATGAAGAGAAGGAAACCTTCAACCGTGGAAGTGCGACTCCATGCTGCCGAGGACTATGCTCGTGAGGAACAGCGAATTGCATTCCTACGCTCTGGCAAGGATTTTGTACTTTCAATCGTAGAGGGCCCTCACACCACTCACAAGTATGGATCCAACTTGATCTGGAAACAGTATTTGAGAAGATTGACATTTCATGCTGCCTTGTCATTCAACATGCTGACAGAAGGTCAACTTGATTCCCACATGATTAATGAGAATGACTACGAATGGCTTAAGCTCTACCACTACATCATCACGACCACAGAGTTTGTCAGGTGCAAGGGATATCCAGTGACGGAGGTCCTAGCCATGTTGACATTGGGCATTGAAGAGACCGTGGAGGGCGAGATTCGAGCCAAGCTCAAGAAATTGGGAAACAAGATTGGACAGTTCATCATCGGGGAGCCTTGGTTAGACAAATGGGATGAATTGGGAGGACAAGTGAGAAACAACAAAGCTCTCATCTTGACGGATTTGACTTACCAAACGAGATCTAGTTCGAGAATCGTCAATGACATCGAGGCTGGACTTGACAACATGGGTCTTTCATCCATCAAGGTGTACCAACTTCCATATGAGTCTCTGGAGAAACCCGAGGACTTCTTGAAACTGGCAACGAATGCATTGACATTCCTACGATCCAACGCAAATGCATTTTCAAGTGCCACTGTTCACATTTGGATCTCTTTTGCAGCACTTTTCAGAGGACAAACTCGCATACTGATGCCAAATGCAGACTTCGTCACCAAATTGGCGGAGATCATCACTGAGATCAGCCAAGCAGCTCATCTTCCAATTTTCGTCAACATTCTGAGAGATGCCCGGTTTCTTGGGTCACAATCTTCAATTGTATCCATGGCCGAGGAGCTTGCAAGAATCTTGAAGGAAAAGGGCATTATTCACTCCACCAATGAAAGATTCTGGAAACAGATATATGCTTGTGGACGTGAACCTTTTTATTGGAAAGAAGGTGAAGGCAAGGAAGTCATTTGGGCTATGCTTGAAAAGTCATTGATGCGACAGAAAGTCTTCTTACATTGTGCAATGGATCATGATACAGTCCATGACCTGAATGAAGAATGTGTCCATGTGAAGAACACCGGATTTGACATTGAAACCATCAAACGATGCACGGAACATCCACGAGTTATTCCCAGCATTCGTGCTGGAGAAGTCACAGATGCTCAAGCTGGATCAGCAAACATCATTGGAGGAATGAAACACATGAAGGATGCGGTCCAGAGGAGAGCATGGTCAGACATCCGACGAGGAGTATTCACCCCGGAGCCCCTGACAGATGTGGATGAGCATTGGGTCGAAGTAACCGAAGATTCCGAATTGATGTGCGATGTGTGCAAAGGATTTCACAAGAATGATTCGAGATTGAATACCTGCACTGAGAACCGCACAAGATGCCTGAATTGCGCAAGCAACTGGACAAGAGCGGCGATCTACGGTACTGATGACATTGGGATGGATGAATTTTCACAGGATGCAAGAGTAGCTGCAAGATTGCTCAACATCTACAATGAGTGCGTTGACTGGAGAGAGATGGAAGCCGAGAAGGACCTCCGTGGATTCCTGGTCACTGCGACACTTGCAATGCTTTCAGGATACAGGACTACAAGCGATGTGCTCAAGCAGGTATCACATCGAGGTGCCATCCGAATGCCTGCATACATGGTGAAAGGGAAATGCAGACGAGACCTGTTACCCCAGTTCACTGTACAACGCGAAACTCGAACAGAGGATTGCGGAGGCGGAATGCACCGAATGCGATGGTTTTACAGACTGCTTTGGGATGGTGGAAACGTCGCTTATCATGACTACATGAAGACCGTGCTGACCAAGGAGGAGATCGAATCAATGATCAATCCAACTGCAACAGCTGAGTATGTCGGCGACATTTTCGAATTCTGGCTTGGAATGCTTGATCTGGGTATTCAATTCCCTACTATGTTCGCTGGATGGGGGGCAAACCTTGACAGTTGCCTCGCAGGACTGGAAGAGTCGTTTTGGCTATTCAGCAGTTCATGTCGACCTACCGACACCATCAACACAAAGCGAAACCGATCCAGGAAAGCATACATCCCGCCGGTCGAGAATGACATGGTGATTACAATCTTGAAAGAAGCAGGAATTTTTGACCTACTCATGCAGAAGAAGATCACCAGAATGCCGGTGCTCCCAGAAGCCAACTACGATGACCACCCTGAAATGATTGAGGTCTCATCAAGCGATGAAGAGGTGGATGAAGTTGATGAACCTGATGAGGAGACCACGACGCCTACGGCGCGGGGCCCTCGAGCAGAACAAACTTCAGGAGAAACCGATGCCGGAGCTGGTGACATCGAGATTGAGGAGGAGGAAGATGGCATGGGGGGACAACCTTCAGAAGCGAAGAAGCGCCGAACCGAGGTGCGTGACATCCGTGATCGTTTTGAGAAGCTGATTTCAGATGCATTGGATGTTCAATATTGTTTCATTTGTGGTGGAAGGCATGGCATTGACGAATGTACTACACCAGATGATGAGAACATGAAGGACACCATATGGCGCATGAGGTTGATCATGGATCAGAAGTCCAAATCCCCATCATCATCCGAAAGATCCAAAGCTGCAACCAGAGGCAGAAAAGACAAGCTCCCAAAGAACGTCATGCCACGAGGAAAGCGTTGGGGAAGAACCAGATTCACTGAGAAAGAGGAAGTGACCAAGTGCTTCTACAGTCAGTCAGCCTTTATGTACGACATTGGTGATCGTGAAGAAGGAGGACAATACTTAGTGAATGGTGTCGAAGTCAACCCAATTAGCCGAGGTGTGAAGAATCGTCATGAGCTTGACTTGCTGATTGAGCGTGCGGCTGAGGAATCCCCGCCTGTTTTGCCGACCATTGAAGAGCTGAACGCTTGGAACCCCCTTGATCATGATGCTTATGTAAAATGGCTTATTGAAGAAAGAAAACAACGTGGAGACAACTGGAACTTCAAGTACATCCAACCATTTACACATGGCCACAACATTGGTACACTTCAACTTGCTCGCATTAATGGAGAAGAATATCTTGGAATGGGCTGGTGTAAAGTGCATCGATATGGCGAGAATGAGTGGATGGGCGACAAGTGGGAAAATCCGCAATGGATAGTCGAATTGTCGAAAAGATTCAATGCAGCGCTACGCCACTCCGTGGGTTGCGTCAAAGACAATCGAAATCAACGTGGACTACCATGCGACGAGGCAGGTTGGGTCAATGTTGAGTCGATCTTGAAGTACGATGCCATTTGGAGAGACCAACATACATTGGCTGGAACGACCTACGTCAATTATCCGATACTTGTTGAGAGGTGGAACAATTTCCAGAGAGTGATCTTCACTGAGTACAAGCAAACGAAGAGAATCCGAGCACAAGTGCTAGGACTCAAGGTCACGAAAGGTGAGTTGGAACACATTATGAACAACTTCAATGATGGATTGACCTCTAGACTTGATCGACAAACACTGAGGTTGGAGATCGGCACAGCAGATCGAGAGATTTGGCTTTGGCCGGTGGCAATCCGTGCCCCTATGGCGCATTCAAGAGTTCAAGGCGGTGTGCACATTGAAGACAAGAAGACTTCATATCAGATGAACCCTGGAGTAGGATACACTCTTGGAGGAGGATTTCATTGCACCACATTTGACAACATCGCTCAAATCTTCAGAGAAGGACTACGTCCAGGAGGAGGAGGCGACCGCATCAATACGTTCTTCGTGCCATTCGCACCATGGGACGTGAGAAGTCAGATGGTGCTGAGATTCAGGAAGATTGAACAGACTGATCTTGTCTACATCTACATCACGTACGATTCCATCGCCAAGTTCTCCCCTCGATTATCAGCAGACGGACACATTTTGGTCCAAGAAACAATTCCATTCGAATCATTCGATGCAGTTTGGTATTACGACTGGAGAGAAAAGGACTACTACCGCCTCATGATCACGAAGGGAAGAGATCAACTTGTTCTTTCTGTGCAAGGTGCAAAGAGGGTGGCCACCATTGAACGATTTGACAAGCTCATTGGAAACATTGTGCCTGAAGAATCATCACCCGATCTAGACGAACTTCGAAAACTTGTCGATATCAGGACCGGTCACTTCAGTCATACTCACAGATTGTTCCCTGGACATCCGGATTGGAATGATGCAATTTCATTATTGGCAGTCACTCATCACCCTAGCAAAGAGGACCATCGACTATGCCCCGCATGTCTGATGGAGACCCCTGCGCCATTATCGATTTGTGTGATGTGCAAAGGATTTTTGGTGAGTCATGGATGGAGGAAACGAATCAAGATCACCGTGGCTACAGTACCAAAGGCCGAATCACATCATCGAGAAGAAGATCTCAAAGACCATGTCAAGAAAGCATGGGAGGAGGTGAAGATCGATTTGACAGGTGATGATGATGACGACGAGGTGATGCCAGATGATGATGATGTCACCATGAAGAGTCCAGAACAAGAAACTCAACCAGAAGAAGGAGATGATGATCAAGCCTCGAAGAAGGGCGACATCAATGATGAGAAAAGAGACTTCAGAGAACAAGATGAGGTCGACAAATTTCTCAATCAAGAAGGAAAACCGACCGATGAGAACGATGATGAAGAGATAGCGGTCGATGAAATCAACATTGAAGAGTACGAGGCTGGAGAAGCTCGTGATGCAGTGATTGAGTACCCCAAGTGGATGCAGCGGATTGAGTTTGGATCAAAGGTCCTGCCGATCGAACCTTGCACAATTGGAGATGCTCAGCCAGAATTCATCAAGATCCTCCTGTTGCAGATTGGATTACATATCGTCAGGATCTACAGACTATTCCAACGGAACTTCTGTGGAGACATCGAGACGGCATGGAAACATTTTCAACAGAACCAGAAATTCAGGATGGACCTGGACTCAAGAACACCTTACCTGGGCGAGGATGAAAATGGTGAACTCATTGAACCAACTGCACAACAGATGAAAGAGCTCTACAAAGAGATCGGCCGACCAAATCAAAAGGACGACATCGGAGAAGAGGGATTCGTCAATGCATACTATGGGGCAGTGGTACTCAAAAGACTTCTCATATATACCCTTGAATGTGGCTACACGTATGATGACTTGCAAAACATATTCTTTGATGAGGAGATGGAGAAGCTGTCGAAACGTGACACCACAATGGATGAGATGAGAAAGACCACAGCGGCCCGCGACGCCCTTGACCGACAAGACGTCATGGTCAGAAGAATCATTGCAGGTGCATATAGGGTAAATGCTGTTTATTTCTTCAGGAACGTTGACTTTCAAGACACAATCACACTGAATCCAGTTGACATTGTGTGTGCTCTTCGTCCACCACTTCGAAGAATATCACTTTTACACCTGATCCTTCAGAATGGCCGACAATTGCCGCGACCTCTACTCCAAAAGCTATATGATGCGATCGATGACTACAATCACATCAAGCAACGGGAAGATCAACGACCAAGGTGGGGCATCCACTTGTCTGAAGCTCACATACTTGCGATTGCTGATACCCCGACTCCTGCTGATCGTGAACGTGCCAATCCAGCCGCTGGCAAATCGAAAGCAGCCCCGAAAGCTGCACCAGCACTGGGAAGAGTGTCGAAAGCGAAAGCATCATCGTCAGCGACATGGAGAACAGTTGAAACCGCTCCTCCGCCAAAACAAGCTCCGGTGACCCCGCCAAAGAAGGGTGGAAAAGATCAAGGAAAAGGTGGAAAATCTTATTCACACCGTGGCGGAGACTGGAACCATCAGGGATACTATGGATGGGGATATAGATGATTAAGCGATCTGACCTCTGCATAGGTCCTGATTGAACCTGGCGATGCGAGGATGCAATCATTGCTCGAGATTTACCTCTACTTCATTTTGAATGATTTCTGAGAGGACTCTGAGCCGGCTAATTTAGAACCACACATTTTTTTTGAACATCACTGCATGAAACGCTGAGTTTCTACAGCGGTCTACGTCTCAACCGACGAAGGGACGGGAAGGTAAACTTCTAGTTCCATAGTCAACTTTGTGTTTTGATTTCTTTAATTCACATGCTTGAGTGAGACTCCATGCTGGCTACGCCACAGTGGACGAACCTCAATGCTAGACACCGACTACGTCGTGTCTACATGCACGTGAACAGAACATTTATTTTTTTTGATAGAGATTGTAGCAAGCCGCCATGTAGATATGAAGTTCTGAACGGACTTTAGCTCTCCATAATTCAATAAATGAACAGCTGCAGATGTAGTGGATCAATTCAAGGGACACTCCTTTGCGCGTGGCCGACAAAGTTGGCCATGCGTGGGGGGTGCGAATAGAGTGTAGGCTACGGAACACTGTACACTCCAACATAATTCAGCCCTCAAGGATCCACAGCCAAAGGGTACGTCAACTCGCCCCTTTGGCTCAAGACTACTGCAGGAACCGGAACAAAGAATTGCAATGCCGAAGCCGCTACCCGTGTGACGTCATCACTGAAACCCCCATTTCAGAATCAAGTACCAGAACATAATCGGGGAGATAATCTCCGATTCTCATATTATATATGTATGTTATATATGTATATTATGTATGTATGTTATATATGTATATTGTATATTATATATGTATGTTATATATATATATATTGTATATTATATATGTATGTTATATATGTATATTGTATATTATATATGTATGTTACATATATATATATAGTGTATATTATATATGTATGTTATATATGTATATTGTATATTATGTATGTATGTTATATATGTATATTATGTATGTATATTATATATGTATATTGTATGTTATATATATATTGTATATTATATATGTATGTTATATGTATATTGTATATTATATATGTATGTTATATATGTATATTGTATATTATGTATGTATGTTATATATGTATATTATGTATGTATATTATATATCTATATTGTATATTATATATGTATGGTATATATGTATATTGTATATTATATATGTACGTTATATATATATTGTATATTATGTATGTATGTTATATATGTATATTATGTATGTATATTATATATGTATATATTGTATATTATATATGTATGTTATATATGTATATTGTATATTATATATGTATGTTATATGTATATTGTATATTATATATGTATGTTATATATATATTTATATTGTATATTATATGTATGTTATATATGTTTATTGTATATTATATATGTATGTTATATATGTATATTGTATATTATATATGTATGTTATATATGTGTATTGTATATTATATATGTATGTTATATATGTGTATTGTATATTATATATGTATGTTATATATGTATATTGTATATTATATATGTATGTTATATATGTATATATTGTATATTGTATATGTATGTTATATATGTATATATTGTATATTACATATGTATATTATATATGTATATTGTATATTATATATGTATGTTATATATGTATATTGTATATTATATATGTATGTTATATATGTATATTGTATATTATATATGTATGTTATATATATGTATATATTGTATATTATATATGTATGCTATATATGTATATATATATTGTATATTATATATGTATGTTATATATGTATATTGTATATTATATTTATGTATGTTATATATGTATATTGTATATTATATTTGTATGTTATATATGTATATTGTATATTATATATGTATGTTATATATGTATATTGTATATTATGTATGTGTGTTATATATGTATATTATATATGTACATTATTATATATGTATATTATTTATGTATAATATATATATATATGTTAATGGGCGCTTGGCTGAAATAATGAAATAATTCCATGATATATAACGATATAGCATTCTCTATCACACATGGCGATCGATGTAGGCAAATTTAGAGATAATGATATGACTACTCCTCCGCAAGTTACTATTACATAGCAATGGAGAACCAGCGGATTGAAAACATACTGGGAGTAACATAGCCATGATGATATACATACATATATAAATATATATTATATTAATATACATATATGATAGGATAACTTTCAATATCCCATACTTGAAAGATCTGGATGTTAGTTGGAAGATCACCCCACTGATCCTATGGGGCCTGAGATCACTAGAGTTATGAAAACCAGCTACGGTTCGTAAGATGATTCTCCAAATAGACCCTCAAAAACGAAGGTTTTGGTATTGAAAATAAATCGACGCTTAGTGTCTGGAATGTCCTGTCTGATGTGAATGAAAATAATTTTCTATCTACCTACCTACCTACCTATCTACCTACCTACCTACCTAGCTATCTATCTATCTATCTATGGGTGTGTGTATATATATATATTTATTATTATATATGTTAAATTGCGCGTATATGTAGCTCTAATCCAGTTGGAACAAAACAGAGGCTTGCTTTGGAACTGAAAGTGCCAAGCTGCGGTTTGGTTCGCCACCTCCTAGCGACAGAAATGGTGCATGGACGTACCCAAAAGTGGGATAATTACATTGACCGGTTAGTGGTTTCAACCCCTCTGAAAAATATGAAAGTCAGTTGGGATGATTATTCCCAATATATTATGGAAAAATAAAAAATGTTCCAAACCACCAACTAGTATAATGTTGAAGCAATTTGTAGGATGAAAATTCATGTGAGAGATTATAGTGGACAACCTGCTGATTGATATTCATTCATGCGGTTTACATCCCAGTCACGATGTTTCCTGTCGGGGATTCTGATTTTCAACGGATGGCTTTGAAAGTCGCCTGAAACTATGGGATTAAACCATCAAGAATCCACTAAAAGAAGCGCATCTCATTTACTGCGGAAAGCACAAGAGACTGCCTCCGCTACAGATGTCACCAGAAGCGCACACAAGAATTATCTGCCTTTTTCTGTGCTCTTACCGTCCAAACCCAAGGCTGCAAAGTGAGACTCGGAGCACGCCCCATCTGCACAGGCAAGGCATGCTGAAGTAAAACGCTGGGTTGAACGCGTTCAAGCCTTGGAGCGCTTCATCCGAAGGCTTTGACAAGTTTTTGTTTCAGATTCAGGCGTCATAAATAGAAATGTTGGACTGATGCGATCCGCTCTGCCTATTGGCCCCATTTTGAAAAGTATGCCGTGCCATTTTGCCTGAACAACTCTACAAGGTTTTACACTTCGGAGGGTGGCAGCAAGATGAAAGGTCGCACTTGACTCCCTCCCACAGTCAAACCCTTGTGTCGCAAGTACATGCGTTCAAAGTGACACCACTGGCTGGGCCCGAAATGTTGGAACTGTTGGAACATGGCTGTCTCTTAAGCAAGGTCAGTCCAATTTTCTTGGGTCAAAGTGATGCACTTTGCCTGGAGTTGTTCTTGATTCTTCGCTGACAATTTTAAATCCAGATGGCAGACTACGCTCAAAGAAGGTCAACCTCCTATCTGGCCGATGCATGATTGGCTGACATCGGTACAAACAAAACCCCAATAAAGATACCAGGAGGCTGACACATAGCAAAGCTGACATAGGCCGAAGCTGACACATAGCTCTGAGCAATATGAAGGTTGGCCAAGAACATGGATTTCCATTCAGCAAGTGTATGAACACAGAAGATAAATCTGAGACCTGAGCTGTACTTGGGACGTAGGGAAAATGACTTTGCCGTGGTCAAAACACGTTGGTTCTCTCAAAGGCCTTGGGGACTTTACCGGCTAGATTGTAAAAAGAGGGCCCTCTTCCCACATGGCACGGCAGTGCTTTACCAGCAGGATTTCCCATTGACCTGCACTGATAAAGCTTCCACGTGCGTTGCTCGGCAAAGGTTGCTTTGAACCAACACAAGCGGAGCACTCACCACGCATTTCTGTCTCATCCTGCAACGTGTCTAATTGCAATTATAGTCGGAAGGCGGCAACAGAATCCCAGGTTGCTAGTGAAAGCGCGTACTGGACTCAGACACAAGTTTCCAAAGCACATGAATCCGAAGTCGAAAAACTGGCTGTGCCCCAAGTGTTGGAGCACGGAAGCCCCTTAACAAGGCTAGGGAAAGCTTCTCCGGTCAACGCTTTATGGTGTTGCGAAACCGTCTCAACCGCGCGTGCATCAAACATGTGTTCCGGGACACCTTGATTATTATTGTTTTAGACAGGGATAAGCTGCGGGAAGCAAACATCGGTACAAACAAAACCCCGATAAAGATACCAGCATGACGCATTTCTGTCTCATCCTGCAAAGTGTCTGATTATATATTGAGAGCCGAATCTCAATACAGCATGGCAAATGCCTTCCATTCCAATTTACAATATTTCTTGGGTCGTAACTTATTTTTAATAATTTTTAATGAAATTAAGTGAGGTCGTCTGAAAAACGAAATTAGCGTTACGTCGTTGCCCAGGTTGAGGTCGTTGAACACGCTAGCCTGGCAGCACACATACGGATCTCTTAACTAGTGACAAAAAATGGATGGGCGGTTTTGAGGGTCGGTGTTTGTTGGGTGGACAAGATATATCTGTGATTGTGTAAATATAAACATACATATGTATATTTGTAATATGTCCAAACAGTATGTACATAAATCTATCCGTCAGTATCATGATCCCATTTTCGGCTCCATATTATATATAGACAAACAATATCTAGGTAGAGATCACGTGGGGTTGCCTCAGGGGATCGCTCATCATCACACACACTGCAGCAGGCCCGCAAAAAGCAACCAAGGCCAGAAACCAGCGTAGCCGGAACAGCTATCCTAGATTCCGGCCACGACACAGCCCAGCGCGGCCAACACCCCGGTATAACGCAAAATCGCGCGTAGATCGTCGATCTACACGCGTTTTTGCGTTTTCCTGGCGCCGCGGCGCCGCTGAGCGTAGCCGGAACAGCTATCCTAGATTCCGGCCACGACACAGCCCAGCGCGGCCAAAACCCTGGTATAACGCAAAATCGCGCGTAGATCGACGATCTATGCGCGTTTTTGCGTTTGCCTGGCGCGGCACACCCGCCGGAAGCAACCAAGGCCGGAAACCAGCGTAGCCGGAACAGCTATCCCCGATTCCGACCACGACAGAGCCCAGCGCTCCCAAAACCCCGGTATAACGCAAAATCGCGCGTAGATCCTCGATCTACACGAGTTTTTGCGTTTTCCTGGCGCCGCAGCGCCGCTGCAAGCAACCAAGGCCAAAAACCAGCGTAGCCGGAACAGCTATGCAGGATTCCGGCCACGACAGAGCCCAGCGCGGCCAAAACCCCGGTATAACGCAAAATCGCGCGTAGATCGAACTGTTCCTATTTTGAAGACATGGGACCGTCTTCTTTTCTTCATCATCCTTAAGCTTGTTTGGTGCGGGTTCCCACCGGACCCGCCAAGATAGGAAAGAATCGGAAACCGGAAAGCCATGCCGAAGAACCACATTGTAGTGTGCATGTGATTCTTGTCACTGCCCTTTCAGCAACTCCAAGCACTTTCAACTCTTCTTCCAACATCCTTTTCGTCTCTCCCCTCTCTCTCACCCGTTCGCGCCTCAACCAAGAACTCGTTGTCAACAATGCGCTTCGCGAGCAAGCGGGATCGGGTACAGGCAGAGGGTTAGATACTTATGTACATATCCCCTTAACTTCAAAATTCTGCCTCGTTAATTTGGGGGTGACGTCGTGACGTCGAATTAAATCGTATGCAATGGTTACTTGCAGCTTAGCCATCGCCGTCACGAAATGACCCAACCACGGCACAAAGCTTTGACTTGTCGCTTCTGTTGGTGGCGTTCTACAGTTTTATACAGTTTTACTGGATGGAAGTGTGCCAAAATAGTCCGGACAGCTGTTCCAGTTGCAGTTGGATAAACCGCGACCAGTGTTGGCCGGGAAATTCAAGAAACATAAGGGGTCTTGTGCACAGAACTTTTCAACACTGGATTCGTCGCAACAGCACAAAGCTTTATCTGTGGTTTTCCTCTTGGGGAAGCAGTTCGGCCGCTTCTGCATGCCAAGCTGGCTTGTAAACGGAATCCTTCAACACCGGAACCTTCTCAACAACACGGATGCGATGCAATGTGATGCAATCAACGCAGCTA
Source organism: Cladocopium goreaui (assembly GCA_947184155.2). Taxonomy (NCBI): domain Eukaryota; class Dinophyceae; order Suessiales; family Symbiodiniaceae; genus Cladocopium; species Cladocopium goreaui. Next base: position 1,988,880 of record CAMXCT020006622.1, on the reverse strand, counting down.
GTCTTCACGCACCTTGCAATCTGTCTCCTGGTTTAACAATGACACCGGATACAAAACCAGAGTCCCTACTACTTGTAGCTTGAAGATGCTGCAAGCGTTGAGAGCAGAATCTCAATACAGCATGATTCTTACTTGCACGGATTTTGCATCTTTTGCAGAAACTCAAAGAGATCTGAATCTAAGTCAGCAATGTGGACCCGCACGCAGAGTCAAAGAAATGACCAGAATTCAAGTTGACTACGAGTGTGGACGCGCAGACCAAAGCTGTACTTCAGCAGTCGATGAGAAACGCCTCATCTGGATTCAATGGGTGGAATTTCACAAAGCTTTATCTGTTGTTTTTCTCTTGGGGAAGCAATTCGGCCGCTTCTGCATGCCCAAGCTGGCTTGTAAACGGAATCCTTCAACACCGGAACCTTCTCAGTGATCGATGTTGACCTGGAATGTGGTGTATTGGTTGGTTCTACACCTTATTCCGGATTCTACTCGGAACCGGTACAGCCTACGGCTTGAGCTGAAGATGCATACATTGGTTCGACATTGAAATCTTTTAGTATGTCTTTGACAACGAGCAGTTTGGACTCCTCAAATGATGAGAACATACAGCTGAGAACTCTTGGCTAAGAGTTCACGTTAGCTGAAGGCATCTGATGGGGAGAACATATCTGATCCAAGCTTTTGGTCAACAACACGGATGCGATGCGATGTGATGCAATCAACGCAGCTAGTCTTCAAGCACCTTGCAGTTTGTGTCCTGGTTTAACAATGACACCGGATACAAAACCAGAGTCCCTACTTGTAGCTTGAAGATGCTGCAAGCGTTGAGAGCAGAATCTCAATACAGCATGGTTCTTACTTGCACGGATCTTGCATCTCTTGCAGAAACTCAAAGAGATCTGAATCTAAGTCAGCAATGTGGACCCGCACGCAGAGTCAAAGAAATGACCAGAATTCAAGTTGACTACGAGTGTGGACCCGCAGACCAAAGCTGTACTTCAGCAGTTGATGAGAAACGCCTCATCTGGATTCAATGGGTGGAATTTCACAAAGCTTTATCTATCCCCGTGTGGTGCACCTCTCCACCCGGAGCCAAGGTTTTCCGCCAGAAAACGGGCAGAATCCCTAGTAACCAAGGTTCATGTGACCAGGGGCTGAAAAGGGGTACCTTACATTTCGGATATTTTTAAGATAAAGGCTGCCCCAAGGAAAAAAACCTAGGTCCCAACATATCAGCATAAAACTCAACAAAAGGCCAAAAACCGAAGGTACTACAAAAGCACCTTTTTCTTGTTCCCCACGACCCCGCTCCCACACCATGGTTTAACCGAGCTTTGTCACTCCGCAATCTAGGCCCACCTCCACCCAGGAGTGCTGACAGCTTCTGACTTCAACCCCATTTGAATCTACAACCAAGATCCCAGCCCCCAGGTTTTTAGCCCCGCTATTCAATCTTGTGGGGAAGAACAAAAAAAGTATCGAATCATCATGATTGCTCTAGATTTGTTTGACACACGATACACAAGGAAAAGTCTTGACCCAGGGCCCTAAGGTTTTCACTCCAAAGTCTGCGCCCACCTCCACCCCGGAGTGCTGACAGCTTCTGACTTCAACCCAATTTGAATCTACAACCAAATCTTTCAACATCTCTCACACATCCTGTTCAAAATCTTCCTTCATGTTTGTGATGTGAGAAATATGTGTGATGTCTAATCTTGTATCATCATCGTCATCATCATTATCATCTGGGTTGAAAACGTGGGAACAACATGTTGGACTACTTGTCCTCTAAAGGCGAAAAACCTGGGTCACCACAATACCATGATTTTTTTATAATCACCATGTTCCCGGGCTAAAAACCTAGAACCCTAAGATATCAGATAAAAATGTGAAAAAGGCTGAAAACATGGGGCACTAGATATCAAATATATATTGATATAAAGCTGGATAGGTTCTTCGCCCTTGGTCATTGGGCGAAAACCCTTGGACTCCGGGCTATGGTTTTCAGCCAGGGACCCCCAACGGGGATTTTATCTGTGGTTTTTCTCTTGGGAAGCAATTCTGCCGCTTCTGCATGCCCAAGCTGGCTTGTAAACGGAATCCTTCAACACCGGAACCTTCTCAACAACACGGATGCGATGCAATGTGATGCAATCAGTGCAGCTAGTCTTCAAGCACCTTGCAAATTGTGTCCTGGTTTAACAATGACACCGGATACAAAACCAGAGTCCCTACTTGTAGCTTGAAGATGCTGCAAGCGTTGAGAGCAGAATCTCAATACAGCATGCTTCTTACTTGCACGGATCTTGCATCTTTTGCAGAAACTCAAAGAGATCTGAATCTAAGTCAGCAATGTGGACCCGCACGCAGAGTCAAAGAAATGACCAGAACTCAAGTTGACTACGAGTGTGGACCCGCAGACCAAAGCTGTACTTCAGCAGTCGATGAGAAACGCCTCATCCGGATTCAATGGGTGGAATTTCACAAAGCTTTATCTGTGGTTTTTCTCTTGGGGAAGCAATTCTGCCGCTTCTGCATGCCCAAGCTGGCTTGTAAACGGAATCCTTCAACACCGGAACCTTCTCAACAACACGGATGCGATGCAATGTGATGCAATCAGCGCAGCTAGTCTTCAAGCACCTTGCAATTTGTGTCCTGGTTTAACAATGACACCGGATACAAAACCAGAGTCCCTACTTGTAGCTTGAAGATGCTGCAAGCGTTGAGAGCAGAATCTCAATACAGCATGATTCTTACTTGCACGGATTTTGCATCTTTTGCAGAAACTCAAAGAGATCTGAATCTAAGTCAGCAATGTGGACCCGCACGCAGAGTCAAAGAAATGACCAGAATTCAAGTTGACTACGAGTGTGGACGCGCAGACCAAAGCTGTACTTCAGCAGTCGATGAGAAACGCCTCATCTGGATTCAATGGGTGGAATTTCACAAAGCTTTATCTGTGGTTTTTCTCTTGGGGAAGCAATTCGGCCGCTTCTGCATGCCCAAGCTGGCTTGTAAACGGAATCCTTCAACACCGGAACCTTCTCAACAACACGGATGCGATGCAATGTGATGCAATCAACGCAGCTAGTCTTCAAATGTCTTCAAGCACCTTGGAATTTGTGTCCTGGTTTAACAATGACACCGGATACAAAACCAGAGTCCCTACTACTTGTAGCTTGAAGATGCTGCAAGCGTTGAGAGCAGAATCTCAATACAGTATGCTTCCGACCATTCATTGTTTTGCAGCCCGTACTATCTGATCTGGGACTGAAAGATCTAAAAGGAGCAAGCTTTGCGAATGGAATTTCCATGCATGTGACAAACCGGATCAATTCCTCTTTCTGTTGCTCCGTGTTCGGGTTGACACAAGAAAAAAATGTGTTGACTTAACGACCCAACCACGGCACAAAGCTTTGACTTGTCGGTTCTGTTGGTGGTGTTACCCCAGCTTTACTGGATGGAACTGCGCCCAATTGTCCCGACTGGTATTACAGCTGCACAACTGTTGGGTAAAACCCGACCCATGTTTGACAAGAAATTCAAGAAACGCAGAAACACTTTGCAGAATAAGGGGTGTTGTACACAGATTCTTTCAACCCTGGATTCGTCGCAACAGCACGGATGCAATGGAAGCATTGGAAGCAATGCAGCCTCTTTCTTCTTCGGGTGCGTTGCATGCATGACACAGTTGACCCAAAAAGTTAAAATTGAGTGAGAACATGATGGATCACATAGTGAAGCTGCAAGCGCTCTCCCAAACAAGGCAACAGCATGTACAACACCTACTGTACCAGGTGTGGGAAATGCCAGACATGGGAAAAGGGCCATGGTGAAGAAAAAAGGGACCGACTGTTCGACACAAGCTACAAAACCAGAGGTGCTACTACTTTTAGTCCGTTTCATTGACAATCTGACAGGCACTGCAAGCGTTGAGAACGGAATCTCAATACAGCACGATTCTTACTTGCACTGATTTCGTACACTAATGTTGCATCTTTTGCAAAAAACTGGTGGGACCCGTACGCAGGGTCAAAGAAATGCTGCAAGCGTTGAGAGCAGAATCTCAATACAGCATGGTTCTTACTTGCACGGATCTTGCATCTTTTGCAGAAACTCAAAGAGATCTGAATCTAAGTCAGCAATGTGGACCCGCACGCAGAGTCAAAGAAATGATCAGAATTCAAGTTGACTACGAGTGTAGACCCGCAGACCAAAGCTGTACTTCAGCAGTCGATGAGAAACGCCTCATCTGGATTCAATGGGTGGAATTTCACAAAGCTTTATCTGTGGTTTTTCTCTTGGGGAAGCAATTCGGCCGCTTCTGCATGCCCAAGCTGGCTTGTAAACGGAATCCTTCAACACCGGAACCTTCTCAACAACACGGATGCGATGCAATGTGATGCAATCAACGCAGCTAGTCTTCAAATGTCTTCAAGCACCTTGGAATTTGTGTCCTGGTTTAACAATGACACCGGATACAAAACCAGAGTCCCTACTACTTGTAGCTTGAAGATGCTGCAAGCGTTGAGAGCAGAATCTCAATACAGTATGCTTCCGACCATTCATTGTTTTGCAGCCCGTACTATCTGATCTGGGACTGAAAGATCTAAAAGGAGCAAGCTTTGCGAATGGAATTTCCCTGCATGTGACAAACCGGATCAATTCCTCTTTCTGTTGCTCCGTGTTCGGGTTGACACAAGAAAAAACATGTTTTCATTTTCTGGAAATTCAAGCGTCCAACAAGGATGGTCGTCACATCCTCTCCATTCCACCATCAACGTTTAGAGGTTCGGACAGTGAGACACATGTGCGATGTGCGAGCATGATTAGTCCATGGCCGTGCAACAAAGGTTTCGCAGATTGGTGTTTCTCTTAAGACTGCTGTTTCTGTCACCCAATCAATCGGACTGTCCAAACTGTTTCCATGTTTTGCGTTTGATTTGTTATCCAACTTAGTGACTTAGTATGCATAAGAAAGGCAAAGCAATAAACAACAATGCGAGCAAGACCAATCGAACAGGCACAATGTAGCGATGACACATGTGCAATAATATCTTGGTCTTGAGCAGAAACCTCGAAACCAAAAATTCAGGGACCCAGAAACCTTCATTCTGAAAATTGGGCAAATTCAGCAATTTTTTCAGCTAGCAGATCTTGGCGCCAGGCAGATCTTGGCGCCTTGTGGTACTTGGGCCTTCTGCAGCTGTTCACCATATCTTGGCGCCATGTACAGCCACGAAAATCCGCATCCATCTGCAGGATCCGAACCTGAGTGAACTCACAACAGGCTGTCCAGCTGAAAACATGTGGTGAAGGGGGAACCATGTGAAACTAAACATGGTCCAACATGTTGGTTTAGCACCATTCTGGATGGGTAAATGGTGAGTTAACCATCAAAATAGTTTAGGTGTTTCGGACCGTGGTTGAATCAGCAAAAATGGGATCTAAGCCGTGAAATAAATGGAAGTTTTCATGAAGTCGGAAGATCAGAACTATAAAGAAAGACGTTGAAGCAATGCATTTCCAAGAGCTTGGGCATCTTTTCAGATTTCACAAAAAAATAGCTCCAGTTGTGCGCGAGATTCGGCACAAGACCACCATTTAGGTCCTCAAAAATAGAGGTATCTCTTCATGGGTCCTCAAACCATCTCCAGTGACGGAGATCCCCACGCTTCGCACAGTTTTCGCAGCCAAAACACGTTCCACTGAAGAATGGCTGACAGCACGTACTCGGGAATCGCCACTCCACCTGTAGCCGGTGCCATTGGATCCATTGGACCTGGTACTTTGGTAATCCCTCATTTTTTGGATCGGTGAACCAGAGATATAATCAGGATATAATATATTACTGGTTGGAAAATATGGAACATCACCATTTTTAATGGCTAAATCAACATCAATCAACTATATCTGGTTGGTGGTTTTTCGCCACCCCTCTGAAAAATGATGGACAACTAAAGTCAGTTGGGATGATTTTCCATTCCCAACTGAACGGAACAATAATTTACCATTCATGCCATTCATGTTCCAAACAACCAGATTATAATATGTCAATTCATATCATATCATAGAGAAATGCAGAGAATCTATGGTTTTTCATAGCAACCAATTTGGAGATAGCAGATGTTGCTCCATTTGTTTTCTCTACATTTCTCACTGATGGACACGGCCGCCGCGGCCTCGGAAAGCAACACTAACATGGATTCTTATTTGGAAAGAATATCCTATGAAGATTCATACACCATCTTTTGCAAAAATATGGATTAAACTATCTTATAAAATTCTCTTCAGATCATCCATCAAGACCCACTGAAAAAACATCCTCAACAGCATATTTTCCGGGAGCGAAACCCGGCGATGCGAAACCCGAAAACCGCTTTCCGGCACCTTGATGAACATCGCAAATGGCAAAGTTCTTTGGCACAGCAGACCTCAGAAGCAGTCCGGGCGGTCTGCGATGTCTGCGGGCGTTGCAAATCTCCCAAAATGGAGGGCTAAAAAACCCATGGTTTAACCGTTTAACCAACGCTTTTTATGGGGATTGATATTGGGGATATGATATTCGGAGATATGATATGGGATACATCATGGGCATACAAATCCCCATCAAATATATTAACATTTATGGGAATATTGGGAATACCCTCTGGTAAACGTTTACATAACGAACTGGAAAATCATCATGTTTAATGGATAAATCAACTATGACTCGACTGGGCCATTTTCCAGTTCGCAAACTGTGAATGTCATTACCAAAGGGTAGTCATTTGACGGATGCGAAGGCTCGTTCGTCGTTCATCTTCCGTGGCAGCCACCAGCTTTTTAAGGCCCATTAAAAAAAAAAAAAAACATGAAAAAATGAAAACCAACCATTTTTAATGGGAAAATCAACTATACATGATGGTTTTCATATTTTTTCTCAGTTTTCAGGATTGTCAGCAAAGACATTCCAAGTTTTCACGAGACTTGGATCTGCCCAGGTTGATAAGTTGATCGTCGTGACCCGCTTGGTTCGAACTGCCGATGTGTTGAACCTCTAAATTTGATCAAATGGATTGTTTTTTTTCATGGAAAGTCCCACTAAAATGGATGATTTGGGGATACCCCTATGACTTCGGCAACCTTCAACCAATAGCCATGTGAAAAAGATTCTCTACCATGGGTGGAATGTCAAAAATCATTGGGTGATCTCGTCTGGCCAAGGTGGCATGTTGATCAAGTCGGTTCCGGCAGCCATCCACTGCAGCAACTTACCTGGCACCATGCCGGGAGAACAAGCTGCTGGAGTGTCAACGCAATGGGCGTCAGGTGCCTCATCTGGGATGTTCATGGATTCTCGAATCAACAGTTTGGTTTATTTTGATCTAATAAACTTTGATTCTAGACTGATTTAGATTGATTTGGTCAAAATTGTTCAAAACCATCCAATACCAAGAATATAATCCGAAGACACGTTGAAATTTCCCCATCCATTTAGAGTACATATGAAATTCATGCCTGTTGCTAGATCTTCCCAATCTCGATGGTCGATAAATCATTGACTCTTCGACGCAACGAACAGCGTTCAGAACTACGGCTGAATCACTATCGGCATCCCAAGGCCCGGAATCGACACCGGGCCAACCTGACTTCATCTTCTCCAACAACAAAGAGAAAGCGCTGGCATTTCTGGCCATCGGATGGCGTGAAACGAAGGGGTCAACCAGCCAAAATATGGGGGAGTGGACCAATACAACCTATACTTGGCATGAGTTCATGAAAATGGGGATTCAAACCTCCATATTCTCCAAAAAATGAAATCAGGGGCGTGTACCCTCCAAAATCCTTCAACCATGTAATCCCTTCCCCCCAGGTCAGATCCCATGTCAACCAGGCTGGTTTTTGGGCTGGATTCATTCATGTCAGGGCCAAAATGGGCCCCAGAATTTCTCTGGTGGGGCTGTGGGGTTCCCCCAATCCAACCTTGGCACGTTTGTCACTTTGGCCACTTAAATCCCATGTTTCAACTGCTTAGATCTCCATGTTTCATGCAGATAATCCTCCTTTCATGGCTCCTCCCCATCTTTGGCTCTGAAATCACAAATTGAGTCACTGTCCTTTTCTTCAAAAGTCATCCCCAATATCATCCCTGGATCATGCGGAAACCACTATTTTTCACCATTCTTCAATGGTAAAACCTCCATGTGTCACCCTATTTTTCTAAGAAACAACATGAAAAAACTATGTTCCAACTATGTTCCAGCATGTTTTCATCTTTCAGCCATGTGTAAACCTTGAAAAACCCACCATGAAACAGCCGCTGGGGTTTCATCCTGCCTGGCCAGGCCGAAGGGCGGACACAAGACCTCCGCAGATTGCAGATCCTCTGCCGTGGCATCCTCCAACGACACCAGCCTGGCGCCGCGCCCGCGGGGCGCTCGTGGGACAACTGGATGATGCCCCCCAAATTCAGTGGTTAAGAATGGTTTATAGTGGTTAATGATGGTTAATCTTAATGATGATCAATGATGGTTAATGATGGTTAACGATGGTTAATTTATAATCCATTGATTTTCATTAGTGTTCCCGAATAGAATTGAAAATGACAGAAACGGAACAAAGCAACTGCATCGATCAGTCAGCACCTTTTGTTATGCAGTTGGCTTTGCGGCTGTGTCTCTGTCAGATGCCAATCGCATCTATCACAAATGGTTTCACAGAAACTCTGAACTGCAGTGGTGGTGTCACACGTCAAAATCCACCCAACCCGCCGGAGCGTGAAGCTCGCGCAAGTAAGAAGGGAAAAAGAGGGGTTGTAGGTGGGAAAACACCACTGTACACCATAAAGTCAGCCGCAACCACCTGGCTCCCGAAGGACCTTAGGTGGCGTGAGAATCGGTCTTACGACGTTTTGAATTTCCTGAAAAAGTGGGGACACTCATCTGGTCATCCAGAAGAGCCCAGAGAAATTTAAAATGAGAAAAAGCTTCACTCACTGGTAGTTGTCGATCAGGATGAAAACCAGTGAAGTTCGGGTGGGTGAGTTCGTCCGCCCACTTGTTGTAGTCCCGCTTCATGTGTGAAGGCGCCAATTGAACCCCAGCAACATAGAGCATGGCGATGAGCTGCATTAGGAAGGCTGAGGTAGGCATATGCTTCGTCTTCTGGTTCAACAGGGCAAAGACATTGCCTTGATTGTCTGAAATGAGGCTGAGACGGGTACGGAGCAGAGATTTCCCACCCAAAGCCAAAAGGAAGTGGGTGAGGATCAATGTGCCAAACATCTCGAGGGTCGCAATGCGTCTGGTTGGATCACCATCCTTGTGAGCCCATGGATGGTCTTCAAGGGGTATCTTGTAATGGAACCACCAGGTCTGTTCCTTTGACGGGTTCTCACAGTTTGCAATCCACCCCCCAATGTAGGCCCCATCATCCGGGTGTGCACTAGCATCACTGGCACCCCACCAATTGGAGGCAGGGTCGTAAGGGCAGGGTTGGATCTGGGGGTTGTGGAGCAGCTGGAGGAGAAGCTTCGCAAAGGATCGTATGAGCTTGCCGGGCTTCCCTGAAGTAGTCGTCGCGGATTTCCATGCCCAAAATGGTTGAAGAAAAGGGCGGCTGAGGGGCCAAGCTGCCGTTGCCCAATTTAATCGTCCCAATGCTCTCTCAATCTCCTTTACCGTGAAGGTGTTGCCAGCCGCGATGGTCTGGAGGAGTGCCTCAAGTGTCTTCCTCTTATCTGGAGGGAAGTCTACCACTGGTCCGCATGGGTTGACCTGGAAACCTAACCAGGTGTTGACCTCAGATAACACCGTCTTGTGCCAACTGAGGGGGCACCCCATGGCTGCTAAGAAGAGAAGTAGTTTTGCCGTATCCTCAGTGGCGGAGTCCGTTCTGAGGAGCCAGCAAAAATCATCCACAAACACAAAGCCCCAGTCTATGTGTGGAAACACCATGTAGCATAGTCTGAGGAGGAGTGCCGCCATTCTGCCCCAATAAAGTTGGGCGCTGGCCATACCATAGGTACCCACCTTGTTTATCCACCATTCGCCATCAAGTTGTGCTACCTGGTAGCGCCATTCGTTGGATTGGACCTTGATGCGGCGGTGTGCTTTTGAAACATCTGCTTTCAAGAGCGCCCAGGTGGTTTGTTTGTGTGGAGGTTGCCATGCTAGGTCGGTGCAAGACGCTACCGTCCCAGATGTCTTCTCCTTCTTGGTGGTTAGCCAGTGAATGGCTTGAACACAGTCCATCACTGTGGGTGCAGTGGTCTTCTCAACTGTGTTTTGTTGGATGTGTGAGTTTGCATGGCCCCAGCTTCCGTCGTAAATTGTGCGGATTTTATCTCCTTCATCAATTGCTGCCAGGGGCCCTGGGCAGAGTTCATCTGGGGTGCATCCACAGCGGAGGGCGGCCTCCTCCTGTGTGAGTGGGCCTTCAACCATACCCATGTCTACCTCTTCCACGAAGGTCTGTCTGACCTGGGAGGAGAAATCTTTGGCCGAGGGGTAGTTGTCCCGGCCCATGGGTATTAGGAGGTCCTCCCACAGAGGGGATTCTCCTTTGAGTTCTTCCTTTGTAGGCCATATACCCGGTGACGTCCAGGTATGTGTGGTGACACCTAATGGGACTCCCTTGGCAACCCTTGTGGGGTAGGCTGCGTCTGCATCTCCACCAGCTTCCGCTAAGGCTGAGATGAGGTTCAGGTAGAACGGCTGGCCTGGCTCCATCTCCTCAGCAAGTTGGTGGTCCAGCCCAATCTCTTGGGCAATGGCCCGCCGTGTCTCCTGAAGAAGCTCCTTAGAGAACGGATGTTTTCTCTCACCCCTGTTGATGGACTGTTGGACGTCCTGTGCACATCCTTTTGCCAGGTGGCTGATGGAGTCTCCAATGTGCTTGATCTTGGACTGAGGTCTGAGCGGGGGAGGTCGTCTCCCGGCTGAGGGCTTACCGCCTCCATCACGTAGGGGTCTAGTCTTGAAGCCTGATTGAACGATGATCGGGTCGTCATCCAAAGTCATCGTCTGGGAAAGGGGTACCGATGAGGAGCGGTCTGTCCGACCAGGAGGCTCCCCTTCCTGTTGACATCCGGTGGATGGATGTCCTGTGTTTGGAATGCTCTGGATGATTGCTGCTGCCAGCCCTGCCATCAGTGCTGGCGGGTATCTGCTGAGGTCCCGGGAGGTCATCGCCAATGGCCTCAGGTGTTCAGAATGGTTGCACTGGAGGCCTTGCCAATGGTGAATTGGAAGGTCCGTTGAGAAGGTCGTACTCTTCTGTGCCCTTTGTCCAAGTCTACACTGGTCCAGGTGGATCTGACAGTGATTTACCTCTTTGGCCCACTCCTGATAGACTCTGGTGGCCCATACCGATGAACATTTTGCCGCCGTTGGTGCCCGACTACACTCCGCTGGGTCACGAGGGTGTTCCAAGAACGAGTGGAATCCTTTGTGTTGCCTGGCTTTTGAGGCTATGGCAGTGATGACCAGTTGCCGGAGCAAAAGGATACTGTCCTTGTCTGTGTCCAACTGTTCTTCCAGGGAATTTGAGTCGAGTCCCCATGTCTGGGAGGGATCACGCCCTCGTACTGGCCTGGGCGCTCCAGGCTTTGGAAACCATCGTAGGATGCTCCAGGTCCGGCAGTTGGGGCCGCCCCCCACAAATGACAACTGGCCCCCCACGGCGGCGCAGCAGAGAGTTGAGTAAAACTCATCCTCCAGTATGTCGTTTGGGCCCTTTTCTGGTGGCCTCAGGATATCCACGGCAAGGAGCCTGGGGGCCAGGTCCTGGTGTTGTTGGATGAGTATGTCATCCAAGGCCCCTCCGTCACTCCGGCCAGTGTAGAGGAGTAGTATGTCCCTCCCTTGGAGACTAGCCGTGGGTTGTGTGGTCCATACAAGGCGTTCCAACAGCCTGTTCGGAACCGATGAGAGCCATGGACAGTGCCCAAGCAGGGACTGTCCATCCATGGTCATTGTTGTGTCAAGTGGTCGGCCCACGGCCTCTTGCTGTGAATGTGGTGTGCTTGTGCCGTTGTGGTAACCTGGAGGAGATCTCCCCGGTTCCGTTGTTGCTTGGTTTTTGATTGGTGTTGGGGTGTCCATCAACCTTGGTGGGTGATCGGTGCAAGACGCTACCGGATCCGCCAAGAGTCAACGGTGTGGGCATTGCTCTGGGTTGTGTTCTGAGGGCGCGGCGTTGCATACCCAGCCATTCTTAAGGACCGGACAGTTGTGGGAGCGTCCGCAGTTCCCAGGACATTTCTTCTTGAGGAAGTGGTCACGGCAGTACTGCACTCCCTTGGGTGAGATCTTAGCCCAGTTTGAAGGCCATTCAGAGTCCTTCCCTTTTCCGGATCCCATGGCCCCTTTAGCCTTACCCCCTTTGGGTGATCCTTTTTGTTTGTTCCATTGTGGCTGAGTTGGTGACCACGAAGGGTTGCGTCCCTTGGACTTGGCTGGCCGTGTTGGGGAGTCAGGCCCGGAGCCTTTGTTGCCTTTCTGCCGGGCGACAGACTCATAGACCTCTCTGGTCCAAAACAGGGTGTCCTGACGTAGTTGGGCCATGGCCTCCTTGAGACCCAGTCCCCCGTAGACCAAGTTGTGAATCTCCCTCCATGCGTTCCTTTCAGCATAGAGGAGAACCTGTTCACTAGGTGGCGGTCTCCTGTCCGCAATGTCTTTCCCCCAGAACCATCGGTACCAGTCCTCTAGGTCCCTGTGGGTGATGTTCAACTTCGGCATGCTGGGAAAGGAGAGGATGGCCATGAGGAGGTTGGTTCGAAAGACCAGGTGCAGGTGCTCCAACTGACGCCTCGTAGTTGGGAGTTTCCGTGTCTCCTCCTCTTCTTCCTTTTCCCATCCATCGACCGTCACCTTCTTGGTGGTCTTGATAGGCCGCTCATCCTGATCTGGTAGGGCTGATATGATGTACTTGCTGGCAATCCAGCCAACTTCTCCTTGTGCACAGAGTTTGAACTGTTTCTTCAACAGGGCATCCGAGCCTTGATCCTCCAATCGTGGGATTGGGAGCTGGACAACCACAGTCCATGTCTGTAGGAGCTGGCGTCGATCACACAGGGCATCCAGTGAGGGCGCCGCCTGTGGTGTCGTCTGTAGTAGTCCTGCGGGTCCCACTCGGCCCTGGCTCAGGCCCCCAGTGCCCAACAACTGCTGTGCTTGACGGACACATTGTGAGATGCGCATGGCCAAGTGATTCGTCTTCTCTTGTGTGATCAGAGCTCCCCCACGGTCTGTGTGACGGAACTGGAGGTCTGCTGGAGAGTTGTTCCGGGCCTCCGTGATGGTGGGCCATCGATCGGCAAGGTCCTCCACCGAGCGGTAGCCATCCGACGCCATCCTTGCCATGATGAAGTATGGAATCTCCTTGGACTGGAAGATGGTCAGGACTTGTTGGTGAAGCAGATCCACCTGATCCTTATATTGCTCGGGCACCACATCAGGTGGGGAATCCAATACATCAGGCACCGCCGCCATATTCGAAAAGTAGGGCAGTGGTGGGTGGGTTTTCGAAAGTATTGGATCACAGGGGGAACAGCTTGAGCCAAAATGGCATAGCCATTTTGGCAACTATATCGTCAACACATTACTTGCTCTCCACAAGTTCCAAGCAAAGAAACAAGTGTTCCCGAATAGAATTGAAAATGACAGAAACGGAACAAAGCAACTGCATCGATCAGTCAGCACCTTTTGTTATGCAGTTGGCTTTGCGGCTGTGTCTCTGTCAGATGCCAATCGCATCTATCACAAATGGTTTCACAGAAACTCTGAACTGCAGTGGTGGTGTCACACGTCAAAATCCACCCACACCGAAGGTCGGGTGACACCACCACGCCAAACCGAAGGATGGAGCCCGACCAAAGGTACGACCCCTCCCTCGGTGCCAGAAGCTAACCGTGGATGAGAGGGCCCCCTCAATCGTTTACCTGACTAAGGTCCCAGCTGGGAGCTTATCATCATCCGACGCTGTGTCGTTGGCATCATCTGAGAAGAGGTCTGAGCTCAGTGCGTCGGAGTCAGAATCTGAGGTGCTGGCCGGTTCAACCTGGTGGATGTTCCCCCAGTCTGACGGGAAATCATGCGCCTTGAAGCACCTGGTACACTTTGCATATCTGTGGGGTTCTTGCCGGTAATCGTCCGGATTCAGGTCAAGAGCTTTTGACGCTGATGGTTGCCATCCACAACCCACCGCCTTCCCATCATGGTTTAGGAGGTGGATGTTCATGAGCCCCGTGGAGCGATTGACTTTCGAGGCACTGACCACCCGGAGGGAGCCCCCCCGTGGTGTGGATTCCGGGAGGCCCGGGGACCATGATAACTTCTGCCAGCTCCCTGCCGAGGAGTCTGGGGAGGCCGCCTGCTTCTCGGCGAGGGCCTGCCTCCTGGATTTGAATGGAGGCGATCCTGACTTGTCTGGACTGTCCCTCGGGGGCGATGGGTCCAATTCGAGGATCTCCGTGTCCCAGTCTTTGTGGTCCAGGTCAATGGGGACTGTCTTGGCCCCCGTCAGGTCGAGCTTCCCCAGCTTGTCTGCGACGGCAGTCCAAGCTCTCTGGACAACCTTCCGTTTTTCTCGGGTGTAAATGTCGGCAGTGCTCTCGGTCGTCCAGTTCCCAAGGTATTGACGTTGATCACGTGGCATACCCAGTTGGTATGCACAGTCCGGGATGAAGACCCGGAAACTGTGCCAACTCAGGGGTCTGAATGCCGAGCTCTCCAGTGTACCTTGACGATGAAGAGCATCCTTTAACCAGCGGAGAGTCCGATCTGCCTGTCCCGGACGGGGAATTAGGCCAGTGAAGTCAGAGCTGACTGTTGGGATGAGGTAGTCCATGTCCTTGAACTTGTCCTGGGCCACCAAGCGATCCCAGGCCTGGGGGAGTATGGACCACCAATCCAAACCTGTGAAGGAATAGAGTGGTGCAATCAATGGCACCGGGTTCTTCTTGATCCTGAATGCACTGACCGTTTTGGTCTGCCAGGCTTGAAGTTCCAGGGTGGCCTCGGTGAGTTTGTAACCACCCGGACTGGTATGCTGGAGGTCATTGAACCTGGCACTGCAGGCAACTTGAAATCTGGCCATGGCGCAGATATATCTGTCCAGGACAAACTTTGGAGAGGATGCGGAACCCGTGGCGGTGGTGAGGCCCCCTCCCGCGGCTATCTTCTCCAACATCATGATGACCTCCTTGGATGGGAGCTGAGCCTTGCGCTGAGGCTTGATGTTGGTTTCCACCAGGCCTTCCTGGATGGTTTTCCTCTTCGCCTTGAGGCGTTCCAGGCTGTCCGGGTCGAGGAGGCCAAACCTGGCCGAGAACCACCTTAGGGTATTCCATATCCCTTGGAGTTTGTGTGGTGTGATCTCCTGGTCCCTCAGGGTGTTCAGAAGAGATCTAATATCGCTTTCTTTCCAAGGAATTGTGTTGAAGCCCAATTTCTGGATGCTCTCGAAGCAAAGACAGTGAATACGCAAGGTCCTGAACCTGGTGTCTCCCAGGAGGTCCAAGTACTCTTGGTGAACATTGTCCCCATGGACCGCATGCAAGTAAGGGATGTCTTTGGCAAAGGGCAGAAGGAGCCCAATGATTCTCTCTGCCCAGCGGTCTCTGAGGTGGAGTTCTAGCTTCCTTTGGGTTGTAGCCGACTCTTCCTTGAGTCGTCCAGGCTTCCAGTGCCTCCATTTGGCCTCCACAATGGCCATTATGGGAGGCCGTGCATGAAAGGCTCGCCATCTAGCCCGGTCCATGCTTTCCTGTTGCTGTTGAAAGGGTGTGTGGAAGGCTGAATCTGGTGCACCCGCAATCAAAGTGAAGAGGCTAAAACATGCATCATAGGTCCTGTCTCTCTCCTCTGGGGGCGCTGGTTGTGGCACCCGGTTCATGCAGTCCGCAACAAAGTCTTCCATCCAGGGCGTGGTAGCCACCATCGTGGAGTTACTGTGAGCCACATTCATTGGGTCGACGTCATCACTGGGGTGTACCCGAGAGGTCCAGATTCCCCCATCCATGGCCTCCGGATGGTCCGGTGGCACTTGTTGCATGCAGAGCTGCATGAACAACTCCCCCTCTGTCTGGGTGGGGAAAATACCATGGTCCAGCAGGCTGTCTCGCATGTGTTCAGGGAGACGAACCATTGCCAGGCCAAAAGGTGTTCTACGCACAAGATCGGGTTCCATGATGTCCCGACTCACTATGGCCAAACCTGGCCCAAAAAGGGTACTGCGGGTGTGCGGAGCACTAACACATGAAAAGAGCAAGCTGAAAGAACAAACACTGAAAAACAAGGGGAAACCGTCAAAGTTGCAACTGGACCAGAGCAAGAGCAAGCCACGATTACATCAGTCACATCAGCGTAATGGGCGAAGCCCGAAAGGATACCAATGACATCAAACCAAGGAAAAACCTGTAGTGTTCACATCGCAACATGCCGTAAATGACACTGAGGCAGCCACATGCAGGTTTCCCTTTTTCGCTGTGTGAGCTGGCATCCCAGCGGTCTGGCCCCTGTCTTGGCCCTTGTCGTGGTGCGCAACCAATGCTATTCATACAAAAAAGGAAGGTGTCTGCAGAACCGAGTGGTGACGTTGGTGCAAGACGCTACCAGGCCACCAGGTCAGTAAAACAGCCCCTCGCAAACACTCAGCTCTCAGGCCGGCTGGACTCTGCTCGCTGCCAGCGCATTGATCTTCTGAAGGCCTTCGAGGTCCGGGTTGCTCAAAAGGACCGACCAAATGGCGTTGGAAACATTGCCATTTCCATTCTGGCAGGAAAACTTCAAGCGCTGGGTGTGGTCAGGGTCCACTTCCAAGGCCACATCTCGCGGGGCCGCAGTCGGCTCCACTCGCTTGTAATACTCAAGCCTGGACTTCACCCAGCTGTTGTACAGCTGTTGAGGTGGCTCGTCCAAAATCAATTGGAGGTTGACTTTGGCTCCCCGGTGCTCTCCAATCAATTGGACAAAGCGGGAAGCTCCTCTCGCTTGTCGCCAAAAGCCCTGGCAGGCCTTGCAAACCCAGCCTCCACGAGTCACTCCAGCCTCTTTCGTCTTCAGTTCCCAGGGACTGATACTGCTGAGGATGAGCCCGCAATCGGTGCGGCCCCAAAAGGCATGGACTCCACGGTGGCCATAGTGCTCCCGCTTGTACTTGGGGCTGCATATGGAGACCACATTTTCCACGGAGAGCTCGGGGTACTTATCGGTGCCCGAAGCTACCGTAGTCGCCCGCAGAGCCTCCGGCTCCAGTGCCGTCTTCAAGAAGCCATCAATCTCTGCCTGGGAGTAGCCCAGACGCCAATAGAAGCTCTCCGCCTTCTCATGGGGGACCAGGGCAACCCACCATAGCTCACAGTTGCACCTCCAGGCGACTTGCACTTGGACCATGCTGTGGGCCCCCAGAGTGGCTGACAGTGCCTGGAAAACGTCCGGGAGCTGCCTGAAAGCATCCAAAGGCAAGGTGATGCGCTCGTCACACACCGCTCGAAAACGGAGCTGCTCCTTTGTGTCCTGGATGTCTTGCTCGGGCAAGTCCAAGACCACCGCTGGGGTTCTGGCTAAGAAGACCGAAGCAGCCAAAAAGCTGCCAATTTCTTTGTAAAGCAGCCTGATCTCGTGTTGTGATTGGGGAAACCGGAGGCCCACACTAGTGAGGAAGGACTTGATCTCGGAAGTCCTCTGCCGGTGTGCCGCCAACTCTGCCACCTTCTTCTGGCGGATGCCTTCTCCCTGCCCTCGGCGCATGGATTTGATGATCAGAGGCATGCCACACCAAGCCTGGTAGATCTCTTTGAACGTCCAGGACTGTCCAAACATCGTGATCATGGAGGGGAGATCCCATGACTGCACCCTTCGAACCAGGTGGGTATCGTCGGTGCCAGAAGCTACCGCCGTCCCCGGGGCCCAAAAGAAGCCAATGATCTTGTCCAGGTCGGGTCGCTTGCCATCGGCAATCTGCTGCAGGACCACCTGTTCCGTGTAGGTTCTGGGCGTGTAGAAGGAGGTGCCCAGCGGGTTTGTCCTGAGCTCCAAAGCCAAGACCTCAGTCGTAGGTGCAGGTTTCGCCCAGGCAGGTGCCGTGAGCGGGCCCTGTCGCAGTTCCCACTCTCCGCCCCAGGCTCTGACTTCACCTTTGTGGTACTGCAAGATGGAGTCAAGGATTGCGTACTTGCGTTCAAGGCTGTCAGGCGGAAGGAGTCGTGCTAACTGGGCCTCTTGGGAAGATACCGTCTCCTTCCCCATGGTGTACATGTCGAGTTGGGTTTTTGGGAACTCCGTCATGAGGCGGTCCTGGGAGAGCGGAGGCCTATTGTCCTTGATGAGCTCCTTCATGCGAAGGTAGGGTTGTTTGAGGGCCTCCATGTCAAACTGTTCAGGTCCTTGTGGTCCCATGGCCGGCGCGAAGACATTGCTCTGCCACGCCTCTTGCAGAGTTGGGGTCCAAAGTGAGAAGGGCGCCACGTCGATGGGCTTGAGAGCCTTGCGGCGGTCTCTGAACTCCGTGTCAAGGGCCTTGTTGGCAGCCGCCGCTTTGTCCTGTGTTGTCTGTGCTGCCACCAAAGCTTCATAAGAGGAAGTGAGACCACTTTCTTCGTGTTTTCGCTTGAGGTAGGACCGAAACTGCTGGAGGTCAGCGTGGCGAAGAATTTTGGCACTGACCGGATTCTGGGTTTCCTGCGCACCCTGCTGGATGGCAGTCAAGGTGTGTAGCTCATCCTCCATCGCCACAGTCTCTTGCTGATGCTGAATCTCCTTCTTCCTCTTTTTGGCCTCCTGTGCCGCTTCTGTGAGTTCTTCTTCTGGTGTTGCCAGCAAGTCAGCCTTGAAGCGCATCAGTTCAATAGTCTTCGGATGAAAGATCACCGCAGTTTGAGTAGGGTCTCGATCATCCATAGTGGGGGGGCGCACGCCATCTGGATGAAAGATCTCGTCCTGCCCGAAGGCCACCACGTGTTGCTGCAGTGTCAGGCGCTGGGAGGCAGGCACTTGCTCCGAAAAGCTGACCAACCCCATACCGGCGCCCGAAGCTGCCGCAGGGGGAGGTCGGCCCAGATCGCCCACTTC
This sequence comes from Cladocopium goreaui, assembly GCA_947184155.2. Lineage (NCBI taxonomy): Eukaryota > Dinophyceae > Suessiales > Symbiodiniaceae > Cladocopium > Cladocopium goreaui. Next base: position 1,969,825 of record CAMXCT020006622.1, on the reverse strand, counting down.
CACAAAGCCCGCGGCCTTAGTGACCTTAGAGTCTGTTGGGACCCAAGTTGGTCCAGCCTCAGTAAGCCTCAGTTGCCAGGACTGGCCGGCCACCTCAATCACCGACAAAGGTGTCACTGACAGGTCAACAGGCTGAGAGCCTTGGCAAAGCAAACATTTGGATAACTTCCCCCACGGTGCACTGCAATCAGAACAGACTAATTGCAGAGAAGTTCCGGGGTCCGTCTCTTTCAAATTCACCATGGAGCCCCCACGCTGCGTAGTGTGCTGGAGTTTCAACATCTGTGTGTGGACAGCCTCGCGCTTCGAGATGTGATACACCTCTGCGATCTTGACCACCAAGGGTGCCGTCCATGGAGAACTGCGGAAAGCGTCCAACAGGGAACGCAGCTCACCATGCGTAATGTCTCTGAAGTACTTGGCAGCAGAGTGAGGTAGGGCCGGAACCAAGGGTGCCCAGCCTTCGATGGTGAAGGTCTCTGTGGTCTGATCCACGTGGAGCGTCAACGTCTCCTTCTCTAAGGTCTGTGGTGTCTGAGCTGGAGTCGTTGCCTCAGCCTGGACGAACCCCGACGGAGGTTTCACACTTGACGCTGCCACACCTGTCTCCGGCTTGGGTTCCAAGCCCAAGTTTTCCATCACTTTCTCCATCTCATGGAGCTGCGAAGCCAGTGTCTCCTTGGTGATGGCGGGATCATCTTCAAACTCTGTCGTAACCTCGGCCGGCGCAGCCTCAGTCACCGGTGTGGAAAGCAACATGTAATCGTCCCCTGCATCCATTTCTGTTCCAATCAACGAGAAGGAGCCCACGGTGCCAGTCTCACTTGCTACTGGACTAGAAGCCGCCATGAGCAAGACAAGAAGATCAGAACGTCTTTTCGAAAGTATTGGATCACAGGGGGAACAGCTTGAGCCAAAATGGCATAGCCATTTTGGCAACTATATCGTCAACACATTACTTGCTCTCCACAAGTTCCAAGCAAAGAAACAAATATACTGTTTATCTTACTGGTGCGTGCTAAACGTAGGGTTGCTGGATGGGTTGCTGGGGGTTGCTGGGATTATTATTGATAGTTAGCCAGTGGATCATTCCCTCAATTTTTTTTGCGTTTAGCACCAGCAAGATTTTGTGGGACCAAAATCTGAAGAAATGGAATTCGATCCATGGTTTGTTGAAAAATATATGGAAACATTGGATGAAGGATTCTAAGAAATTCGGAGTTGAAGCAGCCGAAATTGGTGATTTGAAAAACACGGCATGAGATTTACTTGATGGAAATTAACATTAATCTAGATGACTTCCCATTGCAAGGTGAAATTGACCGGTACATACCCACATAGGAACGGTATGGAACGTTGGAACTCTGAACGGTCTGGCGCTTTCCAAGCCACAACTTGTCCCACATTTCAGCGTCTCAGTCACCACGGGGGCTCAATGGTTGCCCCATAGGGCTTGATGGTGGTGACCTTGGGTGCTCCCCATGTATCCCCCATTTTTCTCGTCGAAACCCAGGATCTGCCCCATTAAAATCATGTGGAGATGTCCTAAATTTAGGGATCCCCAGTCGTCACCATAGGTTTCAACACTATGGTCTTATGACTTGGATGATTTGGCGGTAGCCTTATTAAAAAGGACACCTTCATATTTCTCAGATCCCAGTTCTGAAACTTCCAACATCTTCAGCCACTCGTTGCCACCTCCAGCTGCTTCCCAGACGTTCTTTCAGCTCGGAGGAGATCTGTGAATCCACGATGGCGGTCCTGCGACCGGGACCGCCATTAAGAGACACCATCGTCATCATCATCACCATCATCCTTTAAAAATGGAGGTTTCCTAAAATGGAAGGGGGAAAACCCCCAAATCATCCAAGTCAGACCATGACTTAGTACTGAAACTACAACAGTTTTGGGGATCCACAAAACACGAGACCTCTGGTATCTGGGAACAGGCGAGCTCGACAAAACAGCAACAAACATGGCAAGATTTTGGGGATTCGATGATCATAATACCCTCTGGTAAGTTAGCATAGCGAACTGGAAAATCGATGAGAATTGCCCGTTCGAATGGGTAAATATAGGTCATTCATCTATAAATGGGCCATTGTCCATTGCTATTTTGAATTACAGCATTAGAGAATATTGAAGGGTATCATGGTTCATTGAAATCATTCCGGTTGCAAGTTTCAACTGTCATAAACACAGTGGACTGGATTGATTGACCTTGCCATGTCTGAGACTCATTCGTCATTCGTCACAGTAGTCAAAGCTTGCAATCAAACATCGCCCATCCATGATTTTTGCCGAAGGATCATCAAAAGGGACAGCCACAATGGATCAGAATGGATTGAAAAGATTCCCGCCTCTATGCCGCTATGCCCAGATTAATTCCGTTTCTAATTCTGTTCAGAAGAGTGGTAAAAGACATGGCACAATGAGTATACAGTGTAGTATACACCCGCTAAATTTCAATGTGGAACCTCAAAATAGCGATATCCGCGTTCAAATCATCTTCCAGACCCCCTGTTCGGGGTTCCAGATGGTTCCATGATGTTGACGCATCAACCCAGGAGTCAACTTAGGCTACCCCAAATTGCGGTGGTTGATCATCACATTCCTCGTTAGATTAAAAATTGCCATTTGATGGGTATACACCCTCTGGTAAACTGTCACATAACTATGGAAAGATCCACCATGTTTGATAGGTAAATCAACGAACTAAATGGCAATGTTCCAGTTCGCAAACTGTGAGTTTACCAGAGGGTATATTCCCATTGTCATATCCCATTTGTGTTGGTTTAATCCCATTCATATCCCCATTAAATTATGTTTACCTTTAACATAGCTATGGAAAATCACTATTTTTTATGGGAAAATCCACTATAAATGGCCATTTTCAATAGTTATGTTAAATTACCAGGCCGGGTAAGTCCAAAAATCATTCCTACGGCAGCCGGGCAGCCCCATGGCAGCCCCCCATCTCTCGGTCTTCTGTGCTGCTGCTACTGCGAGCGCTCCCAGAAGCAACGCTGGAAGCAGCGCCATGGGGCAGCGAAACGCCCTGCACGGCCCAACGGCCGTCTTCGCGAAGAGAATGGCTGCAATGAAGAGACGGGTGCAGATCGCACAGATCCGCAATTCTCACGTTTTTCTGGTGAAGACTTCTTACTGGTGCGTTTTACGCTAAACGGGAATTTTCGGGAATGATCCTAATCATCCCAGGAACCCCCAGCAACCCATCCATTCAGATTTTCAGGTTCCATGATGTTCCATGCCCTGGAAAAAACATCCGAACAGTGGCGATTCTGTAGTTGGAAGATCTCAACATGATTTGTGTATCGCCCCTGAAAACATCTGAAAACATCCCTCTAACAAATTAAGGGCATATCATTTTCCTTCGGAAACCCTGGGCCATGAGTTTTCGACCTGTTAATTTACCATAGATTGGACTGTTCCAATGGAAAACCATCAACCTCCTGGAAAATCAAGCCATTGCGAAGGGATGTCCTAGGACAGAAGAACAATCATCCACGAAGTACGCGCCCAAACTTACCCTCCAGTAAACATCTGGTGGTAGAGCCCTACGGTATACCTACCCCTCTGAAAAATGATGGAGTGAAAGTCAGTTGGGATGATTATTCCATTCCCAATATGATGGGAAAACTTTAGCAAATGTTCCAGTCACCACCAACCAGACATAGATGTGGTTTTTGGCCGGTTTGATAGATCATTTTCCAACGGGAAACCATGGGTCTTTTGACATCTTTTTCCCAGCTGGGGGTCAAATCCTAAAATCGACACATCCCAACTTTCAAATGGGCTCCCCTGCGTGTTGGCTGCCGCCAAAAGGCCTCGAGACTCGAGCCACCGTGCGGCCACATACCGAAAAAAATACGGGGAGATAGTCATCCAACTTTTTTGGGGGGCATTAGTGATGGTGGTTTGTAGTGGTTCATATATCTCCCATATGATCAATGGGAGATCTCCAGGATCCAATTGATGGAGGTACGTAAACGTACCATATTTCTGGCCATATTTTGTGGGGATATTCCCTGAAATTTAGGCCTTATTTTTCGGCCTTATATATGGTAGGTACCTCCAATCAATCATTGCATGGCCATGGATATGAGTATTGAACTAACGTAACTTGGGTATGAATTCTGATCAATTCCGATAAACCCACATGGTTTGTAGTGGTTTTGGTGTATGATGGTAATGATTTATAGGGAGAAATCATCCAGTCGCTAGACTAGCATTTTAGTATTGAAACCTATGGTGACCTGACTTGGGGATCCCCCATTTTGAGAAACCACCATATGCCCATATGGGTTGTGAAAATCTTCCAAAGCTGGTGAGACTTCTTCTTGGGGAGTCCAAGGTTTTTCGGCACTTTGGGCATCTCAAGAGTGATTTTTTCAGTAGCCAATTTCATCATGTTTGTATCACAACACGAGGATTTGCTTGCTTCATCATTCTAACAAATATATGCATTGGTAAATCAACCACCAGGTCATGACTGATATTTTTCATACTGAAACTACATACCACAACATCATAACTATATAGAAGAATAAAACTATATTTTTGAACCATAATATAATCATATCATCAGTCCATTTTAACTCCAATCATCAGTCCATTGATGATCTCTGAATCCCAAAAAAGGTACCTACCCTGGTGATTGGAACCATAGCCCCGAAATTCGTGGCTTCGAACCATTCAAAAATACACGTCTTTTTTCACCTATATATACCTCAGCTACGAACCAAAAACCAGTTTCCAGTTACCAATTATGTATATTATATATATGGTTAGTAAGGGGAATCATCCCCAAATGGCCGAACTATTCAGGTTAGTGAAATATTATAATTTACCCATATATATATAATCTATCTATCTCAACCACAATGATCATCAAAAAGCCCCTGGTCTCTAATGCTATCCCCGAAAAAACACGTCATTTTAGGGGGATCCAACTCTGGGAGTCCTCCACCGATCTCATTGACCAGGTCTTAACAAATAAGGGAATTACCCCTGAATATTGGGAAAACTATGGAAAATATATGGAACATCACCATGTTTAATGGCTAAATCAACATCAATCAACTATATCTGGTGGGTGGTTTTTCGCCACCCCTCTCAAATATAATAAAGTGAAAGTCAGTTGGGATGATGACATTCTCAATATATGGAAAAAATACCAAATGTTCCAAACCACCAACATAGCTAGATGTACCCTCTGGTAATGACTAACAGTTTGCTATTGAAAATGGCCATTGAAATAGTGAACTTTCCCATGAAACATGGTGATTGTCCATAGTTTTTTGTAGGTTTACCAGGCCGGGTAACTCCTAGAAAAATGCCCCGTTACAGTTCATGAATTACATTCCATCCCTATGGGACTCCCATAAGAAACATCCCTGCGCCATCCAACCGTGCGCCAAGTGACAAATTCCCAAGGCATCCCCCCCTTCCATCTGCGCCGGTGTCACCATCAGCCCTTCGCCGGTCGCGCAGGCGCGGCAGCTGAAGATGCTCCCTGAGCCACGGCCGTAGAAAAGATGGGAAAATTCCACGAGGGCAGGGTGCGGCCCCATGGGTAGCGAAGTTGGTTTCTTAAGTCCAATAACTAGGGTTGATTGGGGGGATATGGAGGTGTCCTGAAATGGCGGTATCCCTAAATCATCCATTTTAGATTGGGGTGATCCATTATGAACCATCTATTTTGGGGTACCCCCATGACTATGGAAACTCTCATACAACTATAGACTATAGTTAAAGAGGACTATAAACTAACTGTAGCCAACTTGGAGGCACCGGCAGGGGCTTGAAGGAGCCCCCGAAAGATTGGGGATGTCAACGAAAGAAATGGTTGAGCTTGCTGCTGGGAATAAGATACCTATCATGGAGTGATGATCTATCTACAAAGGTCAGACCCCCCAATTATAAGTTGGTTTCTAAACCCCGTGGTTCAACTGTACATGTATAACCCCAAAAACCTTAGTTAACAAAGTTATAAATCAACCTAGCTGTCGTATACGTGGGCCTCACCGTATAGCGCTGAGATCTTGCCACGGAAAGATGTACCCGGGAGTCACGTTTTTCAGCACCCGGGAGGTATGTTTGGGATGACAATCATGGAAAGAAGTAGTTTCCGGGTGGAGATATACTCCATTGAAAGAGGGACATATACGCACAGATCCGGACGTTTGCCCGGAGCCTGTGTTTTTCCGGGTAAAACGACCCGAGTTTTCAAGAAGAAAATAAACCATAATACAGTATTATAAGACCTTTATACGTATTGGTTGGAGGGGGTGGCAGATTTAGATCCTTCTCTAATGATAGAATTGATTGAACATAGGGTACATCGTGGGAAAAATGCGAGACTTTTTGGAACCAGTGGTTAAAATGATGGAAAAAGGACGGGAATCCCAGTGGATTTGGATGAGAGAAGTGTTACAACCGTGGCAAAAACGGAGATTTTCTGTGAGCCTGGGCGAACCTTCGTCTGGTTCTGCGGGGACATTTTTCATATTCATGGAATCTGCCAATCGTAAACCCATAGTGCCATAGACTAACCATAATAAAGTTAATAAAGGGCCGGAGATCAAAATCATCCAAAATACTGGAATTTCAATCATCCCTAAATAGTAATCCTCCATAAATCCACCGTAAATCCTCCATAAATCCACCACAAATCCTCTATAAACCCTCCATAAATCCTCTACAGGTGCGGAATTGACCATTGGGTTTACCACCCACATTCCCAGCCTAGTGCTGCACAATGGTTGATGAAGAAAAGATCCTGCGCCATGTTTTTTTGGGCCCCCTGAGCTCAACGCTTTGTGCCTTGTCGCATCTTGTTTTCCGAAACCTTTCGCACCTACAAATCACAAGGGTTGTTTTTTCCGTGAAAAAACCATGGATTGATTGAAGGGATTTTTTTCCCGTAATCCATGGTTCTTACCATTGAATCTATAGGCCCATCATTCAGTTAGACCAAAAAAACGATAAACATCTGGTATATGTTGAATATGTACATATAAACAAATAAATTATGTACCAGATTTTTGTTCATTACAACATATTCAACATATCTAATATGAATGAACATCCGCTATATCAAACGTAGAAAAACCGCAGCCACACAACCGCTGGGGATCCATACCCCATTTCCGGAAGTTTCCCTCGGTTCGAAAGTAACAAATTGACCTTTAAAATTGCAAAAAAAAAATGGGGAAAAATATATATTACCCTCTAAATTAACATAGACCCTGGCAGATAGGGGTTGGAAGACTAGTTTCCATTAAAAATGGTTGATTTTCAGGGTCTATGTTAATTTACCAGAGGGTATATGTTTGCTGGGTCTATTCACTCGCTAATCAAACATGGCACCTGGAAATCCATGGGAATCTCCATCGATTTCATGGGATTTCCCGTTGCCAGCCACGTTTGCCGGAGGGTACCCGGCCTGGTAAACGTTTACCAAAAACCAAGGAAAATCACCATATTTAATGGGTAAATCAACTATTTCGACTGGGCCATTTTCAATAGCAAACTGTTAGTTTACCAGAGGGTATGTTAGTTGGGGGATGGTAACTTAGCATTTGCCCATTGAATTCGGGCGCAGTGCCAGCGCGTCCTGATCCACGCAAATTTGTCCAAAGGAAGTGCAAGTGGAATGACAATCTGCACCAGACCTCAGAGGAGTCAGGCAAGGAAATGCCACTTCAGAAATCCCCAAAAACGCAAGTGTTTATAGTTCCCTATATTCATATACGATGCATATAATATCATGTATTATGCAAATACATATACATATGCATATATATATATGTATATATTACACATGATGATTGCCACTGATAGGTATTGGGAAGGATCCTTGTCGCGATCATGGCAGTGATGGTTTCAATCCCTTTTTAAGGTACGTTGGAAGTTCGTCAACTGGGATTGTGACCGGAGATAAAAACCGCCAAAACCACCAAATAGACCCAAATAGGTTGATTGATGATAATCCGCATGTTTGCTTATTGGGTCCCGGGTCCGTGCGTTTTTCTTCCCAATTTTGATGGCCGAAGCCCCAAATCAGCATCAACCCCAAAAAATGTCTTTTGAGGCCATCTTCCATAGGCATGTTGGTTTACCAGAGGGTACCTCGATTTTGAAAACCCTCACCATCATTTAGTTCGATGATTTTCCAGCCAGCCACGTTTGATTACCAAAAGGTAAAACCCAATGAAAAACATGGGAATCCAAGTTTGCGGCACTAGTTAGTTTTTAAAGTAACCAAAAATATATTAAGTCATTGCTAACTAAGTCATTAACTAGCTAAGTAACTCAGACTAATTTTAGTAACTGTTAAATAATGAACTAAGTAATAACTGAATATTAGCCATTAACGGAGTCATTGACACTAATTTATGTCTAATTTACAGTCATTTTCATGAAGTTTGTGAACTCATCAATGGTGACCTCACCACAGATTGACTCTGAGATCGCTCACCATAACGCCGCTCGCACCTGCTGATTGAAACATGGTGAACCATGGCAGTTTTAAGGATGAAATCATGCGGAAAATCTGGTTCAACCAGGCAACTTTGGGGGGAAAAAGTGGTCCAATCATCAAAACTGGTGAGAAAAAATAATTTCACCAAGAAAAATTGGAACGGAACTTTAGTTTAAAGCTGTTAAATGGTGTTTTAACCAGCAAAAATGATGAAAACTAGTGAAGTTAAGCGTGAAAAATGATGATTTAACCAAGACTGGACATGAAAGTGTCTCAAAGCGGGCGATTGACTTTCAACTTTATCGTCATTTCAATCCAAAATCTATTCAAAGTTGACTAAGCCATCAAATTTGAAGGTACCCAATTTTCAGAGAAACCCATATCTGAATCTGAGATGATGAGAGTATGAAAGACCATCTGAAATGTTCGCTTTTGGGATTCGCAACAACTAGCTGCAAATAGCTCAATGATGAGGAGATTTTTTGACCAGCGAAATGCAGTCCGCTATACAGCCTATGGGCTACACGTCAGCAGTGCATGCCAAGAGGGCTCAAAATGCTGGAAGGAAAATCTGCCCTAACAAACGAAAACGGATCATGCGCGAAAACATACATATGCAAAGGGAACGTGCAAAGTGCTCTCAGCAATGGTTGTGAGTTGAACGAAAAAGAGAAAAACGTGGTGCGGCTCAAGGGCGATCCTGGAGCGTCCTTGGAGAAGCCCTTGGAGAAGCGGGGAGAAAGTGAACGCCGGCCCTCAGCCTGCCGAGCACTTTCCCCTCACCAACTGCGCCTGAATCAAACCCCTAGCACCCAGGAAACAAAAGCACTGGAGTACCCCACCTCTTCCAAACCGTAAAGGGAAGCAAAAGGCCCGATCTCCAGGCAAAAATCCAGGTAAGTATGCCTGGATCAAGAGGAGGACCAGGTCCTGATGGCAATCACAGAAGCCAACCCAAGGGGTTTTCACCAGGAGTTCTCACAAGGCTAAACTCCTCGCCATCGGCCATTTCTTCATATTGAGCCTGCCAAAAAATTAGGGTGGGATGGAGGGCGCGAAGCCTGCCGAAAATCAAAATCACGCGCACCAAAACGACATTGAAGTCGTCAGGATCAAGAAAGGGCCCGAAAACGAAATGAAGGGAGCGTCCATCGTATTTGCCCAGTCGCAAGACTTGTCGGTAGTGCTTGCGCTGGTTCCACGCCTGAAGGTATCTCACGCGTGACCCCTGAGAACCACCAGCAGATTCACAGATGGGACTGAGTGCATGGCGCTCAGCTGCCGAAGCTTTTCTTCCTTCAGCAGTGCATGTCCATGCTTTGCCTGAGGCGCGTCATTGTCTACAACACCCTGCAGGCACTCACCTGCAGGCAGCCTCTGAAATGATTCTCTGGTGGGTGTCCGGCTGGAACTTGTCCCATGACCTGAGCATGTCATGCGTTGCCACCCTCAACTCTAGGGAGACATGAGAAAGCATTGTTTGGGAACTTGTCCTGAGCGAATTTGGGAACTCTTCTCATTCACGCCCGGTCCAACTGGGTCCGCGCGATGATGTAACTCAAGAAACCCGACCGAAGAATGCGTTGCAAACTGCTGGACCAAATGGCAACACGGGTTGGAAACACAAACAGCGTGCACATCAACATCGTCGTCGCCGCCATCATCATCAACATCATCATCGTCGTCATCGTCATCGTCATCCTCCTCCTCCTCCTCCTCCTCATCATCATCATCATCATCATCCCCTTGGCATCATCATCATCATCATCGTCGTCGTCGTTGTCGTCTTCATTGTCATCATCATCCTCAATCTCCTCATCATCATCCTCCTCATCTTCATCCTCATCAGCACCATCCTCATGATTCAACGGGTCTGAGGTTGGAAACCGTTACAGCATCATCCTCCTCCTCATCGCCATCATCATTCTCATCATCATGCGCGGTTCACCGTCATCATTCTCATCAGCATGTGTTGTTCAAAGGGTACAGATCGGAGCATCAACATCGTCTTCACCGCCAGCATCGTCATCATCATCATCATCATCATCATCGTCATCGTCATCTTCATCTTCATCGTCAGCACCATCCTCCTCTTCATTCTCCTCTCCTCTTCATCCTCTTTATCCTCTTCATCATCTTCATCATCTTCATCCTCTTCATCCTCTTCATCCTCTTCATCCTCTTCGTCCTCTTCGTCCTTATCCTCATCATCATCATCCTCCTCGTCATGATCATGGTCATCATCGTCGTCAGCATTTATCTTCATCATCATCAACAACAACATCATCAACAACATCATCATCATCATCCTCAATGACATGATGGCGATGCGTGGGTGTTGCCGAATTATGACTGATTCATGGCACCAGCAAGAAGCGATCAATGGATGAGTGCCCAGTTGGGCAAAACGTCAAATGGATGGGCGGCTTCTTGGAGGGACAACATGGTACACATCTATACAGCATATGTATATGTACATTTGGTTGGCCTCGTGGGTGGAACATTTCTTATTTAAATCGAAGAGTTATGACAGTAAAAGCAAAGAATGGATGTTTATGCATATCGTCAATTTGATCGAACACCATGAAGGTGAGACAATAAAAGCGCAAAAGGACAAACACCTAAAATGGCAATCAAAAAAACAGTTGTAGATCGCAAATGATTACAGTAATAAATGTGTTGGAACTTGCAGTTCCCATTGCCATGTAAGATTAGCAGAGGGTACTGGAATAGAATGATAATATAAGATCCTGAGAGCGCCCCACAGAAACTGGAATACCGATCCCGTTTGACCAAACGATATTTTCGGAAGGATCCGCAAAGAAGCTCTAATAGTATGGGCTTACAATCTCAACAGCTGTCAATACCATCCAACATTAAACTATAAAAGATGGAATTCATCCATAAATAATTGGAGTTCTGCTGACTCCCCAGTCCCTTCATGTAAAGGGCATGAATAGGCAAATGGTTATTCACAAAACGAGGCACCATAACGGTAAGCAGAATCGTCCCTGGCCATCACCATTTGACAAAGAGCAGCCGTAGATTTCCCTTAGTAGAAATAAGCTTCGGTGGTATCCCCAACAGCCGCAACATTTTATTTACAAATCTTTCTGAAGCGTGCTGCGAAGCCAAGCGCTGGAAACACCTCAGCTGGCTGTCCGTGAATTAAATGGCCGCAAATCCTGTTGAACCTGACCTGGCTCTGCACCAAAGCCTGACCTGGAAGCCTCCCGGAACCTCCTCCAGAACCTTCTCCGGAACCTTCTTCGGAACCCTGTTGAACCTGACCTGGCTCTGCACCGAAGCCTCCCGGAACCTTCTTCGGAACCCTGTTGAACCTGACCTGGCTCTGCACCAAAGCCTCCCACACCTTCTCCGAACCTTCTCAGGAACACTGTTGAACCTGACCTGGCTCTGCACCAAAGCCTCCCAGAGCTTGACGTGGAACCTTCTCCGGAACCCTGTTGAACCTGACCTGGCTCTGCACCAAAAACTCCGACACCTTCTCCGGAACCTTCTCCGGAAATCTGTTGAACCCGACCTGTCTGCATAGGTCCATGGTAAAGAAGGAAAGCTCCGGGTGGAACAGTCCCGTCAGAGTTGGCGTCACAAAAGATGCCAGCCGTCACCAGGTATGGTGGGATCGGAACATCGAACTTTCCAGAGGCGGGCTTGGACGTATCCTGCTTCTTCCGTTTCAAAAGGTCTTCCTTCTTGTCTCCCTCATCATCGGCCATGGTTTTTCAGGAGGATGGTGATTTGTTTTTTCAAGTCTGCTATTGAAATTGTGAAGTTGTCAGCCACCTTAAAACAAATTGCTGTTTCCTTTGTCGCTAAAACCTTCGCTGGTTTCTCAAAGATATGGAGGTAGACCTGCAAATTGCGCACCGCTCCTATGAGCCCCAAGCCCCTGACACGAAATGCTGATGCATGATTCAACTGCACATGACATGTTGGATCTCGTCTGTGTCGTTTCGTGCGTGACTCGTCTTGAAGAGAAATTCCCGTGCGAAGCCGCGAACTCTCTTTTTCTCAAGATCGTAGCAAGAGTATGGACTGGAAACTCCAAATCCATGATGAGGAGATAAAGTATATGTTTAAATCCTGAATGGTTTCGATTCTATCACCCTGATGGGGAAAAGAAACTGACTAAGCAAGATGCAACCAACAGGTTTTCAGAAATCTGTTCACAACGTTGCCAATCTTAGATTGCCCCCTGCAAAAAATAGCAATCTGTTAGCTTGTCAGGTTTCGAAATACAAAATCACCACATATATATATATATATATGTGTGTGTGTACAATATGTACATATACATGCAGACACCTCGTTTCGCCCAACATCACTTTTGGGTTTAAGGTTTTCGGGTTTAAGAATTAGGATTTTAGGATTTTGGTGTTTTGCGTTTGGAGTTGTTTCCTTGATTTCTCATGCTTTTTTTGATGTTTTTGGAGTTTAGGGTGTAGGGCTGGAGATTTTAGGGCTTTACAGCTTTAGTATGACAGGGTTCAGGATGACATGTGCAATGTCGCACAATTGCAGAATGACAAGTAATTTACCGTATTTTGAGAGTGCCTCGGGCCTCGGGCAAAATGAGGTGTTTAGCCGGTTTATACTGGACAATCCTAGTAATTTGGATGATTTAGGGGTACCCCTATTTTAGGAAACCTCCATATATGAGATAGAATGGATTGACACAGAACCTACCAGAATGGGGATATGATTGGCACTGCCGATATGACTAGCATCGCGGGTTCAGCGAAAAAAGCTGGCCCCATCTTAACACCATCGCGAGTTATTTTTGTCAGATCTGGGTTTACCCACATCTACGTTTTCCCAGCCAGACATCATGACATAGAATCTCAAAAACAAAACCTGGACCTTTTTTTCATGTCCAAGCTGGCCTGTTTTACTCTGTCTGGGTACACTACCGGGTACCAGATGGAGGAGTTTTGGGTGGATGTAGCTGTAAAATTGCCCAAATTTACCCTCTGGTTATGACTAACAGTTTGCCATGGAAAGATCCACCATGCTATTAAGAACGGTAAACCATCTATTTCGATTAGGGCCATGGCTTCCATGGCGAACTGGCAATGTCATAACCAGATGGTATAGATGATTTACGGATCAAAACTGTGGATGTTCGCTATGTCAAATTACCAAATGGTAAACCAGGCACGGTAGTACCCCCATGTCTTGATCCAGTTTGGGACTAGGGGTTGGCTCACCAAATCATCACGGCCAAAAAACAAGGCCTACCATCTGGTTATGACATTCACAGTTCGCCATGGAAGCCATGGCCCTAATCGAAATAGATGGTTTACCGAACTTAATAGCATGGTGGATCTTTCCATGGCAAGCTGTGAATGTCATAACCAGATGGTAGTAACTATTAGGGCATAGGAAGTGGACCATCGGATCCTCCCAAATTGGATGTCAGAATCGTTCGTCAAGTGGTTCATGTCGCCATGACTGGTCCAGCTATACATGAAATCTATGGGATGTCTATAAAGATGTCTCAGAAATCCACTCATATCATATATCACAAAGTGATCCAGTGCGATTTCTTTTCCACGTACCCAAACCCACATCCAAATATGAGTTTGTCTGAAAATGATGTAATTGCATGTAGTTTCATGTACTTAGCCACAAATTCCAATTCTATCAGACCTGCATTAGACCGGCGATGTAAACCCCGCCTCCCCACCGGGTGGCCGTAGAAAAGGCGTGGACAAGCCATAGAAGAGCCTGCCATGACTGATGTAGCTGTCCCCACTTTCAAGGTGAGGGCCCAGTTAGAAGTTGGTTATAATGAAGGCCATTAACCATAGCCATTAAAACCAACTTATAAACCATAACCAACTTGTAACTGGGGGGCCTTAAACTATTAACTACGGATTATATCATGATATATCTACCATAAATCATAGCTGTTAAAAACCAACGTAATGCTATCTGAAGGTGGCCACCTCTGCCGGGGCAAGCCGTTTACAAATATCCCATCCCTCTACTATTACTCTTGAATCTCCCCCGTGTGGGCCACCAAAACGAAGAGATCCAATACTAAACAAGGATTCAGGGTGCATTTAATTAAAGAATTACTGTATGTGTTTTCCTTCGGGGCCCGCCAAAAGTTTTTCATGGTCATAATCCTTGACACGAATGGCCATATACAAATGGGGATATTCCAGTAATCTAACTGGTGGTTTTTGACCCATTTACTAAGTCGGGCCCGCACCCCCAAGTAATCGCATTCACGCAGGATATTGACGTGTCATGGAGGAAACCAAGCTCAGAAGATCCAC
>CAMXCT020006622.1:1710011-1950011 GCA_947184155.2 Cladocopium goreaui | reverse complement strand
GAAACACAATGCAAATATATATATATCATATGTATATATATATAAGTGCCCAATCTATGTAGACACAAATGCTAACCGTTTCTGCATACTCTCGTTTCGCTGACCGAAACGGTCAGTTTCACTTTTTCTAACGACGTTCGCAGTGGATTCACCGGAGAATCTGTCGAATTCATCGACGAAAGTGAGGCCCCCAAGATAGCTAAGTTGGTTTATATGTCCAATAACTATGGTTTATGGTATTTATAACTATAGTTACTGGGGCTTATAAATCAACTTATAACTGGGGGGGGGCCATCACATTGTATGTTTGTTGCTTCAATTCTTGGCGAAATCCCCATCACCAAATCACATCAAATCACCATTTTTCAGTGTGAAATCCCATGAAATCACCATTTTTCATGGTTAAACCACCATTAAACCACCATTAAATCACCATCACCGAAGCTTCCAGGTGCTTCGATCGACATGTTTAACGTCCCCTGGTTTTTCGACACCTGGGGTAGGCCGAAGAACGCTGCCAACGCCTGTGGTGGTGATGTCATCTGATATTTACCAGATACCCGGCCTGGTAAACCTACAAAAAACTATGGGAAAATCACCATTTTTCACCATTTTTCATGGGAAAATCCACTATAATTAAATGGTGATTTACCCTCTGGTAAACTAACATAATTATGGGGAATCACCATTTTGAATGGGAAAACTCAACTATTTCGACTGGGCCATTTTCAATAGCTTTTTGTATGTTTACCAGAGGATACCCTCCGAATTCAACCGCCATTTGGGGTTTATGATTTCAGGTTGACATTACAATACTTCTTGGAAACGTCTGCAATATCTATGAAATCGATGACAAGTTCTGAAACACTGCGTTAAGCTCTTGACTGGACTACACCCATATATGTGTATGTATATTTATATATATATACATATGTTTGTGTGCGTGTGTATGTATAAGATATGTATGTATGTATATATTTATATTCATGTACATATGTACATATTATAAAACACGCAAAAGGTCTCTTGAGTGGGTTCAAATTTGTTATATTTGGCTGCTGTATGGTTTTTAGATTATGTATGTATATACGCGGATATACATATATACAGGGATATACATATATACCTACATACATATATACCTACATGCATATATACCTACATACATATATACATATATACATATATACATACATATACATATAAATAGATACATATATATACATATATACATATATACATATACACACATATACACACATATACACACATATACACACATATACACACATATACACACATATACACACATATACACACATATACACACATATACACACATATACACATATACCCATATACGCATATGCGCATACACGCATATATACATACACATATACACATACACATACACACATATACATATATACGTATATCCATGTATATATATATATATTGTGTATATATATATATGTATGTATATATATATATATACGTATATATATATATACATATACATATATACATATATCACTTACTTAAGACTGCTGGGAGCCACATCCAAGCGGGGCATCTGAAAAGCAAATGATATTAATATTGCGATCTGAAAGTTGGATGAAACAGGGGATGGAGTCCCACGAGCGACTTGAATTTCAGCAGCTGTAACTTTGAGCCAATGGAAAACGCGTTTGGAACGGTCTAATGTCCAAGATATATCAGTTCAACGACCAACCAATACGTCGTAAGTTCTGCATAGCCATAGCCTCTTTCCTGGGAGGCAACTATTTTTTTCAACATTACAACCTTTCCGTTGTGGATTTGTCTGGAAACTGTGTCCACAAAATCCAGCAATTTTCATAAGAATTAATCATCATGTTCCCTATGAAATTGCAATTTCGTTGTCAGCATGGCTTGCTGGAATACTTTTCACTTACCCTCTGGTAATGACTAACATAGCTATTGAAAATGGCCATAGAAATAGTTGATTTTCCATTAAAAATTGTGATTTTCCAGTTCGCTTTTTGTAGGTTTACCAGAGGGTGAAAACAATGTTCCAACAGCACGACACCTCCATGGCGACCTGACTTTCCGACTTTCCCACATCCCAGCCTTCCAGGTAATGTCCTGCAGCGGCTGGATGATTTTCACTAGATTGTTACTGCTCCTACTTAGTACTATTACTAGTACTTAGTACTAGTACTTAGTACTAGTACTATTACTACTAGTACTATTATTACCAGTACTATTATTAGTAGTATTATCATTATAATATACATAGATGGTCACATGATAGATATTCATACATAGCATGTGGCGAATATTTCAATCATTCACCAACCCAAAAACGGCAAGATGCTCACCCCGGCCCACCATGCAAGGTACTAAAATGGGACCCCCGAAGCCAATGGGGATGATGATGACCAAGATATTCGGGAGATCATCCATTAACATCCATTAACATCCATTAACATCCATTAGCTATAGTTATATCATGTTATATCCAAGATATTTCTGTTGGAAAAATTGAAAGGGGCATCGTATTGCTCCATTTCTTGTCAGAAAATGATTTATACCATTTGGTTATTTGAAATAGCCATGGAAAAAAAAAACACCACTTTTGAGTTCGGTAAACCATCTATTTCTATGGGCCATGGTATATCATGGCAAACTGTTAGTCAGAACCAGAGGGGTAAACCAAAACAAGGTTTGCCCGGCATCCTTTCGATATGTTGGATCAACATGCAGGGGAATGATCTGCTAAGCCGCTAAGCGTTGGACAAAGATAGGACAAAGGACGGACGGTCGATCCACTCTTGCTGTTCTTTTAGGCATTGGTACCCTCTGGTAAACCTTTACCTAACGAACTGGAAAATCAGCATTTTTTGTGGCTAAATCAACTATTTCTATGGCCATTTTCAATAGCGAACTGTGAGTTTACCAGAGAGTATGGGCACTTCAAATCTGCCTGCGTTGAACTCAAGGAACGACCAAGAACAATTCTTAGGCGCACCGGACGCGCGACATCCGAAATGTCGTCAATGCGTGGACTGAGTAGGGTACCCTCTGGTAATGACTAACATAGTTATGGAAAATGGCCCAGTTAGTTCGTTGATTTACCTATATATTAAAAGTGGTGGTTTTCAATAGTTACCCTCTGGTAAACTAACATAGCTATAGAAAATCACCACTTTGAACAGGTAACTCAATCATAATTGGGGTATTTTCAATAGCTATGCTAAATTACCAGAGGGCATGCTAGTTTACCAGAGGGTAAGCCAACATAACCCCCGGTTTTGCACGCACGCATTCCCCCATTTTTTCTCATCCGTGTTGAGATGAATTACATATCAATTACATCTCCCCATTTTCATGATGGGCATTCTATCCCCATCTCCACAAACTTACTGGTGCTTAGTAGAGAATGGGGGTTGCTGGGATGATTCTATATCACTAGTGATGAAATGGATCATTCCCGAAAATTCCCTGCGTAAAACGCACGTAAGCACCCAGTAGGCCCAGTATATCCCCATGATTCTCTCCAAAATATCCACCATATCCGCTGGTGGTCAGCCTTCATGTCTTGACATCGGAAGATGATGCTGAACGGCCCATCAGAGTTGCTTCGACCTAGGGCTGAGAAATGAAGGTCGTTGATATGAAACATACGTATATTATCAGGTGATATGAAAAATATCATGTGATTCTATTCTACGTATGTGTATGTATGTGTATATATATACTGTGGATAATATATGTGTATATACATATAATCAGTCATTATCAGTCTATGCAATTGACAATTTAATTATATCCATTGTTGCCGTATAAGATCATATAAGTATATATAAGTACGTACGGTATACTGTGATGTTATTCTATATATGCTTCATCATTGCTACAGTATGCTGTCATGACTGGGATGTTGTGAAACAGGTCTTCCACCGGGACTCCCAGCCGTCTGCGAGTGGTCTCAAGGTGGACAAGGGCTTTGAATTGAAAAGCCCTTCATCCATGGGCCAGTCGTACAGGAAGAGCCTGGGAATGGGGCTTGGAGGTTGATAATATAGGTTGATGTTGGGTGAACTTCTGATTTACCATCTGGTTGTTTAACATATGGAAAATCCATTATAAATGGAGGTTTATAGCTGGGAAAATCATCCGTTTCTATGGGCCATTTTCCATAGCTATGTTAAATAACCAGAGGGTACGGTTCTGGAAGATCGATGTCATGTTTTTTTCTCTCAGATTGATATTGTGTCGAGCAACCTTCGCGGTTCATTTGCCAACCCTTGATGATGTTCTTTGAATGCCAATCTCAAATAATGAAGAAGATATACCTGCTGACAATCCAACATATCTATGGAAAACCACCATGTTTTTTTTGCTAAATCATCTACAAAGGAGCCTTCTTCCATAGTTGTGTTGGATATCAGAGTCTGCCCATTGGGTCGAAGATTCTCTGTCCAACGACCATCAAATCACACGTTGTTTGGGACCCCGGGACCCCCAATTTTTTCGAAACCGTCCAACATGGGTTTTCTCTGAAAAATGAAAAAAAAGTAAAGGGGGAAACATAGTTCATCAGCATTTTCCGAGAATGGCCAATGATTTTTCTGTAAATCCCAACTAACATAGCTATTGAAAATGGCCATTTATAATGGATTTACCCATTAAAAGCCTGGTGATTGTCCATAGTTATGTAAACGTTTACCAGGCCGGGTAAATCCCAGTCAGGTCAAACAACGCCAGAGAGAAATGGAAACATGGTCCGACCTCTCCCCTAAGTTAGATCGCTGGTCAAATCCACTCCACCCAGCCGCGGAGACATCGTCGCTGTCAGGGCACTTGAGGTAATTCACCTCCTTTAACCGCTCCACATTGCCCAAGTCCTGGGATTGAGGGCAACAAACTTTCAGCCAGATGAAAATCGCAACTTTCTGGGCTTAGTATGGTTAGTTACCAGAGCTATGAAAGATGGGATCGGGATTTAATGGGATTTAACCTCTGGTAAATTCACTTGTTGACCTTGAAAATGCTAGCCATTTTTCGAGTGGGTTCACTAATCTTCCAAGCCCTGCCAGGGTCGAACTGTGGATTTTACTGGAGGGTAAACCATGCATAGATGATATTTGGAACAATCAGATCACCAGGGTTATCAATGAGATGTGAAGTATTTCGGGATTAGTTCACCCACGTGTAAATGAGACAATCCAAGAAATGGAGATGAAATCGATCACCAAGGTGATGAAAACCCTTGGATGATAATACTAGTGGTAATCACAATAACGGATAAATTGTAATAAATAACAATAATAATGATAGCAGCAGTAGCAGTAGCAGTAGCAGTAGCAGCAGTGGTAGCAGTAGCAGCAGCAGCAGCAGCAGTAGTAGTGGTAGTAGTAGTAGTAGTAGTAGTTAGTAGTAGTAACAATATACAAGAATGTAATGATAGAAGGTGAGGACCCCCAGTGAAATGTTTGTTGGTTATAAACCCCATGAATACCAAATGTCGACCAAGTTATAAGTCAGCTTAGCTATCGTTGATAGGGACCTCACCCTGTAATGTCAATAATCCATTCGAAAATGATAGCAACATTGTGGAGAACTCCCATTTTCTAATGTTGCTATTGATTATTGTGAACAACTACACCAACATTTGCAGTAATCCAGTTGAAAATAATGATGAGGAAACATTATTGATAATATACTTGTGATGATATGAAAATAATACATATGTCCCATTTTCAAATGATGGTTTAATAGACTTATTATATCATCATAATTGTTATTATACTATACTTATTATAACGATATATTATACGAGTATTATAGTATTATTATACTTTTTCTCATCATCGATATTATTTTATAACGGTTTATAATGATTGTTTATAACGGGATTATAACGACAAAAAAATATCTATGATGAGAATCACAATGGTCATCCCGAGCCCAGTCGTCAGGGAATTTTTTAAGCTGATTCCCCATGACCCGGTCACCACGTGCGTTTTCTGGTTCTTTAAAATACCGTTGGAATGATCATGAATGTGTATGGATGAATATGTATGCAATGTGCGTGGATATATATATATATACATATAAATATATGTGCACAATCTTTGTGTGATTGTGTCCGAAATCATTCTATGTTTCTGTCATATCCGAAGATCTTACCCAAAATTGGTTGGTGAAGTATCTGCATCGGAAGAACCAACCCTGCCGAACCCTTTCCGGCTGGTGGTAGGTTAAAATTGCCAAAACAAAAAGGATGGGTACTAAAAATTATATACATTCAATCTGTGGGTTAGGGCCTTTCCCTTTGACCCATCGTTGTTTAAACCATTCAATGACCTGGTTTTTGTCAGTTCAATCTGTTGAAACTGGAACCAAGAGTAGAGTACCTCAAAACCCACTGGTGTAGAAAACATCATGTTCCCCATATGCTTTGCCAAACATGCTTATACCACCATTTTTGCACACAGCAAAAGAAATAGTATAGATAACATGTTTTTGTCATCACTCGTACTCCAATTCTGATCCATAACCTTGTCAATCCATGTAGGTCTATGAAGTTGTCACAGTTGTCATCTCCCTTTTGTCACATAAAATTCAAGCCCATCTCACTTCATTGGTTGAATCCCTATGCTTGGTGAACTTTCAAGGTTTGTCTTTGGTGAAATCCCAATTTCTAAGACAAAGCCATATTCATTCCTTGGTATATCCATTGCGGTTGGTTTAATCACCGTGTTTGATGAATAAGGTGACAATTTTGGATGGTTGACAAAAACATTTTTGACGGCTAACCCCATTTTTGCTGTCAACCCCTGATTGTTAACCCCTCATGTCTGATGGCAAGCCCTCCATTTTTGACCCTAAAACCCAGCATTTTTGGATGGTCAAACCATGTCAAAACCCCCCATTTCCGGACAACCACTCAGCTGAGCCATCAAACTACCCCTTGGCTGCTGCACAAAGGCATGCGTTGCACCATCGACAGGTCATTGGAAGTCTCTCCTGTTGCGATGAATCGTGATGGGTTTTCCGGTTTTCCATTGTTTTATTGGATTTTCCATGGTATTTTCGGATTGTCCATAGACCATCCAGCTATTTATTGGGGTATTCCCAGCCATTAGGGAAACATCCATCTTTTGGTTATGGGTCAAAACCCACCCAGATGGTACCCTAAAGTCGCTGGTTCATGGATGGACCCCCGATCATATGGTAATTAATAGTTTAATAGGTTTTGAACCATCCCCCAAATCGTGGACAAAAAACACTGGTGAAGCCTGTGATGTCAAGCATCATGGGCGGTAACACCCTCAGGTAACATAGCAATGGCCAGCAGAGCCACTGGGACTCAGCTGTGGATTGTCGAAAACCATCGATGATGTTCCTTCCACCAAATTCTTGATTTCCCAGCTATAAACCTCTATTTTATAAGGGGGGTGTTCTATGTAGATGATGTTCCTTCCATTGTCCACTATGAAGTGGGCCATGTTTGTTCCATCGCCAGGTCAGAAAAAACCACGGTCGGTAGAAACCGCCGCGCCTTCAGCTTCAGCTGCGGGCGTGGCTCGCGACACCTGCGAGGAAACTAGAACGTTTTGCTGGCAAAAGTGTATCCGGGCATAGAGACGTGGACAATTTCTGGCAAAATAAAGTTGCCAACCAAATCGACTATAGGACTTACCCATGCAGTCAAGTATGAAGTTGTTTTCCGTTTCGATTCCGGAACTCTACAGAATCGTGACTGTGTTCAAGCGCGTCTAAAAAGTGCGGGGGCTGAATCAAGTCATTGAAAAGTGGCGTTTTTCTTGACCAAATTGCGGGATGTCCCGTTGGTGATATGCCTCTGGTTGATGATCATCCCCCAATTCATGGGTATGTATATGTATATATATATATATGTATATATATATATACATATGTGTATATATATATGTATATATATAGAGTGTACAATAGAGTCCATCTTTTGGACATGCACATAGCTAGGAGGGTCCAGCTACCTGCCGCATCTTCTCCGCCTCTGGAATCAGACATTGTTTTTTCCTGGGCCGATGAACACAGGGAAGGACACTTCTTACGGGTCCGAAGACCCTTCACCCATCCCGGACCCCGTTTCCAAAAAATGACTTCCATGCACATCTAAAGAATTCTGAGACATGCCAAGGATATATATATAATATATATATATATATTTCTTTATTTATTTAATCAATAAAGTTGTTTTTTAATGTGTATGTGACACCGTCCTTGGAGGGTACGGTCGGAACCGCCTAGACATTTGCCCGGCCTCTGTCCAAAGGAGCCTCGAAGATGTTCTGCCCAGCCATCCTCAAGGCATGCGGTTCCATTGGGCAAACTGGCAGGTTCCATGGTTTTGATGTTTTCTGTTAGGAGAATATATAACAGATATATATATAATTATATATACATACAAACATACATACATACATACATAGATACAGACAGACATACATACATACATACATAGATACATACATACATACATACATACATACATACATACATACATACATACACATACATACATACATACATACATACATTAAATTACATTATATTACATTACATACATACATACATACATTACATACATTACATACATTACATACATACATACATACATACATACATATACACATACATATACACATACATACATACATACACAAACATACACATACATACACATACATACACATACATACACATACATACACATACATACACATACATACACATACATACACATACATACACATACATACACATACATACACAAACATACACATACATACACATACATACACATACATACACATACATACACATACATACGCATACATACACATACATACACATACATACACATACATATACATACACATACATACACATACATACGCATACATACATATACATATACATATACATACATATACATACATATACATACATTTACATGCATATACATACATATACATACATCCACATACATACATACATACATACATACATACATACATACATACATACATACATACATACATACATACATACATTTATACATACATACATATATGCATATATATATATACATATCTCTCTCTCAAAACCAAAACCACGTGTTTTGCGGTACTCAAATGTTCTACTGATTTGGACTGGGCTAGCCCCTTTTCGGAAACCTCAAATAAACGTGTCATCGGCCTTTTCTGGACCTCAAATCACCATCATTCGCGATAAAAACCTACGATTCCCATTCATAAATTCCCCGAAAAGGAAAAATCCGCCACCAAAAACCATCAAAACCATCAAAAGCGATGCTTTAGCTACACAGTGTCCACCATTCAAAAATGGCCCCGGTTTTTTTTTGCCGATGAACCTCCTTCCATTTGGGCAAAATCTCCAACGTCAGCGTGTCCTGGTGAAGCTGGGAGTTTACCAGCTTTACCATGCTGAGAAAATGCTGATTTTATGGCCCTTCATTGGGATTTCATGGGAGTTTGTTAGCTAAGTTGGGTCAATATACCCTCTGGTAAACTAACATGGCTATTGAAAATGGCCATTTATAGTGAGTTTTCCCATTAAAAATGGTGATTTTCCATAGTTATGTTAGTTTACCAGAGGGTAACCAACAAATATGCTTGATATGTCATAACGTTCCAAAATTTGACCCTGGGATTTTGTGGCAATAAGTTGGTGGGTTCAACCCCCAAAGCATGCGAAAGTCAGGCGTCATCATCCCAAATTTCTATGGTCAGAAAAAAGATGAACAGCCCCAACCAGATCTAGTAGGATGTAGTTCATAGTTCCGTCAAGATTCATTTTTGTTGGTTTATATCCCCATGATATCCACGTTTGATGTTTCTATCATTACCATTTTTCACCCAATTGCATCATCTCAACCAACACCAACTGAATGGGACGTTGATCCCGGGTGCTGAATGGGACAAGGCCAATGATCGGCGTTGGTATGCCATAGACACAAATTGTGAGGTATTCTCAGCTAGACATTACCCATATTACACATAGATACAGATATATGTGCATAGTTTCGTCCCCAGTTGTCTACAGAGTGGTCATCATACATTAATATATATATATATATGTATAGATAGATAGATAGATAGATAGATAGATAGATAGGATAGGATAGGATAGGATAGGATAGGATGGGATGGGATTAGGATTTGATTAGATTAGATAGATAGATAGATAGATTAGATTATTAGATTGGATTAGATTAGATTAGATTTAGATTAGATTTAGATTAGATTTAGATTAGATAGATAGCAATTTCTGAAGATTTAAAGTTTTACACATTTTTTGTTGCAGAAATATTCACCGCATCCCGTGCCGCCGGTCCAGTGTGGTCATCCATGCCACCCCAGAGAACCAATCGCTTCCTGGTAACGATCCCCGGCGAAAAGTGGATGCGCGAAAACATACAGTCCGGGGGCGGGGGTGCAGCCTTGAGCACATAGACGCAGCAGCCCAGCATCGAACATTTTAATTCCAAACTCTATTTCCTAAGCCGACATTTTAGTGACAGGTGCACGATTTGGACTCTCCAGTGCACAAATCCCTGTGTTTTCATATTTCCTAATTCCAAACTCTATTTCCTTTTCTATTGCCTATTCTATTGCCTATTCCTATTGCCTAATTCCGATTACCTGTGTTTTTACAGGTAAAAGGCGGTCAGGCGTTTGCAAGAGAAGAAAAAGGTAATCTTTTTTTTATACGTTTTTGGACCTGTGGAATGAGCAGCCCCACTTTGACTGTAAAAACACAGGTAATCGGAATTAGGCAATAGGAATAGGCAATAAAATAGGCAATAGAAAAGGAAATAGAGTTTGGAATTAGGCAATATGAAAACACAGGGATTTGTACCATTTGGACTCTCTAGTGTGCAAATCCTTGTGTTTTCATATTGCCTAATTCCAAACTCGTCGCAGATACCAGGGTATCTTCTGCAAGTTCCCTTTGTGAAGGGTAGAAGATCGTGCGCAGGATCTCCTTGACAGGATCTCTGTTGAAACTGCTCTGCGCGATTCCTTGACAAGGATATCTGTGGAATATCCTGTGCAAGAGATCCTGTATAGGTTCCGTTCGTCAATATTTTTTAAAGAAGAAAATAACAGCATGAGACAGTAGATGGACGAAAAAATCAAACCTCAAGTAAAACCCCACACCCCAAATTTCAATGTTGCACAAAACTCTATCTAACTTCCTCTGCGTTCAGGGTTTGATTTTTTTGTCCACCGGACCCAACCGCGCAGCCCAAAGACAACATTGAAATTTGGGGGTGCGGGGGTTGACAATAATACAGCAAGGGTTTGATTTCATCGTCCATCTACGGTAGGAAAAAACCATCCGAACTGCGGTTGCACCCAGGCAAAATTGGAAAAAGTTGCCATTAGATTTGGGGGGCCCCGATTTTAGACAAAGCCATAGTTTTTCTTGGCTGGTCCCTGGAAAACTTGTGAGAAGAAATGAAGATTGTCCATGATAATATATTTCACCCGGAGCGCAGAAAACTGCATTCCTAAAGTTGCAACGATCCTCATGTGGAATCAGTTGGAAGCATATTCAATGCCCAATGCATTGTTGCTCGCCGAATTCACAAAAAAGGTGCCACTTGACTACATGCGCATGCGCAAAATGACATTTCACCTTGGTGAAAGAGGGAATATATATATATATACGTATACATATATATATATACACATATACATATACATATTTTATATAATATATATATATCATATATTATCATATCATATCATATCACATCACATCACATCATATCATATCATATCATATCATATATATATATATTATATAAATATATACATATTCGGAATTTTGTGGTTGTAAAAGCACAGCCACCATCCAGATCCAGTGGATACACATCTGGGCCCCGACGGAGCACATTGGTGGCATCTGCCACGTAGGAAGCCAACCTCAGTGCAGGAAGGGATGGTCCCCTGTCAGAGCTGTGGAGCCAGCAAAATCCTACACAAGGATGGTTGAAACATGTTGAAACCCCAACAAAATAAATCATCTTACTGGTGCTTCTAAACGCAGGGAATTTTCGGGAATGGTCCATTTCATCACTAGTTTCATGTCATCATCCCAGCAACCCCCAACCCATCCAGCAACCCTATTAAGCACCAGTAAGTCATGGGACAAAATACCTATCAACTGGTGGATTTCGTAACCATTTTGACGGATTTTCCCAGCTCGAAAGCTCCATCTTACCGGTGCTAAACGTAGGGTTGCTGGATGGGTTGCTGGGGTTGCTGGGATGACATGAAACTACAAGGTGGTGCCCCCCAGTGATGTTAGTTGGTTTATAAGCCCTTTAACTATAGATATATCACCTATAAACCATAGTGAAATTGGAGTTATAAACCAACTTAGCTATCTTGGGGGCACCACCTTGTACTGATGAAATGGATCATTCCCGAAAATTCCCTGCGGGCTAAGCACCAGTAAGTTGATGACATTGCTGCAGAGGGGAAGCATCACCAGCAATTTGTTCCAGGACGCTCCGTGCCGGTGCAGGCTTGCAGGCTCGTGCGCTTGCGAATTCGACGAGACCAAAGGACTGCCGTAAATCATCACCCCCATCCACAGAAGGCCGAGAGAAGCCTGTTTTTTTCCCATCCACCCAAGTCACCCAAGATGATCCATGTCCGTGAAATGGACCCGAAATGGAGCCTTTTCTTGGATGGATCCAAGACTAAAACCATTTAGTTTGGGATAGTTTGGGATAGTTTGGGATGTAATTGATTTGGGCATATTTGGGATATATTGGGAGGATGGGATTCGTCACACTGATTTTTGATGATGCGATCATCATATGGCTGTGGGATGGCGGGTGATGTGGAGCTGCCACATGGAGGCAGAAAGTGAAATGAATTGAACTTAAATCATTCGTTACCCGCCAGACTCACCACCTCTGGCAGTGAGCTGAATACCTCAGGTTTCACCTCACGCTCGCGAGGATCGCCATGAAGCCCTGGCAGGATCAAAATCGAGTCGGATCAGGTTTCTCAGAGCCAAAAGCTCACAGAACCTCTGTTCACTTCACCGTGATCACCCTGAAGGTACCGGGATGTTTCAGTCGAGCCCACGCCGTGCTTCACTACAGGACCAACAACCTGGTGCCTGGCGTGACTGGCGTGGCTGGCGTGCCTAGCGGCTGGCTCAAGCTGAGGACGAATCAGCAGCATCAACATCGCCTCAACTATCTCCTCCGTGACTGGTACGGATGACGATGACGATGCGGATTCCGATGCCATGGATGTCATCGTCGAGGAACACCGGTGTCGATTCTCAGCAATTGCCGCACTTGCTTTCGCATTTCGGGCCTTCTTGGCGGACTTGGACCTTGCTCCAAGGTCGCCACAAATCAAAATGCTTCAAGGGAATAGGGAAACCCACATGACGATGGGTCAAAACCTATTAATTCTCCTCTATTATTTACATTTTTTTCTGGAGGTTTGCTCACATCCATAAACCTGCTATGACTTAGTGTATCATCCGGGTTTCCCCAGATTTTGACTCAGTTCGTCCAAGGCACTTTGCACGCTGCGGCTCGGGTGTCGTCATTGGAAACACCGGTAGCAAGCCGCTTTGGGATGGGAGAATTCAATCCGTGGCGGTCCGTGGTATACCAGGAAGCGCCCTTTGGTCCAAATCACCATGCTCATACAGTACATGTTACATCGACGATCCACATTTTGTCCAAATCCCTGTTGTTTAATCCATTTTAATCCTATAAACCCTGATGATTACGCCCCAAATCATCCATGGGTTAATCATCACTATCCGAATTGAAATGGCAATAGGGTGGTATTGTCAATTGAGAAAAAAACGCAGTTTTTCCATTCACGTCCCAACACCATGGCCGTGGCCCACTGGGGAGTCCAACCCATGGTCATTCCAAGCGCTCACACACCAGAGGCTGGATTCGCCTGGGATCCAAAAATGCAGCTTTTGCCACCGTTAAAGAAAAACAACCGTGGGCAATCGTGAAGAATTCGAGTTTTTACCAACACGAATTGGGAATTTATCTTATAAATATTATAAATAATGGAAATTGGTGACTATTATGCGGAAAATGTGACTGAAGTTACCCTCCCGTACTCAAACATGGCTAGAAAATCCAGCCATAAATAAGCATATTAAAATCCGCCCGCACCGAAGGTGCTGGGGCGTGATCGTCCGGATGGCACTCGTAAAAGGTTACAGGTTTACCTGGGGGGGACGGGCATTTTTCGGCCAAAACCTCCTGTTTTTGATAGGTCGTGACGCTCGCCTTCAAAAAACACTGTAAAAAACAGTACGGAAGACACCTGTTCGTGAACGCGCCCGTCCAAAATCGGCAAGCGAAAAGTGAAAAAAAACCGTGTTTTTCAACTTTTTGACCTCAATTTTTTGGTTTGCAACATCTTTTTTTGCGGTTCCGCAGGTGGCCGGGCCCGGAGGCGGATTTTTGAGTTTTTGGACCCGTTTTCGGACTGATTTTCGTCGTTTTGTGATAGCAGAAACACTGGTTTTTACAGTGTTTTTCTGTTTTCTGCATGCTTGACGGCTAGCTTCAAAACTTCCAAAAACCTCGTAAATTACGCTGTTTTATGTTACGGTGTGAATGAAAACATCGTAAATACCAGTGTTTTTTGACGTTGGTTAAAAAAACACTGTAAATTACAGTGTTTTTGGCCACCTGACCCTCAAAAACCATGGTATTTGCAGTGGTTTCTGCTTCTCACCGCGCAAAAACACTGTAAATAACAGCAATTTCGCCGTTTTTTCATGTTTTTCGTTATTTTTTGAACTGCGTTGGTCCGCTATACATGGCTATCAAATTCTTCGCATTTTTTTTTCCGACAATCAGTACTTTCGGATGTTTTTGGTAACGATGCGGTGCGGGCGGTTGCCGTCGCGAAGCGACGTGAATTTTAACAAGGGGAAATCATTGACACTAGAGGGTCCCCGTGCAACCCATTAGTTTGAGCCTTTTCATATGGTTTGTTTTGGAATAAGGGACGATAACCTCCATTTCATGATCATGTTCAGGGGAAACATGATGCAATATCACTGGATTTGTTGGAGGAGGTTGTAGAATTTGTGGCAAGTTTCCATATTCGTCTAGTCATATGCTCACATGCACTAAAGATTCCACTAAGCTGTGTCAGTTTTGTTGCTTAGTATTCCCATCATTTACATGCCCGTCCGCAACATTGATCTCCATAATTGATGTGGTAAACCGAAGCCATAAACACCATTTCCAATTTACCCAAGTTTATCACTTTCAGGGCAAAGGATTATGTATATATCATTATATATATATACATACGTTACATCCAAAACCCCAGTTTTAATCTGAATATCCCCGTATCAATCCCCATGATAGTTCCATTGTTGATATCGGCCTTGGCTGAAAATAGAATAGTCCATTCCATCCATTGGCTGATATCACCACTGATTAAAATTTCGTCACCAAAATTTAAGGAGGGTATGCCCTAGGGTAAACTAACATAGATATGGGAAAACATGAACAAAAAAAACATGTCTAGATCCCCTTCCGAAGGATACCCTCTGGGTATGTCAAAATAGCTATTGAAAATGGCCCAGTCGAAATAGTTGATTTACCCATTAATAGCATGGTGGATCTTTCCATAGGTATGTTATTTGGCCATTTATAGTTGATTTACCCAATAAAAATTGTGATTTTCCATAGTCATGTGACAGTTTACCAGAGGGTAAAACCCAAGGATTTTCCACATCAGGTTCGTTTCCCCCGGGGGAAAACCCAGGTCGCCCGAAACGGCCCAGGGACTGTGCAGCAGCGCTTCCAACTGGCTCAAAAAGACCAACAAGTCCGGTGACAACGCTTGACCTGGACACCAGGTGAAGCGAACTCGCGAATTCCATGGGTTGTCCACCACCTAACGGCTGGTAAAGCTACAAAAAACGATGGAAAGATCCGCCATTTTCAATGGCTAAATCCACTATTTCAATGGGCCATGTTCAATAGCTATGTAACAAATTACCAGAGGGTAACGGCTGATATTGATAGGATATTGCTGGCTAATCACCTAGCCGTAAATCAGCAAAAAAAACCTGGCATTCGTCGGGGTTGGAAGATGAGTTTCTATTCAAAATTGGTGATTTTCAGGGTCCAACTGTTAATTTACCAGAGGGTAATTGATATTCATATTGATGGTATGTATCCATAGATGCTGTTCCATTTTCGATGGCTGATGTTGATGGGATCACTGAGATGGTTGAATTCTCTATAGTCTCTATATTTGATGATTACTAATCCATACTAATTAATGGATAATGATGGGTATTGGTATTGATGGATATTGATGACTACTACTTCATGGATATTGATGGATATTGATGGATATTGATATGGATGGTTAATCTCCATTGGTAATCCACAATGTAAGTTAATAACAGTTACCATCCCGAAATTTGTGGTTTATTATCGGATATCATATGATACGAATGGCTGATATAAAAAATGTGTTGATGGTTTTCCAGGTATAGATATATCATATTACCATAAGTCCTAGTTATTGGAATATAAACCAACTTGGCTACAGGATGGTCCCCCACAGGTATGTCTGTTGGTTTATAAACCCCATGAATACAGGATGGGGCGCCCCAGTTATAAGTTGGTTTGTAAACATTATAATCCCCATTGACTAGTTCGTTATATCTACCATAAACCATAGTTAAGCCACTTATAAGGCAACTGAACGCTATCTTGCTATAGTTTAATATCTACCATGAACCATAGAATTCAGCCTCTGGAATAAGGCAACTGAATGCCACCGGGGCCCCCATCCTGCAATGGCTAATGGATATTGATGGGATCATGGATTACCACGAAGGTCTGTGCAGTGGGTTCTTTAAAATCCACTTTCTTAATATGAATGGAGAATAATGGGATACCAAACGGAAAAAAAAACACGTTCATGATTGCGAGGGGAAACGGTAACTTGTTTTATGAAAGTTTGATGGGCCAACAAAGAAAATGCTTGTGCACTTCGATAATTCAGCCAGTCAGCCAGTTGATGGAATCCACTGTCAAGTGAATAGTTTCAGATAAGCAATATAACATCATCAAACAAAAATAAATTTCGGCATTGCTTATGTACAGACACCTCCATTCACAATGTACATATATATATGCGTGTATAATAAAATGTAATATAATATTAAAAAAAAATATATATTATAGAATAATATTATATAATGTAGCGAAATTTAATATAATATAATAAAATAAATTATAATATAATATGATATAATAAAATACAATATACTTTACTATACTATAATAAATATATACATATATAGTAAACTATAATAAAATATAATATAATATAATATAATAGATTATAATATAATATAATATAATATTAAAAAAAAATATAATAATATGATATAATATACTATAGTAAAATACTATATAGTATAATATAATATCATATTATATTATATAGTATAAAGAAATAAAATATAATATAATATACTATAATAAAATATTATATACTATAATATAATACAATATAATACATTTAAATAATAATAAAATACAATACAGTATAATACAATACAATATAATCAAATACAAATATAATACTATATTATATAAAACAATACAATACAATAAAATATTCTGTAATATAAATAAACTACATTATAATATGAATAGAATATAATATAATATAATACAATATAACACAATATGATACAATATAATTTAATATAATATATTATAATTAAAGTATAATACATTATAAATATAATATAACCTGAAATCAAAATAATATAACATAATTTAAGTTAATATAATATAATAAAAAAATATAATATAATATAATATATTATAATATAATAGGATATAATATATACATGCATATAAATCCCTCAAACAGACAGAGATCTGAGATGAAAAACAGGCCCATTCCCTAGTGAATTGGATGAAATCGATCCATGGAAGTTGCTCCACCACGCTGCAGAAGCCTTATTTTCTGGTGTCATCAAACATGGCAATCGCTTTTTTCCCTTTTGTAGATGATTCTCCCAGCTATAAATTTCCCTTTGTGATTTCCCAGCCATGCTTGATTCGGCCATAGTCCATCATCCAAACTCCACCAGCCTCCTTGCAGTATTAGCAAGGAGTTTGCCTGGCAAATCGTGGAAGTACCTGTTTTCCTGGTGGCTGTTTATGGGGGAGAAACTAATCCCAATGATGTTTAATTTAGAGTGAATAAATTCATGCAAAAATAAACATGTCCCGGATGAATATCAACCCAATGCTTGCCATGGTCTATCAACTAGGGGGTTACTCCCCCAGAACGTAATAACCTGCTCTATAAGCCTTGGACGCGGAAAAAAATCCCTACTGGCCATGGCAGTAGTGGGAAAATCGACTAGACATGGTTGCTTTCAATCAATCAATGGTGGTTCGCACCATTGATTTACAGATGATTTTCCCATGAAGCAATCAATCATCTGTAGATCAATTGTGCTTTACCACGGTAAATCATCTATCAATGGTGTTTTTTCGTTCGGAAAGTCTTCTCTTTCGCTATTTCGATGAAGGCTTCCACAACTTTCATCCCTACGGAGGACAATTCCCCCTTAAGGCAAAAGTAACCCCGAAAAAAATATGAACGAAAAAAACAAATCCAACTAGTTCAGGATACTGCTATCTCTTTATTTATATAATTCATCCGGTTGCTTCTTTTGGCTTGTCCTTTATCCGCCGACCCCTGCCTAGCCTTGGCCTAGGCGGGGCGGCGCCCAGGATCACCGTAGGTGTGCGACCGTGGCTGCACCACCTGTGGCAGCTTTGCCTTTGGCCAGCTGTGGTTGCCAAGCCTCTTTCGAAACTGTTCCTCGCCCCGTGAAAACCGTCGCTGCAGCTTCAGCAACCCCTTGCGCCAAGGGTTGTGCCCCGCCGTGTCGATCCACACTACCAACTGCTACCTTTGCTTCTACACGGCCCCACTTACAAGACTTCCCAAGAGTGTCGAATCAGCCGTTTGCCGCCTTTGGTTCCGAAACACCCTGGCTGCGCGACCTTGCAAGAGTCTTGCGCTGCGGCTTGCCACCATTGGTTCTACAGGCGATACCTGCCCGTGCTATGTCATGCCTTCGAAGAGTCAACTGTTGTTTGCCACTTTGGTTCTGCAAAGCCCTACCTGCCAAGCCTTGTCAAGCATTTTGTAAAGGGGTCGGCGGTACCAGGGCGTTAGCCCATTTATATAATAATTAGTCCCCATTATACTCATCAATTTCCTCAAGTATACATCATAATACCTTTTGGGTTGTCCTTTATACACAATAGTCCCCATGAATTATATTCAGCGATTTCCCCAAGTACACATCATGATACTACAATCTGAGTAAATTATGATATTTCCCTCACCTGAATTAGGGCCATTTGAGGATAACTTCCCTTACTAACCACCATTCCAGTGAGGGAGAACAGTGAGGTCGTTATGATTTACCCAGATATATCGAACTAGTTACTATAACTAGGGCTTACATATGAGGCTTATGGTAGATATATCATATATCGAACTAGTTGCTATTGGTTACTATGGCATACTATGGTTTATAAACTAACTTATAATTTCCCCGCTTTACAAAGCGTGACTTTTACGAAGCCATCTGCCTTCGCTTCCGCGGCCATCACGGTCCCCTTCTTCAAGGCCTGGCCCTTCCTGGGACGACTCCCCGGTCCGGTGGTTGATGTTGGTTGATAGTTTATTGTTAACATAATGATTATGGATAGATTATGGATGTTTATTATGGATAGATCTGTTATGGATGTTTATTGTTATAGATAGTTATAATCTATCCATAATCTATCCATAATCTATCCATAATCTATCTATAACTGGTTGGTGGTTGAGCCCTAACGCCTATGAAAAATGATGGAGTGAAAGTCAGTTGGGATGATGACATTCCTATATGGAAAGTCATAAAATTCCATGGTTCCAAACCACCAACCAGATAACATTCCATAGCATTCTATAACTATCTATAACTCGCACCCGAATTATGCCCTTGTGGTGTTCCCGTGATCACAACTCATAATCTACCACTCAAATCGTGGGGGAACAAACCCTGTCCCAATTTTACCCAACCCGGATCCAACATGGGCAGTTCATCTTCCCAAACCCATGGATCATGGTGAATTTTGCCACGACTTCCTGGTTGGTGGTGCAACTTCAAAAGGATGGAGTTCGTCAATGGATGGTGGATGACATCCCATGAAATGGAAAATAAAATACCATGGTTTGAAACCACCAACCAGTTATGTCATTAACCATTATTAACCACTAATAACCATCATTAACCAACCATTATCCACCATTAGCCATTAGTATCCATCTCTTTCGCATTTTACTTCGCTGGATACTATCTTCGGTTGCTGAACTCCACATCGCTCTGAGGCCGGAACCCAGCTGACCGGCCTATGTGGATGCTGACCAAGATGGGGATGATGGGGGGACCGGCCACCACCATCATTTTCCCCAGAATGTGATGGCCAGTGATGGCCATCCAGTGGGTAACCAATGTGATGGCCATCCTTTCGAGT
This sequence comes from Cladocopium goreaui, assembly GCA_947184155.2. Taxonomy (NCBI): domain Eukaryota; class Dinophyceae; order Suessiales; family Symbiodiniaceae; genus Cladocopium; species Cladocopium goreaui. The sequence continues at coordinate 1,929,340 of CAMXCT020006622.1, read as the reverse complement.
TTTTTCACCATCCAATCATGGTCAGCAGCATGGCCCGGGAAAATCACCAGAAACCAACCGACCTTCGATTTTTGCTTGGCATTAGATTCCCGGATGTCCAAAAAAAAAAACATCCGGCAGTAAAAACCCAGCAGTTTTCTCAGTCTTTCCAGGTACCGGGAACATTCCGCCACTTCGCCATGTTCACCAACTTGCCCAACTCGCCTTGTGTGAAAGTCCGAAAGTCGCTGTAAGCCTGGTGTTTTGGGTGGCCGAACTCTTTGGAAATGGACCTGGAAGCCCTGTCGTCATTGGTCCAAAAAACTGGAGCGAAGTCATTTGGAAAAGAAAAAGAACCGTTGAGATCCTGACTGGTTGGTGTTTTCAACCAATATTTGGGATGATTATTCCCAATATAGGGGAAAAAAACATGTTCCAAACCACCAACCAGCTGAAAATCCTTTTCTAAAATGAGATAACCCCACAGTTTTTTCAAACGTGGCAATGGAAAATCCATGTCCTTTAAGCCCTGACGCAGGGGGGGTTGTCATGGACTAACTCAAGTGGTTTACCCTGAAATATACACATGTCTAATCCCATCATCCTAATATTAAACAACCCCATAAATGGTCCCAATTATGTGGAAATTCCCTACTAAATCATGGTTTCTAAGGGGGTGTTTAATATTCGGGGGAAGGGATTATTGTGTAATTCACATTAAAACCCAGTCTTGTAGGAATCGGAACAGGGTCAGCATTCCGGTGAATGAATCATCACAAGATTCTTGCTACGCTGAACTTCAGGAAGTACCATTTCACATGTTCTAAGTGTATGTTCCGTAAATTGCTGCTTGGTGGTATACCAACCCGGAAAAATGATGGAGTTCGTCAGTTAGGATGATGAAATTCCCAATATATGGAAAAATTTACCATTCATGTTCCAAACCACCAACCAGATTAGTATATGGTTTTGTCTGTGTTCATGGGGTACCCCTAAATCCCATGATCTAATGATCATTTTCCTTATTTGAACTTGCCATTTGGAGGTATATCCCATTGTCAGACACACTGAAAAATAAAAACCTTGGGTTATCCCACCAGCATATTTTCTCACTAAAAACTGGTCGCTTTACATCAACATGTTTGTCCAAAAACAAGTGTAGGAACAAATTTTCGGGCCACATATGATCCCAAAAATGTTCCATGACGAGTTTTTGAGCCATCGCCAGCTGCTTTTCCCTCTGGGCCCAAGGACTTTCAGTGAACCATCAGACACTAAAAGGACATTGCTTGGCCTCGGCGGGAGAAGCTGCAAAAAAATCCTATGGAAAATGTCCCATTGATGGCAAATATCATCTAGATATGAAAAATGAATATTTTCCACAACGAACTGCTAAACTACCACAGGCTAGCAACTACCCATTTTGTGTAATGAGAATAACCGGCTAGAGTCAACATATGAACAAAAAATCGCATTGGTTTTCAAAAAAAACATAAACTCAGGTGCCATCCCTAACACTTTGAAAGCTTCTGCGTTTTTTCCATAAAAAGATCTTATGACATCAAATTAAGCGCTTATGCCATAAAAATTAGGTGCTTATGCCACAAAAAAACACCGTAACCCATTGGAATTTCACAAAGCATCTGCACCAGAACCCTCCGGAACCTCACAAGGTATCTGCACCGGAACTCTCCGGAACCTCACCAAGCATCTTCTCCGCCAAAACCTTCCGGAACCTCACAAGGTCTCTGCACCGGAACCTTCTGGAACCTCACAAGGTATCTGCACCGGAAACTTCTGGAACCTCACAAGGTCTCTGCACCGGAACTCTCCGGAACCTCACCAAGCATCTTCTCCGCCAAAACCCTCCGGAACCTCACAAGGTCTCTGCACCGGAACCTTCTGGAACCTCACAAGGTATCTGCACCGGAACTCTCCGGAACCTCACCAAGCATCTTCTCCGCCAAAACCCTCCGGAACCTCACAAGGTCTCTGCACCGGAACCTTCTGGAACCTCACAAGGTATCTGCACTGGAACTCTCCGGAACCTCACCAAGCATCTTCTCCGCCAAAACCCTCCGGAACCTCACAAGGTCTCTGCACCGGAACCTTCTGGAACCTCACAAGGTATCTGCACCGGAACTCTCCGGAACCTCCCCAAGCATCTTCTCCGCCAAAACCCTCCGGAACCTCACAAGGTCTCTGCACCGGAACTCTCCGGAACCTCCCCAAGCATCTTCTCCGCCAAACCCCTCCGGAACCTCACAAGGTCTCTGCACCGGAACCTTCTGGAACCTCACAAGGTATCTGCACCGGAACTCTCCGGAACCTCCCCAAGCATCTTCTCCGCCAAAACCCTCCGGAACCTCACAAGGTCTCTGCACCGGAACTCTCCGGAACCTCCCCAAGCATCTTCTCCGCCAAAACCCTCCGGAACCTCACAAGGTCTCTGCACCGGAACCTTCTGGAACCTCATCAGGTAGCTGCACCGGAACCCTCCGGAACCTTGTCCGGAACCTGGTGTTGAAGCTGCACTGGATGGGGAAAACCTGACACCATGAGATCCATGAGAATCAGCAAGACGTTTGTCATCACCGATTGGTATTGGCCACCTGACCATCCCATTGTAATATCGAAGTGGCTCGTCCTGAAATTGAGGTAATCAAATGCATTGATTGATCCATCCACGCATCCATCTATATGTATCCGATACATATAGAGAGAGAGAGAGTGCATACTCACAGAAACATGCTGAAACTTTCGGATGATGTTTACCCTCTGGTAAACATACAAAAAGCTATTGAACATGACCCAGTCGAAATAGTGGATTTACCCATTAAAAATAGTGCTTTTCCATCGTTTTTTGTAGGTTTACCAGGCCAGGTAAAAACTGAAACTTTCGGAAACCGAAACGCTCCGCCAGTCCCAGTCCCAAACCCCGGCAGACGTCACGTTTCAGGCTAAGCGGCACGAGCCCGGTCACGTTGCGCAAGCTGGCCACGGACTGCCAGGACGGACGTTGCGGACTGGGAATGGGGATATCCAGCCAGTGAACCAGTTGCCGTTATGATAATCATAAAATAATATATGACAATTAATAATATATACATATAATGATTATAATGTAGATGCAACTTTATATATACATAATAGTAATAGTCGTAGTAATAATAATAATATAATATAATATAATCCTATGTCAATCTATGATTATAACCTCTATTTCACATTGTCGTCGATGATATCAATCGTAAACCACTTTTGCTGACAGTGGATCACAATTTGTAACATAGGAAGGTGAAGCGACCATAACATTTTTTTAATGCAAATCGTGGATCTATATCTTCCAATTCTCTTGCAAAACTTCCACATTCTTGCTGTTACCATGGTAAATCCAAGAAGAATCCAATAAGAAGAGATTCTTTTCCATGGATCCAATAACATGATCGATAGCCGCTATAGCCTATGGATCCAAGAATCAGCATCACGAAAAAAGATGAAGGGATGATCTTTTGAAGGTCCCATTAAAACACCTCATTAACCATTTCAATAGTTACCCATATCATTAATGTTTGATGGGTTGATTTAATGGAACGGTTGACTAGCAATAATCCATTTAATGATATGCCATAAACCAACTAATAATATGTATATATATATTAACCATGTCAATAGTTACATTATCAAATGATAAATAAACATTATCCAACTCATAATGGACTGTAACTATTGATAAACATGGAGTCTATCTGAGAATTTATTAAATATCTAAGAATGGATTGATAAGCATTATATAACTGTACCAATATTATCAAATATTCAATATGTTTAAATAAATCAACTCATTAAAATTCCGAGAAAAATGGATGTTTCAATGATCCCAACCAATCCATCAACATGAAGAAGCACCACAAAAAAACCCACTATTTATGGAGAAGCATTGCCCCATTTATGGAAACTCCCAAATGATAAATAAACCATGGAATCCACTAAGAATATCTATTATTGACCATCATTAACCATCCATTATTAGGCCCTTATTACCCTCTGGTAATGACTAACATAACGAACTGGAAAGATCCACCATTGTTTCATGGGAAAAATCATTCTTTCTATGGTGGATCTTTCCATAGTTATGTTAAATTACCAGAGGGTAACCATTCAATAGTTACTAAGAATGGAAGGTTAATGGATGGGTTGATCATTTCTTTTCCCAGCCTCTGCCGTAGGCTGCAGCATCAGCACCTCGCAGAAAGCTGGAAGCGGCGTCCCAAAGGAAAGCCTTGAAACGTTGTCCCAATAAGGGTACTCATAGATAGATAGATTTGCTTAGATTTTATTGGATTGGATGAGATTTAGATTTAGATTTAGATGAGATTCGACATCAATCAGTTCCTATGAGGTTCCTCATACTTCCTCAATAGCCATCACCTGTTGATCAAAGCGAAGCACTGTGTACCCACAAACTCCGAATGTAGTTCACATTCACAAATGGTGCCATTGCGCAGTAAACTCGCAGGATGTGCATGACAGCAGAAACATATGGCAACTTCGTCCTTTAAGGGTTTTGGTGTTGACCCGTGCCCATGTGTGCCATGGTCTTCCGAAAATTGCAAAGCCATCTGAGGGGATCATCATGAATCCACTGATATGGTAATTATATACCGGTTCTCTTGGATTCCAAATCTAGTACAATGTGGGGCCCCCAAACGATAGCTAAGTTGGTGAACATAACTCCAATAACTATGGTTTATTGTACTTATAACTATAGTTAATGGGGTTTATAAACCAACTTATAACTGGGGGGCACCACCTTGTACCACGTCAAAAATATCCCATGTAACTTCACCATAGCTTACAGTTTTCTGTTACAAAAAAGAATGATGGCTTTCTGTGACAGTCATGGGGGATCCCCAAGGTCTTTCCACCATGGCCCCAAGGCACGAAGATGCTGTGGATGGGCCCCAATCGTGGGTCTCCGGCCGGCCTGGGCAAACATTCTTGATCACAACACGAAAAAAAATCACCTGTTTGACACTGATACCTACAACATGTGCGCATGCATGTGAATATGCACATGTGACTGAGTATATATGTATATACATCCATACAAAAAATTTGTTTCATGCATTTATTCATTTACAGTACTTATTGGTCTATTTGTTTATTTCTCTATGTTCAGTCTTGGGGTTTTCCGGAAAGTATGTTTGCTTCAGTGTTTCGCCCCAATTTCAGGATATGTCTGTGCCTTGTTTTCTACGCATGCCCCCACTCGGGGCAGCACGGCAGCCCCGCACCAGGTGCCCCAACAGCAGCCCAGCGGAGAAGAGGTTGAGCTTGGCGTAGCTGTTGGGCCTCTGTTGGGACCCATCGAGGCCAGTGGTTTTTCCCAACGGATAGGGATTTTAGCAGTCGATGATCTGAAAATTCATTAGTTCCCCAAAATTCCCCAAAAAACGGAGAGATTTTAGCGGCTTTTATTGGGATGTGAAAATTCATGAGTTCCCAAACGCCTGACGACACTGTAGTTTACTCTGTGAAAATGCATGCCATGGTGCTAAACATGTTGTAAAAGCACGTGTTTCTTTCATGTGCTTACTTCTAGGCTCTACGTCCTGTAATGCAGTGCAATGTGATGTAATGTTCTATCCTGTTATGCTCCACTCCCCTTTACAGTGAAGGGAGACTAAATCTAACAGTAACGAAGGTGCACGCCAAATTGGACACCAAACAGTGCCAATCCATGCTTGAGAGCTATAGAAGAGCCATGATGTTTTGCTTCCATGCCCGTCTTTGCAAACCCTTTTTACATCTACGGATCTAGCTATAATCGGTATGCCACTCCAGTGCTGCCATCAGTGTAGCGGTAAGTGACCCACGTCAAAGCGTAGCATCACGGAACGAACCGAACGTGAAAAAAGCACCCCACCTATTTATTAAAAGAAAAACAACTCTATGTGTATATGTATTTATATATATACAACTATCTATACACTAGATTATCTTACCCTGCCTTGCATTAAATTATATTAAATGAAATTACATTAAGTACATTACGTTAACCTTACATTACATGACATTACATTGCGTTCCATTGCATTACTTAGCATGGCAAAGTGTAACATAACAAGATATGACATAAATGTACAGTATAGTACAGCACATACATTGTTACATGCATACATCATGCATCTATATGTATATTATATATGTACACTATGTGTATACATATATATATATATATATATACACCCTATTTTTGCTGTTAAAGGAAATCATTCCTGGTTTCAATCGTTGCGACAGCCATGTTTTCATCCTGCCACACCTGGCTTTCACCGTTGAGGCTTTGAAAGCCTCCAGACTTTCTGCGGACCTTGCAGCAAGTGGAGCCAGTTTTTTCGTAGTTAACAAAGTTAACCATCATGAAAACTCAGTTATTTATGGATATTTATGGAATGTCCCCAATGATATTATACTCATTTATATTAAAACACATATATATATATATACTATATACATTGATACCCCAATGATATGGAGGTTTCCTAAACTGGGGATACCCCTATATAAATCATCCATGTCATTTCTGGATTTTCCATGCAATAAACAATCCAGCTATTTGGTACCCTGAGGATGGCATTTCAGTGGCCAGCGGTCCTGAAATTCAGCAAAAAAGAACAGGTCTATGGCCATTCAAAACTTACGCGAAAATTGGACTTTACTTGTTAAAAACCTCGAGTTCTGGTTGGTGGTTTTTCGCCACCCCTCTGAAAAATGATGGAGTTCGTCAGTTGGGAGTATTCTTCCCAATATATGGAAAAATAAAATTCATGTTTGAAACCACCAACCAGCTGGAGTTTGATGGGTTTTTTTCAAGAAAATTTACAACCCCACCTGCTACAAACCTGCCACACCCTCTTGGCCCCGACATCCCACACCGGTCCCCCGAGTGGTGAACGCCACGTCTGTATGGCTCTTCTTCGCTTCGTGCCTGGGCGAAAAAATCATGGCCTCATTGGTTAATTTATGCTATCAACATGTATCAACAATACGGTAACAATATGGAATATGGTAGATACTATGGTATCATAGGAGAAGGGGTAGACCCTTCAACATTGGTGTCATGTATCAACATTGGTGTCATGTATCCACACTATTTTTTCTGGTTTTACAATTGAGTTCCTAGACACCCTGAAAAAAAAAATCACTGATGAATTCCATGAATTCCCCAATGGCCCGAAAAAAATCGATGGAGCTATTGGAGCTAGAGCCTCAAGGGGTCGCGTAGAAACGTGGCAAAAATGGAAGAACCTCCCATTGTTTGCCATTTTTTTTGAGGTTGTATGGCAAAATCATTGAACTAAAAATGTTGGATGGTTTTTTCTAGCGGAGCTGACTACCAGAGGGTCATGTAAATGACCTATACATGTCTTGTTTTTCAAAACCCCTGGTGAGGATGGCAAAAACTGAAAGGGAAAGTAACGTCAAAAATTGATTTGGAGAGTCAAAGCCTTAAAACTCAGAGTTCCCTATATATAATATATATAATATAATATAATATATATATACAGTAATATATTTTTTCCAAATGCTTCCCAGAGTTCCTATGTTTTAAGCCAACTCGCAAAAGGGATCACCGAGACTCCCGACGCGAAGTGTAGCCCAGGACTTTTCAGGCGCAGATGTGTCTTGCCTCCCACGGACCTCGTGATGCAGAGGATCTCCTAAAATGGAGGTACGTTAGTACCATATTTTGGGCCATATTTTCTGGGGATATTCCCTTACATAGGGCCTGAAAAATAGGCCTTGTATATGGTAGGTACCTCCATTTTAGGATCCTGAAATTCCCATTGACATCAAGAGAAAAGGATGTCGAGAGAAAGTACTGCTAAAGAGAAAGAGATGACAGAAGAAAGATGTGTCATTTTCATCCCAGAAGTGCCTTTCAGAAAGAGATGAAGGTTTCTTGAAATGAGGCTACCCCAAAATCATCCAAGGCAATAGACCAAACTATAGTAAGAACGAGGCATTAAGACATTTTTTTCTGAGCACCAGCATGCTGTGTGGTTTGGTTTTGAAACACCCACCCCAACTCCTATAGAGAAAATGTGTCCTGCACTCCTTTTTGGAAACATATGTTCCTAGCGGACATTTGCGCCACCTGCCTTGTGTCTATTTAAGTAGTTGTTCATAGAGGTTCCTGATATCCCATTTCAACATATTTCAACCACTCCTGGCGCCAACACTGAACCACTGGGGCCTTAGTTTTGACATGGTCTGGAAGACGATTGTCCGATTGGATAAGGCAAACCTTGTGGTTTCCTTATCCAACTTACCCTCTGGTTATAACAAACAAAAAGCTATTGAAAATGGCGATTTATAGTTGGTTTACCCATTAAAAATGGTGATTTTCCATAGTTTTTTGTAGGTTTACCAGAGGGTATTGGAGTTGTGTTCACCGTGTTCACCAACTTAGCCAACAAACTGGGCGACCACCTAGTTGGATACATCCATGATTCATCCATGATTCATCCGATGTATTGTCGGTTGGTTTCCCATTCATTAACCATGATTCACAATCATCAACCACCATTTACCAGGTGTTCACCGTGATTAACCATTTGTTTGTCCCATTTTTTATATAACACATCATTGTTCAAGCATTGTCGTCACCCGCTGGGAACTCAACGACGACACCAAGGGCAGGCGACAAACGCAGAAGCGGCGCACGCGCGGGGCCGAGGCTGAGCCTGAAGGTGGAAGTTTCCAACCATTCCAACCCATCATCAATGGATTGGTTTAAGGGAAAATCTACACCGGAAACCCATGGGTTTTTACCATCAAATATAGGGCTTTCCAGTGAAAATTTTCCCATCATCCAATTGCAACCCCATCAAAATGGTCCCCTCTGGTAAATCGCCACTGCCAATATATGAAACTCAACTTTTTTGAGCCAGAAAAATCGATAGCTACGTTCGTTTACCGGTGATTTTAAGAAATGGTGAAAAAGTCTTAGTTAACAATCAAAAATGGTAAAAGACGGTGGATTTAACAAACATAACAAACCAAGAATGGAAATGGACGCATTTCATAATTGAAAATTATGGGATTTACCATCAACAGTGAGATTTCTTGATGGGGACAATGCTGATTTTCATCATTATCAAGAACCGGGATTCTCTGAATTCACATGAGTCCGAAAATATGGGATACCCAAAACAAGTTTCACAGCTTCAATCAACAAAAAAATCCAATAAAATTTAAGATTCAGGGTCAAGTCCCAATCTATTCAATATATTCCATAAGTAAAAATCCGGTAAACATAGCAATGGATATGTTTTTTTCCCAACTAAATGGAGGTGTTTTCAGAGGAATTCATCTACAAAAAAAGATCCTGGGAGGCGCGGCTAAATCCTCCACTATGAATCACCAATAAGCCAGGCCCGGCTTATTGGAACTGCTATTCTGCATATTCCCATCATGATCCCTTCAATATCCATAAATATCAGGTGATTATCCATAGCTGGTTGGTGGCATACCTACCCCTCTGAAAAATGATGGAGTGAGTTCGTCAGTTGGGATTACGAACTTCCCAACTGAATGGATTTTTTTTACCATTCATGTTCCAGTCACCACCAATATCCACTAAATATGATCCATAAATATCCAAGTAATCTCCCATCCCAAGCAGGCTGCCCAGCAATCGCCCGCCATGCCAGCTTCGGGAGCACCTCTGGAAAAAGGGGGAACCATTGTCCCTCGAAAAAAACGCCCGAAATACCAGTGATTCGTATGGCTTGTTGGTGATGAATAGTGGTGTTAATAGTGGTGTTAATAGTGATTAATAGTGTTTAATAGTGATTAATAGTGATTTATAGTGATTTATAGTGATTTATAGTGATTTATAGTGATTTATAGTGATTTATAGTGATTAGTGGTTAATAGTGATGAATGATGGTGGTAAATGGCTTCTAATGGGGGTGTCATACCATTTTCATGGGCTGACTTACTGACGGCCATATCTGGTAGAAATCGGGCCGCAGTGAATCAAATCAGAGAAATCAAAACCGTAAAATTCACTGACAGAACTATAAAGATGATAAAGTATAAACTATATACCCTCTGGTTATGACTAACATAGCCATGGCATAGATGGCCCATAGAAATAGATTCTTTACCGATCAAAAATGGTGGATCTTTCCATGGCTATGTCGGCTATGTTAAATAACCAGATGGTAAATCTATATCTATATAAGCTTAAAATTCACTTGGCTATGGATCAATACCTATACATACCCTTTTTAAGGGGTTATTCACATCCATAAATCCCAGCTATGACTTGATGTTCACAAAAGGGGTACTATGGGTTTTGACCCATCCCCACTTCTGGGTTGCACAAGAAGATAAAACACGGTCCCGGATGTCCTGAAATCCAAACACCAATTCATCTGACACAAATATCATCCCACTGGCCAGTTCAGTGAAATTACCCAACCCAGATCCCCAGAGTTTAAGATGGAAAAAAACATGAAAAACACATGAAAAAACGTGTGGAAAAAAACCCTATTTTCCAAACCCATCTAAAAACAAAACCAATGTTGTTGTCCCCCGAAATCCATGACCTGGCGCTGGTTGTCCTGCTGCACATCGACCTCGAAGTAGGGTACAGCTCATTGCCATGTTCAGCACCATAAAGGCCCTAGAAACCATGGGAAAATCGCGATTGAACCAAGAAAAATATGGCGATTTCCATATGGAATATGGCTGATTTCATAGCTGGGAACATGATAAATCACTTGGAATGGAGTAGCCTAAGTTCAGACCCACAGCTACATCTGACAAGAATCATCCAGTTGCCAGTTCGGAAACCTACAAACTTCACGAGGAAAATGTGTCCCCTGCCTGTGTCTCGATGTAATCCTGGAAAAGCAGATGTCACTGCCTGCCGATGTGGGGAGACTTCAATCTGGGATCGCCAACAAAATCTCAACAAAAAGTGCGCGATTGATCATGTATACATATAAGTATATCATCATATATCATAAACCGCATGTTTAATCGTAGTCTCCACAATAATTAGTCATAAATATATATATATATAATATCCCCACAAAATATGGCCAAATGTATGGTACTAACGTACCTCCATTTTAGGATCCTGAAAATCCCACTGGTTGACAGAACCCGTCGGAACGGGACCGGTTTGGTGCTGTCATGTTACCGCTTTTTCAATGGGCTTTTACGAAAAATCTATTTTAGTCAGACTTTACATGTCCATCTTTTTAAGGGTGTTCTATATCCCACGAATCGTGAGTGATGAAAATAAACATAGTATATACACTATAACATACTATAACCCATATTTGTACATGGCTTCAGGCGTCTATGTACATCAAAAAAATTTACCCTCTGGTTTTTACTGTCACATAACCATGGAAAGATCCACCATTCTTTCTATTAATGGGTAAATCTATATTGATATCCCACTATTATCCATCACTATCCCACTATTATCCTATTCTTGATCCACAAACTGTTAGTCATTTTCAAGTTCGCCAACTGTGAATGTCATAACCAGAGGCGATTTTTCGGGACCTTCGGGGACGATCAACTCACCGATAGTCGTTGTGCCTCTGCTTCACAGATCTTACATCCGAAGGATAAGGTCACCGGTGGAGCACATGCAGCCACCGCCTGGGCTGGGCTGGGTGGGTTTTATGCGTGCGGCTGCGGCGCTTGCGCCGCCATAGGAAAAACCTGGGAAAAACTGGGAAAATGGTGATGGTTGACCTGATTTAAAGCAAGAAAAATGATGGATGTCATGAGATTCATGAGATTTATAGATCATTTTACAGCTGATTGAGTGATTGAGCTGATGATAGCTAAGTTGAATGTTCACTATGGTTGATCAATGGGGTGTGCTCTCACCTTGGTGAATGGTGGATCACCTAAGGGGCTTGGGCGAGGAATGCAGAAAACTAGCTCCATATGTCAAAAACGTTGAATGTTCACTGCTATTCTCAGCCAAAATTCCCTGTTTCTCCCATTAAAAAAAAATGGTGTTCCCTTCAATCAGCTGGATCTCATCATTGACCAACAGCCAAAAAAATCGTGTTTACCATCTGGTTATGACTAACATAGCCATGGAAAATCTTTGAAATAAATGGATGTTTATAGCTGGGAAATCATCTATTTCTATGGGCCATGGCTTCCATGGCTATGTTAGTCATAACCAGAGGGTAAGTTGTTGTTTTTTGGGCGGATCACCAACAACTGGTTGCTTTTCAGGACCCATCTTCGGCAACAACCGATCCTTGGGGTCGCAAATAGAATGGGGCAAGCGCAAGAACCAAGGTTCTGGTTCATTCAATGGATTGGTTTAAGGGAAAATCTTAACCGGAAACCAGAGTTATTTTCCCATGCAATATGGGGCTTTCCTGTAATTTGTCCCTTAAACCAATCCATTGATTCAAAGATTTGAAGCTTGAACCAGAAAATATGAAACCACCAATCATTCATGACCTGGAACTGTTTGGGCAGAGTGCCCAAAAAGGCATCCAGTAACGCGCCGACCCAAACCACCAGTCTGTTCACCATTTTTCAACCACATCTTTCCATAAAATACCTCCCTATAATTAAATTATATATATAATATATATATATTATAATATATATATAATCATCCCCCAAGTTATATTGGTTAACACTATTGGGTGGAGACATTTGTTTGACACATCCATCTATATATTGCTTTTGCTTAATCCCCGAAGCCAACGTTTAGCTCAGGATAGGCCGGGATAGGCCACCATCTGAGTCCCAACTGTCAGATCTGCATCAATACAAAGCTGACCTGACACCAGATGGGCATCCCCGTAACGGTGACCGTCGATGGGTACCAGATGGTTTCCCTGAAAACCTCGGATATCGCCAGAGAACAGATGGAAACAGCTTCGGAACCATGATGAACCTTTATATTTTTGAGGCCAAAATCCCAGAAATTTCAGACAAACCCCATTTGGATCTTTAGTGACTTCTATGTGCTTCTTCATTTTTGCTATTCCAGAAAAGCTTTGACCGTTCCACGGTTCCCAGTGTTTGAAACATCTCGATGCCTTGCGCTTCGCAGTGACGAAGACAGCTTTCACCTACAAAAACTACGCCGGGCTTCCGAAGTGACGAGGACTCCATCAACAGAGAAAAGGTGGTTTAAACCATGGATTACCCATTTTTCATGGTGGAAAATGGTGGTTTAACCATGTTGAAAACCATCAAACTATATGGGGATGTTTAGTGGTGGTATCTCATAAAAGTCTTTGGGGGTGCACCATCTTATAGGCCAAGGAACAGCGAAAACGCTACTTCAACTCATGCGTTTTCGCCCCATGCGTTTTCGGCAATTTGTGAGCCTGAAACTGTTGGGGCAACTGTTGGGGCAACTGTTGGGGCAACTGTTGGGGATTCATCCCAGTCAGAATGGGACCGAGCCTAATGGTGCTGCACTCATCGCGGCCTCGGGAAAAAAAGGGTGGACCATGATGGACCCAGCATCTGTATGCAGTAAATCTATGCAACCCAAAAAAATCATGGGAAAGGTTTAGTTTACTACCATTTCAGTAGCATTCCACAATGTGGGGCCCCCTAGATAGCTAAGTTGGTGAACATAGCTCCAATAACTATGGTTTATTGTACTTATAACTATGGTTAATGGGGTTTGTAAACCAACTTATAACTGGGGGGGCCCACATTCCATGTGTTTTGTGTGTTCTTCCTAACAGAATGTGAGGTTCCAAAACCTTCGGCGACTTAGAAACCCAGGCTTTGGCCATGGTGACATCTTCCTATGGCAAGGGATGCGTAGCCCGGTTCGAAAGGGGCTGCCGTAGTTTGACCACTTCAACCAGTCAATGGCCATTGAATATCCAAGCAAAATATGGCCAGAAATATGGTACGTTTACGTACCTCCATTTTAGGGATCCTGGAATGACCACTTCAACCAGTAATTTATAAAATTATCCATTGTCAATTGGGAAAATTATACATTATTAAAATTTATAATCAACCAGTAAATCTTCAACCACAAAACATCTATTGTCAATCAGCCAATGCCATCAGCAAAGTCTCACCATGGACCCCAACTCCCGGCGGGATCGCTCGATGGAAAGGTCGTTGCAGATCTTTGGTGTGATCCTTGAACTGCACAGGCGACCTTGGTACTGTTCGTTCGGAATCGTTCAGGATGTGAGTTGCGGCCGCTTCTCCAAGTGCTTGGAGTTCTGCTCAGCTACTGGTAAACCATACATAACGAACTGGAAAATCAACATATGTTTGATGGGTAAATCAACGATTTCGACTGGGCCATTTCCAAGTTCGCAAACTGTGAACGTTTCCCAAAGGGTACACCCAAAACATCAACCGATTCATGGCTGGTGAATTCTGTCGGTTCCCACTGGACTTAGCTGGTGACTTAAAGAGATGTCCTAAAAAAAAAACATAGTTTGAGAGGTTCACCCCCATGTATCCAATGAATCAGTGTCAAGTCTGTGTCAAGTTACTGGCTCTGTTTGGATCAGTACCCTCTGGTAAACATACAAAAGCTATTGAAGATGGCCATAGAAATAGTGGATTTTTCCATTAAAAATTGTGATTTTCCATAGCTATGTTAGGTTACCAGAGGGTAACTGCCAAAATATCCATTCTTTGGCTCAACTCCTCATCTTTACATCAAACCATTCCCTTGGCAACTGGGTCTCCGGGGCAACTGCGGAGAACGTGCTGCGGCACCACCTGTTTTGAATCACTGGTCAGGTAGGGAGAGATGATGCCTTAGAAAAAAAAGCTTCTGGCACTGGATCAGATGCTTTCATCAACGTTATTTCTTTTCTAGGGATTTACCCTCTGGTTATTTAACGTAGCTATAGAAATTCACTATTCTTAATAGCTAAAAAAAATCTAGAGCCATTTTCCATGGCTATGTCTCTTTTCTAGGGATTTAATACCTTTTCTCACATGGTTGCTATGAATTTCTCATGTTTTGGGACGCTGTTTCTTTTCTATGTTAATATGTGGATTTACCTGGTAACCCCCTTTTTTTACATGCAGAACAGTTGGAAACCTGGAAATGTTTGGATCTGCAGATTCCATATAGGCCCTAGGTCCTGCATTTGGGTTTGTCTGAAAATGTTGTGTACCCCATTGTACCCAATGGTTTTGCTGATCATTATCCCTATTAAATGGCTATTTCATTGGGAAGATTAACTCAACATTTTCAGACACACCCATTTCTGGAAAATCAAAGGATCACCCAACTGGGATAGCCCCGTTCGGCAATCCTTTCACCCACAACGACTCCACCAACACACTTCACTGGACGCTGAGGTGCGCCGAGGGTGAAAACCGCGCGGTGAACGAACCGCGCCTCGAAAGGCGCGGTTCGCCCAGGTGCTCTGATAGCGCTCGGTGCTCTCCAACAATGGCGAGGAAGGATCTAACACCTCGTCTCGGCCGCAGGTTTATCGCAGAATGGCGATGACTGGAGGTTTCCTAATGATCCCAATCTATGGATGGTTTATTTCAAAATCCGGAAATGACATGGGATAAAATTCATGGGACCGCCAGCCATTTTCGGAAACCTCCACCTCGGAATCTCTCTTTTTGTGTTTTTCTTGAGAAATAACGGGATACTGGGAATGAATCCCATGCCCCATAGTTTCCACACAACCGATATTTCTATGGTACCAGCCTCCCCGTGGATACGATGTAACATCGAGGGATGGACAGCATCATGGCCGTCGCCTCGTTAAAAACAATAGTAATAAGAATAATAGCAGTAAGACTGTATATATATAATACAATATCATCATCATCATCATCATCATCATCATCATCATCATCATCATCATCATCACCATCAGTCATGAGCACAGGGATGCATTGTCTTGTTTATGACCGCATGACCGCATGATCCCGTCCTTTTGTCCGCGATCACGTGGCTGGCAGTGTGTCAAAACCTTGTACCCCTGTAGTTCACATCAAAATAGCTGGGATTTATGGATGTTCATCCCCCTAAAAATGGTATTAATAGGTATTGATCCATACCCAAATCATCATGTCGCCCATTATAAATGTTCTATTTGGAGTATTGGACAAACCCGTGTTCGAATGGCATGTGGCTACTCCTCATGGTTGTGTATGCCAGCGCGTAGCATAATCTGTACACCGACAACTAACATGGAAACCTTAAAACTGGCTTCTTCCAAATCCCAAAAGAAAAAGGTTTCCACATGATTTCATGACTTGGAAGGTACTTATAAATACACATTATATGGGATTTCTGCAAAAAATAATAGGTACTTATATGAATTTTTGCGGGATTTATGTGTTACCCGGTTTTTAGCCATCACCGGGGCATCCGACCAGGTACAGCACCACATTCCGCCACCAGAAGCGTATCACACCTAAAAACGAAGGGGCTGAATCCCAGGATATGGCATAAATATAGATAGTATATTATATGGTAAACTATGGTAAATCTATGGTAAACTATGGTGAATCTATGGTAAACTATGGTAAATCTATGGTAAATTACGATAATTCACTAAGCTGAAATAAAGGCTTGATATTATATCTACCCTCTGGTAAACTAACATAAAGATGGAAGGCATCACCATTTTCAATATTATTTTCAATGGGTAGATCCACTATTTCTATGGCCATGTTCAATAGCTATGTTAAATTACCAGAGGGTATATAGTATGATATGTATCTTAGGTATAAACTCTACGCATATGTGTATATATATATACATTCATATAAATAATAATTGCTTTTCAAGATGCAGTCAGATGGAGATGTTTTAATGCTTGCGGGGCAGTTCTGGGCGGGTTCATAGAATATTGTTGTTTCATATGCAGCCATACACTATTAGAAGGTACACTATTCAGATTCAAAACAACAGTTATGGCTCTATGAACATTTACCCTCCGGTTTCATCGAAATTGACAGTAGAAAATCCCCTATTTGTAGATGACATGCTACCCTCTGGTTATGACTGACATAGCCATGGTATAGATGGCCATAGAAATGGATGGTTTACCTATTAAAAATGGGTGGATCTTTCCATGGCAAACTGTTAGTCATAACCAGAGGGTACCTATCAACGCCTCCATTTAGTTCGTGCATCTACCAGCTAGCCATGTTTGGTGACACTGTCTCATCCTGGAGCGACAAATCGAACAGCTGCTGATGATTTGTGAAAACCTGCTGCGGTTGAACGGGTAAAAGCCGAAGTCCTTGATTCATATCACATCTGGATTTAATATATATATATATTCACATATATATATATGTACTACACATTCTACAGCTTTGTCTCAGAGCAATCTGTCAGCAAAAGAGCTGCAATCTGTCAGAGATCCACTTCCTAAATCGGTGTTTTTGTCGATTCAAAACCAGGGAGAAGCAGCAAATCCACATCTTTTACTGTCGTTGTGATACACCTAGTTGGCAACTGTTCAATGGTTTTTTAGTAATCAATGTGTCTCACAAATAGACCCTTGAAACCACATAGGCTATTGCAATTTATCATGAAATACATGAGCAAACCGGTTTCCAAGTCTTTTACTTGCAAAGTTCCGAATGGTAAAAGATGGTTTTAAACCCATATGTATATATATATTATATATATATATAATACCCATATATCATGCGCTTGGGAAACTCTATTCATTGCTCCTAAGGTCCACATTCAGGGCATAAAAATCGCCTCACCGCTGTCGTCCAAGGCGCCCTGATACGTCGCCCTGGGCCTGGCAGATCGTTGGAGCCATGGGAGGTCATCCCAAGATGGAAAATCCCAATGAGAAAATGATGGTTGGGGCCATGATCATTGCCAATATCCCATGGAAAATCATAGGAAAACCATAGGAAACCATTGGAAAATGGTGGTTATACCATGTTATACCCTCTGGTAATTTAACCTAGCTATTGAACATGGCCCAGTCGAAATCGTGGATTTTCCCATCAAAAATGGTGGATCTTTCCAGTTCGTTATGTGAACGTTTACCAGGCCGGGTATCCCATGGAAAATCCCATGGGAAAATCAGCGATTTCTTGGAGCTCCAGTTTACCAGAAATTGGCCATTGATAGAAAAAAAGGGACCCAGCGATTCGTAGGATTCTCCAAGGATGAGAAGTTGTTTTTGACCAAATTTCTATCTTAAGGGTTTACTATAAAGAAATTTAGATAAACCTGGGGTAAAATAGATTTGGTCATCATCCGTGATCTAGGAAGTATTCTCAACCTGGGGCTTACTATAAACACATAGTACTCGAAAAAATCACGGATGATTCTGGTCGGATCTTCCCTTCCATCTTTTTCGGGCGCAGGGGTTGGTAGATATCCTAACTGAACATCACCCAACTATTGGAGATATGATCTCCAACAAATACAGGACATCAAGTGATGTTCAAAATCCCATGTTCCAGGACATCGACCAACCCAACTGTTCCATCTGTGTTTGGATTTTGAGCCCTCAAAAAGTTGTCCCATCCAAGCACATTCCCCAGGCAAAATGTGCACCTGTCACTTGGAAAACCAAAATATGTGGCCACCTCAACCCAAGCACCTCACGGACTTTTGGAGTCTGAAACTGTGGTATTTTCTACCGGGGATTTTTCTAATGGGGATTCACCAATTGGGGGAAATGGTGGAAAAGTGGAGTATGCAATTGTTACTCATCGAATATAGGGATTACGATGAGGATACTGCATCGCATAGATACATGTGTGTGTATACATATATATATATACATATATATATATATATATATATACATATACATATACACATACACATACACATACACATACTTATATATATACACAGTATATGTGAGAAACCAATCACAGTACTTGTGTGTCTCTGAAAACGATGGAATTACACCAGCGGATGGAATGGTGACGGGGGTGTAGCCCATTTCTATCCCCAGGAAAGCTTGGATATGACCATGGTTTCTGGTGTTAGGGGGAAGGGATTTATGTGTGTACACACATATACATATACATATGCATATATATATGTGTGGGACCCATGGCCATGATGGGATTGATGGTTTATATATGTATATATATGTATATATGAAGTTATAGACATATGATACCTATGTGGTATGGTCAAGTTACTAATGGCATAAATTTTTGCTGGCCATCCCATGGATTCACCAACGAAACCTCAGGGATCGAAACCTCTGGGTTTTCCTATGAGTTGACCAGCAATTTTACTACAGCTTGTACCCTCTGGTAATTTAACATAGCTATTGAAAATGACCATTTATAGTGGATTTTCCCATTGAAAATGGTGATTTTCCATAGCTACGTTAAATTACCAGAGGGTACAGGTTGTACCCAATTTTGACCCAATTTTGACCCATGGTTTCTCAGAGATTTCCAAAACGTTTCCCGATTTTTGACCGAAACGGTTTCCTGAGTGGCCACGCTTCCTGGTGCCTCGGTGTCTCGATGCGGCGATGTTCGGTGTCGCACATAGCCATGGAATTGGAGTTCCAATTCCCTATATATTTGTAAATAGCATCAAATAGCATCAAAGTGTATACTAAAAAATAGTGCATAATTTTTCTGTTATCCCCGATTAAGTTACAAATGTTACAATTATAAGTGATAGTATACACATACCATCAAATGGGCTATCAACCACTTATGTCAATTTCAAGTTGTAGAAATTCTATAGCTGGATGTCCATCCCCCTACAAAATGGCATAGGTCCTAGAGGTCCTAGGGCTATTGATCCATAGCCAGACATGAAAAATCTGTCACTGGATTTCTTGAGGGTTTGAACCCAGACCAAAATGCTGGATATGCAACCTGTCTTATATGGGCACGGGCTTCAAATGTTCAACAACACAAAAAAAGAATTTGGAGTATCTCAGTATCTAAAAAAACGAAAAAAATTGTGGATGTTTAGTGGCTTGGTCTCAAAAATGTGGAAGTTTTGTGGGTCCCAAGATCTCTTTTGATTCGTCAACCGCTGGATTCAACCGCTGGAATCGCCCACATTGGGAACCCATTGGGACTGGGACATCCCCAACGTTTCGCCACATGGGAACTGGGCTGAAAAGTCCATCTCAGTCAGATCAGAAAAAGATCATGATTGTCCCCATTAAAACATATTAAAACAAGCATCAATTCGGGCCAAACATACAAAAAAAACACATCCGAAAATTGAGCCATGTCCATCATCTATGGGTTACATCCCTTTATTATGACTAAGCCACATGTTGTGAACAAAATTCCTGAACGACATTTGGTCGGAAAAAATCTCAGCCATCTCGGGCCCTGGGCAGATGTCAAGACCAAGCGCAACGGTGTACGGAGCAACACCTGAAAGCAAGCGCCAATGAACATGATCACTGGATTGGTTTAAGGGAAAATCTACAGGAAACCATGGTTTTTACCATCAAATATAGGGCGTTCCTGTAAATTTTCCCAAAATCCAATTCTATGACATGACCATCCTGCCAGTTGTGGCTGGAAAGACTACCCTCTGGTAAACTAACATAGCTATGGAAAATCACCATGTTCAATGGGAAAATCAACTATTAATGGTCATTTTCAATAGCTACGTTAAATTACCAGAGGGTATCTTTTGCTGAAAATACCAGAGGGTAGCTGATGTTCAGGGTCTCTCTTTGTTTGGAGTATGTTTTCTTGTTGTGATAGTTGTGATAGGGAACGGTGATGGAGAAAAAGGCATCAAGAATGTTGTCCAGCACCATTTCTGGGCAAACAAGTCTGAACAATCGTTCGGTAGTGGAGAACCCACTTTGATCCTACCCTAAAAAGGGCAACCATAAATCTCTCAAACATCAACATAAAATAATGTATACTTCACAGGCATGGTGACTGTCCCATTCAATATTACCTGTCAGCGGAGCAATATCCAACAACCAGCTGTTGTGGTGATGTTTCAAATCCTAAGAACCCTGCATAGGCACGGTCAACACAAAAATATGAGCAAGAACCTTCACAAAATCTGGGTCTGAAAAATCAAAAAAAAAAACGGGGTGCAACAATCAGGTTTAAATCAGAAATGTTCCGTATCACCACCATCAACACCTGTCTAGGGCCCACCCTCAGTTGTGGCCTCTCGCGGCCTCTCAGCATCCTTGGCTAATTCCGCTCAAAATGGGAAGGTTTACCAGTGATCTACCGTAGTATACCCCTATTCACTTGTATGTATAATATAATGTATGCATTATACATATACATATATATATACACATATCTATATATACATATATATATATATACATATCTATACATATATATATATACATACATATGTATGTATATATATATATGTATATATTGATGTGTACCATATCTATACATAAAAGAATATGGATCACATGTCAAATCATGTCAAATGGAGTGATGTCATGTCGTGTCTGAGGCCTGGACTTCTAGGAACGCTGGCCTCGGGGGATGATGTGGATTTCACCGGCCAAAATGGTGACTTTTTAACTCATGGAATTTATTGGGATGTAAAGTCACCATGAATTAATCACCATTTTGGAATTATTCAAACATCCATGGATGGTGACTTAATAAATATGAAGTCACCATTTATTGGGAACTTATTAAAAAATGGATGTTTGAATAATCCATATTTAAGTCACCATCTCTATTTTCGGAATTGATTGGGATTTGAATATGAAAGAATGGTTGGAATGGGATGGTGATTTATATAAGAAATGGGATGGAACTTAATCTATTGGGATTTTAACATGAAAGAATGGGATGTTACCCTCCAGTAAATTAAGACTTTGACACCGAAAATAGAGATGGTCTAGTGAAACGTAATTGTAGATGTCCAGGGATAAATCGTCAAAAAATATTCGCCCCTAATGCTGAACCGAATGGTAGATGGCAAAAGGATAAATGTTTTTCGGTGGTAAATGAAACGACCAACCATCTTGCGGATACATAGCAAATCAAATGGTTTATCGTTCGTGGAAATACATATATATATATACATACATACATACATTACTATATATAGTAAATCATCGAAATATTCTGATTATATATATATTCTACATATATATATATAGATTCCCTGGTCATGGTAGGATTAACCAATGGGTGAAATGCTTCATAAAAATCGAGGCCTGCAAACCTCACCCTCCCAACGGCCAGAGTTTTGGGATTGGGTGCCATGCTTGCCCACATGGGGGACATGAATCAGTCACCAAGGTCGCCTGACGGCCTGATGCAAAAATATGACGTACAAATGACAAGCATGGAGGCATACTAAACGTACGTATAGTCAGTTCTTCAAACGATCTGAAAGCAAAACCAAGAACAATATTTCATAAAAATGCCGTTAAACTACTGCATTTCAATTTGTGTGTTGGGTGATGCTCCTATTGATGGAGTATCACAATCCCCATTTAACCAATGAACATTACCACAATGCCATCCTCAAGTCAACCATCATTTCTTGCTTAAATCCCTATGTTTTTTGGTTAAAGTCACCATTTTGGGTCGTTGGATTGCATTTTTCATTGTTATATCACAGTTTTGGA
The DNA here is from genome assembly GCA_947184155.2 of Cladocopium goreaui. Classification (NCBI taxonomy): domain Eukaryota; class Dinophyceae; order Suessiales; family Symbiodiniaceae; genus Cladocopium; species Cladocopium goreaui. The sequence continues at coordinate 1,906,760 of CAMXCT020006622.1, read as the reverse complement.
TGGTGAAATCCCTATCTTCATTGTTAAATCACCATTTTTGATGTTTAAATCACCCATTTATGGTGCATGGGCCAGCGAAATCCTCCACCACTTTGGTAACGGGATAAACCACTTATCAACTGGTGCAGGATCTCGTTGGCCCACAGTATACGAAAACGCCCCACCGATTTCACCAAGAGACTCATAGCCCAGCTGCACATCTAGCTCAGTAACCTGATGGATCGAAAAAAATGCGACCCTGGTGGAAATGCCATGGAAAATGTTGATACCGGGGTTTCTGAAAAGTCATGGTGGATCCCCAAAACCCATGGTGTTTCAATACTCAACTTGTCTGATTTGGGATCTTGATACACCCGAAAAAAAAGGCACTCCCCTGACTCTTCGATGGGTAAAGGATGCATTGTGTCGCCTGTGACATACATTCTGCATACGTCATAAAAATACAATAAGAAGTATTCATAGATATTATGTATATATATATTTATATATGTATGTATATATATATACATATGTATATAGTAACCCCCAAAAAGATGCCGAAGAGTGCTTTCTCACTATTTTAGTATGGGCTAAAATACTGGCGTATCTCTTCGGGGAATGCTACTTTTGGTGAGACCCCCCAGTATGGAATATCCCGGATCATATATGGCTTAAAAAACCACGTACATCACGTGGGATGCACATCCAAATCGTGAACCAAGTCATAAGTTAGCTTCGAAACTTAGGTATCGTTTGGGGGCCTCAGGTACAACCCACCATTTGTAGATCGTTTTTCAAATGGGAAACCATTGTTTTTCCACATCTACGAACATTGCCATTTACATTGGACTTATCCATTAAAAATGGTGATTTTCCATAGTTGTGTTGGTTTACCAGAGAGTATATATGTATACTTTTACATGCGATAATTCAAGGATATTGTTCACTTACCAGTATATATCCCATGGCATTTTCCGATTAGATAAATCTTACATATCCCATTCTCTATTATGATGCTATTATATCCCCATTCTCTTCATGATCATCCCATTATTATCACTATAATATATATATATATTACATATAATGCGAATGGTAACATTAGCATTAGCTATTACATATCCCATGAAATATGGGTATGGGTCAAACTTGGGTACCCCAATAATTGCATGGTTTAACAAAGATTAATACTAAACATGGACTTCGTTATCTGTGGTCCCCGAGGTCTTTAACTTTGACCCATACCCATATCTATACTTACTATGGTTTATAAATTCATATCAATCAAAGCCACATCCCATTTTTCTGAATTATACATATTATATACCCTACATACTGTGGATGGAAGAAATCCTGCATCACCAAACGGATGGTTGAAACCCCAACAAAATAATGGGATGTTTACCACCGTTTTCAACTGGTGATTCGAATTTCTCTGGCCCATCCACTGTATGATTGAAATATCCCATGGTGATCATTATATATTATATATAGATAATATTATATATATATATAATCCCATATGTATATCATATATATATATGATAAGTACAATATATATATATATGTGTTATATAATATTGCATATATTTTATGTAAATATATAATATAATATTATATATATATATATTATCCCATATGTACATATATTATCACCGTATTTCTCCCATGGATTTTCCCTCCGTATCACCCAGGTCACCACGCAGATCTGACTGCATGGCTGTAGAACATACCCTGGCGACCAGGCCTGAGACGCGCTGAGATCACTATATTGGGATATCTTTTTTTCATGTGATGCTAATGAGATATCATGCGGCTTTAATGTGATATAACATATATAATTTGTAAAAAAAAAAACGTGGTTAATATGTGATATAACTAACACTAACATATATATATATAATTCAAGTAAAAAAAAAAACGTGGTTGATTAAAAACACAAAAAGTTGGTTCAATCGGTGTTCAACACTAAATAGTAATGATATGTAATAATGATAATTCATCTCTTTGGGTGAGCCAATCCACTGAAAATGCGCATCCCAACAGGCTTGAATACATCCCGAAAATCGATTGGGGTGACGAAAATTCAATGGGGAATATGGATAATAGATGGGAATGGTTTAATGGGTTTACAATACTTTATATCAGGTTACACTACCGTACCAATGTTTTAATGGCACCAATCACGACTCTTGTTCCTTAAACCCAATTCTTGGGTACGAATCTGCTCTTCTTTCCATATCTTTGGTGCCTAGATCCAACTTCCAATGAATCAATCGCCATCAATGGCCAATCTCAAACAAGTTCAACTTCAACTCCCCTTTCTTGATGGTCAAACCCAATTTTTGATGCTTAATGAAATCCCCCAGACCTTGGTTAATTACCAGATCCCAGCTGAACCAACAAATTGCTAAACTCTTAGCTCCTTAGCTCCCTCCCAACCGGAGAGGATGCGATTTTGTTCAGGTGCCCCGTTAGTTTTCCAGTGGCAAAACCAGTCAACGCCCCGAAAAAACAAAAGGAACCCCTCGCGGTTGAGATAATTGTCCGATCAAAATTAAGATATTGAAATGGGATATTCCCAATCTTGAGACAACCTGATTTTGCAGCTATCTTCATGTCAAACACATACCGAATACACCTGCAACCCTCCAAAACCCTGGAGTTATTTGCAATATCCAGCTGGCAGGTTACAGGTTGCTGCAAAGAATCATGTGAACTCGAAATTATCATGTTGTTAAGGTCATTTGAATGGTTTATATAATGGAAAATTTACAGGAAATGGTGGTTTACTGTAGATTTTCCCTTTAATCAATCCACTGATGAGGTCATTTATAATTGAGTTTGCATCAGATTGCATCAAATTTCCCAAACATTGCAGGTGGAGAAAAATACATGTCTTCCTGAGTCCGTCCCTCGTAGTATGATGCCGCGAAGCGCTGAATGAAGATCTTGCTCCGAAACACAGTACAAAGTCTGTTTGTAGTTGTTGATAGAGGGATTGAAATTGTGTGCTTTGCATTTCGCGATGTGCACATCGGAAAATAGGATGCTCAAAAATCTCAGTTCAGAAAATCTCAGAAAAATCGCGGTTCAGAAAATCTCAGTTCGGAAAATACCCGTTAAAAATAACTATTTGTGAGATCCCCCATTGGACAAAGTCAGCATCTCCCCGTTGATTCCCGCTCCGGACCATCTCCAGAGGAACCACTCTTCATAGCTCTGCGCCTCAAAAACCACACTGCGCGCACAGCGCATCCCAAAAAAACATCTTCCAAATGGTTGGATCTTAATGAGGGTCCATGATTTTCGCCATCTTCAAAATCCTTGTCAATCATCAATGATTTTCAAAACCTCACTTTCCAAAAAGGCTTCACAAATTTAATTAGATCCAGTAACTCACTACCGAAACTATAAAAATCAACCCAAGAATCCCAAGATTTTTATAGAACTATAAACTATAGAACTATAAAAATAATTATAATCCCAACTATACTATCAACTATATAATCGGTAATTTTACGAAACTATAAACTATAGAACTCATCAACCCACCAATCCCATCCCAACACATCCTGCAATCGCATCACATCGCCCAGGAAGCCGCGGAGTTGTCCACTGGTGACGCTGCGCAAACTCACGCGCTGCGACTGCACCTGCAACGAAAACAACCACGGGAGATGGTGATGGTTGAAGCAAAAAAAGATGGGTTTGACCATGGAAAATGGTGATCAATGCTGGTTCAACTATTAAAAATGAAAACTTCAGAAATAAAAACCACAGGTGGTCACGGGGTACATCACCGTGATGGCACTTTTGACAACGGATTAAACGTGCCATGGTCAATACGTGTTTTCTTGTTTTCTTGTAAAATGATGATTATAAAAGTGGTATATAAAACCCGTTTGATTGATGACAATCCCCCAGTGGGAAATTTGCCCATGTTTTGACCATAGCATATATACTAAACTTGGCAGAAACAGAAACACCCCAAAATTGCTTAGTTCTGGTTGGCCTGATGGGGCCCCAACTGTCTAGCTGGGGGAATTGGACAATTATATTCGTTTATATTCGTGCCATTTGTAGAAGATTTCTTGTTGGAAATTATATGTGTTCCCTTGTGAGGCAAGATACCCGAGGATAACTGATCATTTCTGATAACGATTTTAGCGCCAACCAACATGTGTAAAAACAATTACCATCCATTAGACAAAGCTTGATATTTTGCAAAACCCACCATACATTTAGATCATCCGCGTTCATCAAACTCTGCTGTTTGATAGTTCAATCATGACTTGGGCTGCTTTTTTGCACCCATGCTTTATTCTTAAATCCCTTAAAAGCCGATGTTTTGCGGTTTTATACGATATATGGCAGTGTGTCAAAACCAATAGTACCCCTGTAATTCACATCAAAATAGCTGGGATTTATGGATGTTCATCCCCCTAAAAATGGTATTAATAGCAATAGGTATTGATCCATACCCATATATATATATATATGTACCTACGGTGTGTGTGTGTGTGTGTTTGTTCTTCATATTTTCATGGCAATAAATTGAGGGTAAATCATCACCATGGCTCCCCCACCTCTTCTTCGCTGCATTTGGTACTTGGAGCGGCCTGTGCTCCGACAACACAGGGCCGCCAAAAGCTGGTTTCATCGTGGTAGCTATCTTGTAGATTTATAATAATACCACCAAGATAGTTATCAAGATAGTTATTGTTATAATTCAGTTTCCCAACCAACTGATAGTAATCAAGGTAACGGAATTTTGCTTTTCTAACTATCATTTGGTTGGGAAACTCTCTCTGTGTAGCTCTGAACTCCCCATTTTGTCTAGGGAATATGGATACCCATTGCTCCTTAGCTCCCTCCTAGCCTTTGGATAGCTAGGCTTAAGACTAAGTTTTCTGTTTATTTATTGTCGGTTGGGATTCGGTACTTGGACTTGCATCCCAGTTAGTAAATAGCTAATTTTCGTCACATGTAAAGCTTGTCGGCAATTTGCGGTGTCGAAAGTTGCCTATGGTTGGATTGCCCGTGCGCCTCCTTTGACCTTGTGCACCCATTTGTGGAGTCAAGTGCATGTTGGCAGTCGTCGGCTTCGGCTTGCTTCTGTTTGGCTTAGGGCTGCTTTGTTCGGTGGTGGCATGCATTTGGATATCCTCTTCGCTACCCAGTTGGTTGGCATTCTTGCGCGCTTGCGTCGGCACCGGACTTTGACTTGGTGCACTCGTGGCGGTTCGCCGGCGTGTGCTTTGAATGCTTGGCTCCGTTCTCGTGGTTGGTCGTTTGATGCTGAGTGGAAATGGCCTCATGCTGATACCGGTCACACGTTGAACTTGAATGATGATGGTCATCATGGTGAAGATGGTTATTGGCAGCACATGGTTCGTGACGCTTGGCGTGCTTGGTGCTTGCGCCGTCACATGTCGTCTTCTCGTCGTGATTCTGCGTTGGATTGTTTCCATGCCGGTTACTTCAAGAGAATCGATTGGGCTGCGACCCGTGCTTGGGCTGCTTCGTGCGCGGAAGCTCGTTCTGTTTGTGTTGGTGCGCTTTTCTCCCCTGCTGTCCGTGGTGGCCGCGGGCCCGGTGAGTTGACGACTTCCTGCATCTGGAATGGTTGCGGTGAGCTTGGCACGTTTGAGCATATTTGCTGATGTTGTCCTTATCGGCCTCCCGATTTGGACATTCCTCCGAAACCTAACGAGGGCCTCTCTTCTCGTTATGGCTGGGTCATCACCAATCAGAGAGCTGACATCGTTGCTGTTCAAGACTGGCTTGTTTATGTGCAGCGCTTGTTGTGGGAACTTGCTCATCCTTCTGCTTGATGGCGCGGCTTGTTGTTTGGCTTGTTGCTTTGTCCTTCTGGCATTTCGGCGGCCATTGGTCTTCATTTGCTCACTTCACTCGTTACCTGGGGTGCGATGGTTTCATTCGTGCCTTTGGTGGCTCGGCTGCCTGGAGCGTGGTTTCGTCCGGGCTGGCTCCGGGTGGTGGTTGGTTCCGTTTGTTTTTCCCCCTTCTTGGTTTGGGGTGGTTGTGGTTTCCGCGGCTCCTCCTGGGCTGCGGCCTCCTTGCTGCGGTCTGCTGCGGGGGCAGTTTTCTGCTCCCCAGCGCTCATGCGCTGTCTACTTGGGGGCAGTTCATGGATAAAGTGATGATGATTTCGTCACATGTAAGCATGCCGAGTGGCGTCCTCCTCGTGGAGCATGCGGACCCCGGCAGGGGAGCGAACGGCCTGGAGGGAGTTAAAGGAAACACTAGGGGGTACCCCGAAGTTTTCTTTAGATTTTGGTCTGGTGTTTACCGGAGTTACCTGGGTGTCAAGTGGGCGAATCTCCCTTGGAAGTGTCGCATTCACTTTTGGACACGTTCATGCCAAAGACCTTTGGCTTGCCGAAAAGTTGCTAGAAGAAGATACAGACAGGCACGTAGGCGGCGCTTTTCCTGCCGCTTGACTTGCCGTCCTTTATTTCTTTTGGGTTGGCTCCATTGTGTCAAACTTTGCTATTCCTTGGTTTGTATTGTTTGGAACAAGTTTTGCCGGATTTTTGACAGAGATCCCCAACCCTGCCGTGGGCTCAACACCATGCTCCGCGGCGGTGCTGCTGGAGGAAGCTCTGCCACGAAACGTAAGCGCAATGAGAAAGCAATACAGAATGATGCTCTGACTCGGTTGTGTAACTTGCTTGAGGGTTTTGTTGGCACGTCGCCCCAGAAAAACCTTCAGAAAAAGAAAAAGAAGAAGAAAAAGTCGGCCATACCCAATTCGTCTGCTGAAGAGGGACCAAAATTGGTTGACCAGTTGAATAAGGTTGTTGAGGGGATCCGGAAAGACCCGGCTTCCTTGGTTCCGAAGTTGGAAGCTTTCTTGAAGATTGCCAAAGCATCGGACCTTGGTCGCCAGGCGAACGGTTCTGGAACTTCTGCAAGGCAGGACAGTTGGGCGGATGTCGTCAAACAAAATACGGCTTCTGCTAAAGTCGCTCCTGTGAAACGTGGGTCTCAACCCATTACTCTGGCTCGCCATTGTTGGCCTCTTGGTGAAGTCCGTGATTATGGGGAAATTTTGAAAAAACTTGAAGCTGGTGAGAAGCTGGTTGGTTCTGTCGCTTTGGTGCCGTCACTTGAGAAAGCGTTGGAACTTAGGCAGCTTGCTCAAGGACACAAACTCGAGTCGATTAAGTTTGCTTGTGTGGTGGCTGCTGCTGATGTGACCGCTTTGCCTGATGGCGTTTCCTGTGTCACTTTGCCGGTTAGTACCACGCTTGCTGCTGGAATCTCCTCTACGAAGTTTGTGAAAATGGCATGCGTTCTGTTGGGAAGTGAGTCTCCTGTGCTTCCTGTCAGTTTGGTCAAGAAGGTGCAAAATGCTCCAGTTGCTAAAGATTTGGCCACTGTGAGATTCTTTGTTCCTCGTAAATTCGTTAGTCGCGAGCAATGGGATGTGTGGAATGTCAAGGCCACCTCCATGATCCAAGACTGGGTCCAGGTGGATAAAGCTTGTTCAATCCACACTTCTTATGGTTGGTCTCGTACTGAACAGAAAAATAGAAATGGAGAAAAAGAAGAGTTTGTGATTGGCTATGCCAAAGTTTTGGTTGAAAAGCTTGATAAGTTGTTGGCGCACAGCGGGCGGTCCGGTGTTTTTCTTGATCGGTTGGCCAAGGAAAGGGATAAGAAACAGTTTGTTACCTGGGTGAATGGTGACACTTCTGATCCCGTGGCTTACTTGAAGAATGTGCTGGTTCAAGCCAAGGCTGTGTCTTGTGGCGTTGCTTGGCGTGCTGGTGGAGGGAACTCCTTGGGGGTTAGGTCTTCGCAGGCACCAACCGAGCGTGCTGTTTCTGTGTGGCGTGCTAAAGCTGTGCCATTCAGTTGGACTGAGAGTGATCTTTTTGGCGTGCTGCAGGAAGCTGGCTGGACCGATCTTTCTGTTGTGGCGTACCCTACCAAAAAGGTTCGTCCTTGGTTACTGAAAGCCAAGGCCCCTGCGAATGTGGATGGTGGTTTTGCTGGCGTCGAAGCTGGTAGTGTTTTGGTTGTCATGGAAAGGGCTGTTGCTCGAGGCCCACTTAACCGTGAGTCCAAAAAGTTGATTGTTCGTCCACGGGTTGGTGTCAATACTAGTGTCATCTTGCCATCACCTGTGTTTGAGGTGGAGGATGACAATGTTGCCGCCACTGCTATGGAGACTCAGGAAGATGAAAAGGAGGACGATGCTACCAATGAGACTGGTGTCAAACGTCCGGGTTCCACTCCTGGGTCTGCTGAGCATGTGCGGAAAAATCAGCGTGTTGGTGCTGTTCAACCCCGTAAATTGGTGTTTCCTGGTTTCACTGTTCGTGATTGCAGTGCTGATGGTTCTTGCGGCTATAACTGCATAGCTATTGGAGCTGCGTTGGTTCGTGGTTCTAAGTGGGAAGAGTTGCATGAGAAGAGAGCCGCTTTGGGTGCGACTTTACGGGTTCAAGTTGCGCAACATATCGGCAAACATGTTACTACCTATAAACCCCTTTGGACGCCTGATATCTCAACTACTACGGTTGAAAAGGAAGATGGTGAAATACCGAAGTCTTGGGAATGTTGGCTCATGGCTATTCGGCGGCATAAACGATGGATCTGCGGGCTTACCATAAAGGCCGCTGCTACGCGGCTGGGCATTAGGATTATCGTGGTGCTTAAACAGGCCGACGGTAGCTGGGCTATTCCCATGACTTTCGGCACTAGCAAAAAGAAGGAGGACCCGATTGTCATCGGGCTGGATGAGGGCGCCGGCCATTACGTTTTGCTGGTGCCTGATCATGTTGACATGATTCCTAAATCTTGGATGACTGCTGGCGTTTGTGAAGTCACTATGACCAGTCAAGTTGTGTTGCGTGGGGCTGGAAACTCTGAGGAGGATTTTCCCGACAAAAGTTGGTTGCCTCCTGGCACTCCTGTCAGCAAACGCTCTGGTCATTCTGCTTGGTTGCCTCCGAGTACTCCGGTATCCTCTGAGAATGGCATCGCTGCCTCGCATGAGTGGTTGCCGCCAGTTACCCCCAGCCGTGCTGAAACTGGCACTCAAGTCAAAACTAGTGTCTTTGCTGCCCCCTCGGGGGCGATGAGTGAGCCTGAACAGGCGGTTGCTGGGGGGCATTTGGCGGATGTTTCTAACTTGTCTGATGTTGCTTGCGTGTCTTGGGCGTGTCCTCTGTGTTTCAAGGAGGTTTCTGCGTCTACTGCGTCGTCTTTGAAGCGTAAACGGCTTGTTCATCTTGCGCTGCATTATCATAAAAAGGTTGAACCTGCGGCTTCCTCGAATGCGCCTGCCGTCCGTGGTCCTGAGCCTTTGGTTTGGACGTGTCATTTGTGTGGTGAGCGTTTGGAAGCGGCTACTGGTGTTGCCTTAACAAGTAAGCGTGCCAGTCATTTGGCTTCCCGCCATCCTGGGAAGACTAGAGGACATTGGCATCGCAATACTGTGGATGTTGTGTCTACCTCAGCGGAGCTCCCCAAAGAGCAACAAGCTTGGGTATGTATTTGGTGTAAGGAAGCCTTGCCCGACCTTCCACGCTGGCAGTTGGAAAAATCCATTGCTAAGCATCTTAAAAGTCGGCACGGCAGGCGTCAAACGTCTGCTGCGGCTTCCAACAAAGCTCGTGGTAAGTTGTACCGTCAAGATAAAGCGGCCCTCCCCGCTATGAAAGAGGGGAAGTTGAGGTTAGGGCGTAAGTTGCGACAGCGTGGTCGTGACCGTCGTGATTCGACCACTCAAGGTCACGACCTGCATGAAGTTGTGGATGTTGATTGGAAAACTTGGCATGGTATCTCTGTGAAAAAACGGTTAGGGGCTGGTGGCGATACATTGCTCACCTGCACTAAATGTCTGTTGGTGACGCGTGCCCAGAACAAATTTAATCCTTGTCGCGGTAATCACAAGGTTACCACTGCGCAAATGTCTTTGTGGCGCCGGTTGTCACAGACCAATCGTTTGGCCTTGGTTAAAGTTTGGGGTTTGTCGCTTGATGCTGCTTGTCAGTTGTTTGAATCTGCTGCTGCTGGTTGGCGTTCCGCGCCCCAACAGCTTGGGCATGATATTGTTGAAATCTGTGGTAAAAGGAAGCATGTTACGTGTCGTAATTGTTGGTTCATCAGGCAGTGCCCTGGCAAGCTCACGCAGTGCCTGGGTCGTCCTGGTGCTCCTACCAAAAGGCAAATGGATGCTTGGAAAGATTTGAAGCATTTGTCTGGTGCGGGTGTGCAGGCCAATTTTGCCAATGAGTGGGGTGTCACCCTCAAAGAGGCGGCTGCTTTCTTTGGGCAGAAAGCCGCCAGGGGCATGAAGCGGCCTGCCTCCAAACACGCTGTTGAAGACACTTGGCAGCATGACGTTTGTGAGGATGGCGATGTTCATCCGCATCCTGGTCCCACTTGCATGGGTTCATGGAATCTGGTTTCGCTGAACACGGGTGGCCTGCCGGGTGTTTGGAGAGCGGTTGAAGAGTTCTTGGGGCCCAGGGTTGTTGCTTGTCTTGCGCTTCAAGAGATTGCTGGTTCTCCTAACCAGCTCATTGCCTTGCAACGTATTGGTTTGAAATTTGGGTACAAGTTTTATTTTCAGGCTGGTAAACCCACCGTTGGAGGCTGGGGTGAGGCTCGGCAAGCTGGGGGTGTTGGCTTGTTCGTCAAAGCCACTTTTCCTCAAAGACCTGCCTTCGCGCTTGCTGGTGAATTTAGCCAATGTTTGGGTGTGTGGATTGACGATTGGCTGTTGGCTTGTGCTTATTGTCCGCCTGATCAGTCCCAGGCTTCTTCTTTGGAGTTGGCTTCTTTGCTGCTTGATGCGTTTGTCAGCTGTGAAGTTGTTGTTACTCAACCTTGGTTGATTTGCGGTGATTTCAATGCCTTGGTCGGTGGGAGCACGGTTGACACCTGCATGTGTTGCTTTGGCGGCGTTCCGGTGTCGGTCAATCAACCCACTCGCTGGCAGGGGAACCGTTGCGTGGATTGGATGATGACCAATCGGCCCAGGGCGGTCTCCGAACCGCGGCTTCTGTCCGTGGTGTTGAGTGACCATATACCTGTTGAGATCGATGTTTTCACGCTGTTCATGATGTGAAACTGGGTCGCTTGCGTCCCACGGCTATGCTGGCTTGTCCCGATGGCGTTGACCGGGAGTTTTGGGAAAGGGCTGTTGCGTCTGCGTGGGCTGATGACCCTGACGTTCCGCCGCTGGTTGCTTATCTTGAGAATGGTGCGCTTGGCTCGGTCCAAGAAGAGTGGGATAGGTTTCAGCATGTGCTCACGCAGGTGTTGCTCCGTGCTTGCTTTAACTTGAGTCAGAACGGTTTGCTTGATATCGGTACGCGTGATGCTTGTTTTCGTGCGGCCACTCAGCGGCCTTATAAAGGTCGAATTGGGCAACATGTCTCCTTGTCCAGTGCTCAAGCTGGGGTGCGGCATGATGTTGGGAACCTTGCTGTGCGGAAGATGCGACGTTGGCTTGCTCGTTGCTACGAATACAAGCGCTTGTTATGTCGGTCCTTTGAACATACTTTGTCTTCGGCTCAGGAGGCTGAATTGTGTGGATTGCGTCATCGCTTGCAGGCTCGTTTCGGTCAACAGCTTGGGTTGCCCGATGTCCTTGGGCACATTGCTTCTTTGCGTGAGCAGCTCGCTGGCTATGAGCAAAACATGTCTTCCCGTCGTCTTGGCGATTGGAGGGATCGGCTTGTGAGGTCGGACGCTGCTTTGTCGCGTTGGTTAAATAGCAAGATCAACCCCGTTGGTGTTGCTGTGGCTGACCTTCAGGGCGGTGTTGCTGAGACTGATGTTGATGCGGCCAGAGTTATCTTTGACTACTGGCGTGATTTCTGGGAGCAGAAAAGTGCAGACCAGCCTAGCTTGCAATCTCGCGTGAATCGTATGTGTGATAGCATCGAGGAACGTCATGATCCCGGTGACTGGAGGGCTCCTACTGGCCAAGAGTTGCGGGCTTTGGCTTGTGATGGCAAAGGTGCTTGTGGGCCTGACGGCTGGACTGGTTGTGAAATCGCTTGGTTGCCTCTTGTCGTTTTTGATGTGTTTGCTCTCCTTGCTAAAAGATGGTTGGCTTGTGGCGTGGTGCCTGATCAGATGTGCGAAAGTCGCATGGTGTGTTTGCCTAAACCGGGTAAGTTGCGCCATGGGAACGTTGTTTCTGTCCAGGATACGCGCCCCATCACGGTTCTTTCTACCTGGTGGCGGCTTTGGAGCAGTGCTTGGACCCGTGGTGTTGTCCGTGGTTGGATGAGGTCGCACATCCCCAGGGATTTCGCTGTTGCTCATGCTGTCTCCACCGGTGAGGTGGTGGTTGATCTTTTGGATCATTTGTCGGAGCATGGGTACATGATGTCGTTGGATTTCAGCAAAGCTTTTGATTGTCTTGATCCTTTAGTTACTCGCGAGGTTCTTCTGCGGTTGGGTTGGGACCCTCGCGTTGTGGCTGTGCTTACCGCCGTTTGGTCTCGGCAAAAACGGTGGGTGATTTATCAGTCGCATACTCATCCGGTGACGTTGTCTGGCCCATCGATGCCGCAGGGCGATCCGATGGGCCCGGTGATCATGACTATTTGGGCGTGGCTTGGGTGGCTTTGGGTTGAACGACATTCCAGGCCTGATCCTAATATCATGACGCGCGTGTATGTTGATGATCGTTCTTTTGGGACGTCTCGCATTTGGTCTCTTCATGACAGGTTCCATCAGTGGTCCAGCTGGTCTTGGTCGGTTGGGCTGCAAGAGAACCAGGTCAAAGCTGTTGCTGTTGCGTCCACCCCTGCGCGGCGCGCCACGTTGCGGAGGGTTTTGCCTGATGCGGTTCGCAATGATGTGGAAATTCTTGGTTCGTGCAGCATGGTTACCAGACGTGGCCTCCTTGGGAAAGAGGCTGGTAGGGTCGACGCTTGTAAACGGACCCTGACGTTGTTATCTTGCGTTCGCTTGCCTTTTGAGCGGTACATGAGAGCTTGTCGGCAATTTGCAGTGTCGAAAGTTGCCTATGGTTGGATTGCCCGTGCGCCTCCTTTGACCTTGTGCACCCATTTGTGGAGTCAAGTGCATGTTGGCAGTCGTCGGCTTCGGCTTGCTTCTGTTTGGCTTAGGGCTGCTTTGTTCGGTGGTGGCATGCATTTGGATATCCTCTTCGCTACCCAGTTGGTTGGCATTCTTGCGCGCTTGCGTCGGCACCGGACTTTGACTTGGTGCACTCGTGGCGGTTCGCCGGCGTGTGCTTTGAATGCTTGGCTCCGTTCTCGTGGTTGGTCGTTTGATGCTGAGTGGAAATGGACTCATGCTGATAGCGGTCACACGTTGAACTTGAATGATGATGGTCATCATGGTGAAGATGGTTATTGGCAGCACATGGTTCGTGACGCTTGGCGTGCTTGGTGCTTGCGCCGTCACATGTCGTCTTCTCGTCGTGATTCTGCGTTGGATTGTTTCCATGCCGGTTACTTCAAGAGAATCGATTGGGCTGCGACCCGTGCTTGGGCTGCTTCGTGCGCGGAAGCTCGTTCTGTTTGTGTTGGTGCGCTTTTCTCCCCCGCTGCCCGTGGTGGCCGCGGGCCCGGTGAGTTGACGACTTCCTGCATCTGGAATGGTTGCGGTGAGCTTGGCACGTTTGAGCATATTTGCTGGTGTTGTCCTTATCGGCCTCCCGATTTGGACATTCCTCCTAAACCTAACGAGGGCCTCTCTTCTCGTTATGGTTGGGTCATCACCAATCAGAGAGCTGACATCGTTGCTGTTCAAGACTGGCTTGTTTATGTGCAGCGCTTGTTGTGGGAACATGCTCATCCGTCTGCTTGATGGCTTGGATTGTTGTTTGGCTTGTTGCTTTGTCCTTTTGGCATTTCGGCGGCCATTGGTCTTCATTTGCTCACTTCACTCGTTACCTGGGGTGCGATGGTTTCATTCGTGCCTTTGGTGGCTCGGCTGCCTGGAGCGTGGTTTCGTCCGTGCTTCGGGTGGCTGGCTCCGGGTGGTGGTTGGTTCCGTTTGGTTTTCCCCCTTCTTGGTTTGGGGTGGTTGTGGTTATAAATTGGTTATAACCCCATTAACTATAGATATATAACCTATAAACCATAGTTATTGGAGTTATGTTCACCAACTTAGCTATCTTGGGGGCACCACCTTGTATATACTGGATATACATCAAAACTACCCTCTGGTAATTTAACATAGCTATTGAAAATGGCCCAGTCGAAATAGTGGATTTTCCCATGAAAAATGGTGGATCTTTCCATCGTTTTTTGTGAACGTTTACCAGAGGGTAGATATAATATCAAGCCTTTATTTCAGCTTAGTGAATTATCATAATTTACCATAGATTTACCATATACTGGATATACTTCAAAACTACCCTCTGGTAATTTAACATAGCTATGGTAACATAGTTATGTGAACGTTTACCAGAGGGTATATCCAGTATAATAGGTAAATCAACTATAAATGGGCCATTTCCAATAGCTATGTTAAATTACCAGAGGGTACATCAAAACTCACCGATCCAACTCAATCCATCCCCCATTGCTCCAAACGACCGTCACCGGCACGTTCAGCTGCCGCAGCTTCGCCACATGGGCCGCCGCTGCATCGCTGGGGCCTGGACTGGAAGCGCTTGGAAAAGCAAAGGAGTTCACCGGGAATGGTCGAAAATGCTGGGGCAAAATGGCGGTTTGACAATGGAAATGGGGATTTTTGCCATGAAACATTATTAAGAATTGCAATTTCACCTATCACAACATGCGAAGAAATAGCGGACCCCCAAAAAAAGTGTGAAAAACTGTGCGACAAATTGTTGTTCGACCGTCAGAAAGTTGCGGAAAAATAGTGGTTTAGCCAAATATGGTGGAAAAGTGTTGTTCGTTACCATCAAAAACAAAGTTTGAACCAATGAATAATGAAAATGAGTGTGTGTAACGCCTCCAGTAAATGAAATAGTTGGTGAATCGATGTTCCTCCTCCCAATTTTACGAAAAATGATAGGTCGAATGATAGGTCTTGATTCTTGATCCATCCCAAATCATGAAAAAAACTGTCTCTATTTGGGCAAGTCAACAGGGGAAACCCTTCAGAAAATCCCCATCTCAACGAAGTCGCAAAACGACGCGCTCCCAGTTCGCGTCTCCAAGGAACCGGAAGATGGTCTCAGGCCTAGACGATTCTCAATCAACCAGGATTTTTAGAACGGTGTGGACATGACCAACAAATGAGCTGAAAAACAGCTCATGAACCAACGAAAGCAAGGGGTTTCACCAACGAAAAGTTGGTGTTTTCGCTAGCGACAGATTTGACTACCCCGAGGAGCCACGAAGATTTTCATTTTTCGGATCGTAAACTATCCAATGGGCACGAAAATACCATGAATAAACCACAAAAACATACATATTTTGGGGCCCTGAAACGAGACTCATGAGATGCAACCAACATGACACTTTCTCTAAAAGAATGCTCTCCAAAAATCTGGGGCCATTGGCAGCGCTTCTTCATCATGGTTTTTGACAACTAACCGGAACAGCAACTGCCAGGATGATGTTTTTCAGCATGTGGGGTACCTTCTTCGTCACATGAATGATGTGAGGAATCTCCCGCCATGGGACATGGGGGCTGGAATTCATCAACTCTTACCAAAAGATATGGAGCTGTCCTCAAAGAATTCCCCAGTCGTCATCCATTTTCGTAGGATTAAGATTCCCATGACTTAGGAAAGCCAATCACTGACCGGGATGAGTTTCTGGAACGAGCCAACTGATCAGTCGCGAACATTGGAGAAATGGGGAAAAACTAACAGAACTATGGAAAATCACCATTTTTAATGGGTAAATCAACTATAAATGGCCATTTTCAATAGCAAACTGTTTGTTTACCAAAGGGTACCCAGAAAAAAAAAAAAACAATTCTTCGATGAATCCTAGTGTTACAAGCTGTTCACATGTACAAGACATGCGATTTTGGGGGTAACCCAATGACGTGACACCCAAGTTCTTTCGAACCGCTTCGGAGGTGCAGGAACTCATGTGGTAGACCATGGCTGGGGTCATTTCACACCATATATTAGAGAACAAATAAAGAGCCTATATAGCCAATAATGAAGACACTAAGGTTGGACAACCCACTTGGGTAAAAACCTCGTCGCCTAGTCAAAAGTTGCTTCTGATATTTGCTGATTGAACCACAATGGTTCACCATTACGATTTAACACAAAAAAAAACATAGAATGCTTCATGGTGAAGTGAAATCCCTGATTTTTTTTTTCATGGTGAAATATGATGAAAAAAGGCATTCAGTGAAAAATCCGCGAACTTTTTTCGGCGGGTGTTCATTCCTATGGCGAACTGCCTATGGCTGTCGAGTGGCAATCCGCGGTGGCCAGCGCCACTCGAGAGACTTCTGGAAAAATGCACCTTGGCGAAGCCGTGGCCCAGTAGAAGCAACCCCAACGACGTGACATGCTTAAAATGACATGCAAATGACGAAAAAAACAAAACGAAGATGATGTTTTAGTATGTTTTAGTGCCCTCAAAACATCTAAAATGAATCTAAAACCAAAAAAACGAAGCAATAGGATTGACTTGGTTTGGGAAACACGCCTTTCAAGTAGCAAGCTTTAGTGATAGCCATACCAAAAACAGTCAGCAGGCCAGACAATTCTAAACCCCTGCCTGGTACCTTGTATATAGTTCACATCAAAATTTAGCTGCTAGTTACCCTCTGGTAATTTAACATAACTATGGAAAATCACCATTTTTAATGGGAAAATCCACTATAAATGGTCATTTTCAATAGCTATGTTAAATTACCAGAGGGTAAAATGGATCTTCATCCCAAAATTCCATGGAAAACGGCTCTTGACTCATCCCCTGCTCCAGGATCTCCAGGGCACTGCTGTTTGGCATCCACCATGTGCTGCTGAAGCCAAGTCCTCCAGTCCTCCTGTGAAGATCGGAGACACTGAAAAAATGTGGATCTGAAAATCTGGGGAGTACAAAGTAATAATGGTGTTATTTCATGGTGTTAATAATGGTTAATAATGGTGTTAAGAATTATGAAAGATACAAAATCATTGATGATGGTGTTATCAATAATGTCCTTTTGGTAAATCAATGTGTTATCATTATAATATTTATAATGGTGTTATTTCGTGGATGGTTATTGGTGTTAAGAACGATTAAAGACACCAGTCATCAGCATTGATAACTTGGGATGACGTCTCCCATGAGATGACGTCTCCCATGATGGTCGCCTTCGCCGTCCCTCAGAGGTCTGATTTTTTTTCGCCCGGAAAGCCATCGTTTTCCATTGGGAAATTGGGGGGGAAACCCTATACCATGGTCGTTTTCATCATCTTAACTTGGAAAAATCACGTTTTTGGGGTATTCCCAATTTCTGGGCAAAGCAAGATTTTGTTGCATGGTGATAATATCTAAGAGTATTTTTGATGTAGATGCACTACCGTAGATGGACGAAATATTCAAACCCCTCCTATCCGGTACAACCCCCTCGCCCCCAAAGTTCAATGTTAATGTAGCCTGAAGTGCATTAGCCCCAATGGACGAAAAAAATCAAACCCCTAACATCACTTTTGCTAACACGCGCGCTGAAACATTGAGATTTGGGGGGTGCGGGGGTTCAACATAGTGCGTGCTGCAGGGTTTGAATATTTTGTCCATCTACTGTCTCGCTCTCTGATGTTTTCACATCTTTTGGTCTCCAAACTCTGTTGTGGAAACATCACTCTGCATGCTGCTGATCTTATTCCAAACTGCGCAAAACATTGGCTTTTCACAAGTAAATGCCTTCTGTCTGTCTCCCGTCCCATTTTTTCTATTCCCTAATTCGCAACTTATTCCTAAAGTGCACAAAACATTGTGTTTTCACAGGTAAGTGCAACCTTTGTGCTTCCCGTCCCATTTTTTTCTATTCCCTAATTCGCAACTTATTCCAAACTGCAAAAAACATTGTGTTTTCACAGGTAAATGCTGCATGTGTCTCTCGTCCCATTTTTTCCTATTCCCTAATTCACAACTTATTCCAACATGCGCAAAACATTGTGTTTTCAGAGGTAGATGTGCATGTCTCTCTCGTCCCATTTTTTCCTATTCCCTAATTCACGACTAATTCGTTCGACGAATGAAGCCTCTGAAATCCCACCTCAACACAAAGTTTCCTCCATTTGCTTCCATTGGACGCACGTTGCAGCCGATGTTGACCTCAGTGGCAAACTCTCAGCCAGCTACAACGGTCAGAGGAAGAGAAAGCGGACAAGTGCATCCGTTTTTGGACCCTGCATCGGCGAAACCTGCCATTGCTGCATGCAGGTTACCGGTCTATTTTCAAACGCTATGGCTGTTCCCTAGGTGCCAGTTACGGATACCACAAGCTGTCAAGACTCGCATTTCCCTTTTGCGATACTAATGACCATTTATTGCAACACAACAGAGCCCTTTCGTAAAGGATACAGCCCCATCGTGCTGCGAGGGTCAAGTCACTTACGGCTCAATCATGGACCCATTCTTTGATATGTCATCCGAACAGAAGTGAAAATTCAAGGGCCCGACCCATGCGTCTTTGTGCTGCTCCCGTTCTTTACGAAAATGCGGGCACCTGCGACAATGAGCAACATGATCAGAAATAATTTCAATAGATGCTGCTTTACGGGCACTCAACGTCACATGCTTACAAGCTTATAAGTCTAGATGAAACATGTTTATACATTCCCCATGTACAGGTGTCATCTTGGCAAAGGATGGAATGCATGAGCTGCGGTCCCGGGCTGGTGGTCGTCGTGTGGCCCGTCACATTTGCCACATCTTCCTCAGTGGGCGATCGTCCCGACTGAGCATTTCGAGACTGTGGAGATTCCAGTCAGTGGGTTGATCCACCGTCCACTGGCACAGACTCAGTAGTCTTGAAAGCCATCATTGGTCCAGGATAACTTCTGAACAGGGTTGGAAGGGCACGGGGAAATACAGAACACAACAAGGAGATTTTGGACATACGTGGCACCCGCACGGGCCCACCATTGACCTACAGTACCCAAACAAACTCAGTGTCACAGCTGAGTAGCTTTGCGTGTCATGGACCTCAGTCAGCGCTGAGACACAGGTCTTCGACCATACAGTGTATAATGAATTCATACCGTGGAACAGCAAGTAATGAGTGAGTGAGTGAGTGAGTGCGAGAGAGTGGGTGAATGAGAAGGAGGGCGAGGCTTGATGCAACATCAAAAATAGAACCCTACACGTCAATGCGGGGAAATACCGCGGACATTCAGAGGATATGTTGAGCGAATAACCAGCATGACAAATCTGCAGGCAGGGCGCTGCTTTGCAAACCTTCGTGGTTGCATCAAGGGTTTGGTCACTGGAAGGCGCCTTGCAAAGTCACGTGTGACAAAAAGAAGTCATGATGGATGTCGCATGGCCAGTGCTCACCCACTTTCAGGGGGCGAACACGTCTCTTCAGCAACTGTATCATTTTCTGAATTCACAGCTGATCATGGCTGGTTTGAATATTTTTGAGCTCGGGCTCTGCAGGGCCATGACTGAAGTTGGACCCTGCATTGCTCAATCAAACTCTTGAACGTAGATTATCTGCTGCAGGATTCTCGGTATGGCAGGTACTGCGGTTCTCCTGGGCCAGCCTTAGGGAACTGTGCCACCAAGTGGGCGGTATTCACCTCACGGGCAGTGAAATACAGCCAACCTGTGCATAGCTAGGCCAAGAAGTATTTCAAAAACATTCAGAAACCGGATTTCATGCTGTGTTGTGGGCTTGCCTCCTTGGCAATTGCGTACGGCGTGCCTTGGACCTCTATTTCACAAGCATGAGAGGAATGGTCAAAATTCAATTTCAATGGGATAACCAACATGCTTTTTGCAAGATTTCGGATTTGGGACTTGCGCGAACAACTTCAAACATTGCTGATTCCATCCTCAAAGCGGTGTAGTGCGATCATGTCTCAACAACATGCAACAACTATGTCATTGCCTTGGCAACAGTGCATGGCCAGCGCTGAACCTAGTGATTGTTCAAGAGACCGGCAGAAGTTATTTCTCTTAAGAAGGAGCAGCACGTCACAAATGACATAATCCATTGGCAGGGCCACGTCAAACGAATTAGTCGTGAATTAGGGAATAGGAAAAAATGGGACGAGAGAGACATGCACATCTACCTCTGAAAACACAATGTTTTGCGCATGTTGGAATAAGTTGTGAATTAGGGAATAGGAAAAAATGGGACGAGAGACACATGCAGCATTTACCTGTGAAAACACAATGTTTTTTGCAGTTTGGAATAAGTTGCGAATTAGGGAATAGAAAAAAATGGGACCGGAAGCACAAAGGTTGCACTTACCTGTGAAAACACAATGTTTTGTGCACTTTAGGAATAAGTTGCGAATTAGGGAATAGAAAAAAATGGGACGGGAGACAGACAGAAGGCATTTACTTGTGAAAAGCCAATGTTTTGCGCAGTTTGGAATAAGATCAGCAGCATGCAGAGTGATGTTTCCACCACAGAGTTCGGAGACCAAAAGATGTGAAAACATCAGAGAGCGAGGCAGTACCAACTGGGGTGTGCGGCATGCCGCACACCCCAGTTGGTACCGTAGATGGACGAAATATTCAAACCCCTCCTATCCGGTACAACCCCCTCGCCCCCAAAGTTCAATGTTAATGTAGCCTGAAGTGCATTAGCCCCAATGGACGAAAAAAATCAAACCCCTAACATCACTTTTGCTAACACGCGCGCTGAAACATTGAGATTTGGGGGGTCCGGGGGTTCAACATAGTGCGTGCTGCAGGGTTTGAATATTTTGTCCATCTACTGTAGTTACGGAGTAATCCCATCCTCCTTTTTTCAAAAACGTCCCTTCAGAAACACTAGAAACCATAGTTTCGTATCGCAAACGCCTCTCCCGAACCGGTTTTATCTGAAAATAGGTACGGGTTTACCATCATTTTAGTATACAAATTGTTATTTCTTGGGAATTCATAGACCGGACCCCATTGACTCTATGCCAAATGTTGTTGGTTCACTAGATTCCACCATCTTCAATGGTTAAAACATGTTAAAACCACGATTTCTTCGCCGTTTTTGCCCAGTTCCCCCGAAAATTGCCACCGGAAACCGGGGCCTGTTTCCAGGCTGCCAAGAGTGGTGGCACTCTACGGAGCTCCAACATCCAAGCTGCCCACGGATGGTGGGACCACCGGGTGGCTGTGAAAAACGGCTGTTGAAGCCATTAAAAACAACCCAAAAATATGGGGGATATCAATAGCTAGCTGATTCATATAGCTAATATCATAACATGCAAAAATATCAATATAGTTGGATATAGCATGATATAACCAACTAGCTATATCCCAATGATATATGTCCAACAATGTGCCTTATATACAACGAGATGTTTTTCATGATTTTACCCGATGTTGTTCATTCGTTGGTGATATTTCATAGGGATATAACCAACTAGCAATGGTTGTCCAGATCCCCCAGTCGCGTCGTCACCTGCAGCTTGAAAAATACACCCTGCCGCCTAATGACTGGGATGATTTTTTGAAGCTACCCTCTGGTAATTTAACATAGCTATTGAAAATGGTCATAGAAATAGTTGATTTTCCCATTAATAGCATGGTGATTTTCCATAGCAAAATGTTAGTTTACCAGAGGCTACCCGGTAGTGACGTGGGAAACACCTAAATCTTCTCCTTTGCTGGGCATTTGCTGGGGGAAGAAATCATCGAACCTTCATCTGGAACGACACTTTTCGGCATCTTTTGGCGGGGTTGCTATGCAGTTGGTTGGTGGGTTCAACCCCCAAAAAAGATT
Organism: Cladocopium goreaui; assembly: GCA_947184155.2. Taxonomy (NCBI): domain Eukaryota; class Dinophyceae; order Suessiales; family Symbiodiniaceae; genus Cladocopium; species Cladocopium goreaui. The sequence continues at coordinate 1,884,917 of CAMXCT020006622.1, read as the reverse complement.
GGGGAAGGCATTGAGGATCATCATCCCAGCTGGGAAAATCACAAAATGAATCATCGAAACCACCAACCAAATACCCTCTGGTAAACATACAAAAAGCTATTGAGAATGACCATTTATAGTGGAATTACCCATGAAAAATGGTGGATCTTTCCATAATTATGTAAACGTTTACCAGGTAAATCTTGATCCATAACCCACTCCCCATTCCCAGTGTGTCCACACTGGGAATGGGGTCCTCTCTATACAGGGATACCATGACCATGGAGGAGTCGGTCAGGACCATCCCCCTTTTTAAATGGGGAAAAAAATCACCGTGCAACTTGACCATAGCACATATATGACTAGGGTATAATAGGATATAAACATCCGTATATTTAGATATACCCTCTGGTTATTTAACATAGCCATGGAAAATGGCCCATTTATAGATGGTTTACCTATTAAAAATGATGGTTTTCCATGGCTATGTTAAATAACCAGATGGTAGCCTGTCTAAAATCCATGATGCCATGATCTAATTCTGAGGACAATTCCCAAACGATCCAGGATGGCGCCTAAGGAAGAAAAGTTGTCGCTTCGATGTAGCACCGTTAAGTCGGCTACATAGGGCCTGGGGGAGTGGCGGAAGCAGAAGGTCACCCAAAGATGAACTAAGAATTTTGTAAGATCACGAAAATGGAAAAGTGGTGAATGATAGGATTTACGAAATCATTCACCAAATATGTTTTGATGGTGTTGATGGGGCATTGATCATCCACTAGGTTTTTGTTGCAAAAAAAGGTAGATTTAGCTCCCAACTGTAGCTAGCCCTTGAATGATAAGGGAAATGATGACAGTCCTTTCAAATTGGGGGACGCCCTATTTTCAGACAAAGCAATTTTGAGATGGTACAAGTACCTGTTATAAGATGTTATAAGTTGAATGATCACCATATATAGGGATACTGAAGTCGGAATCTTGCTTTAATCCTTCAAAATCCAGAAAAAAAACACCAAGAAAGACTGTCTGGGATTTGACAAATTCGCCTCAGTGGTTTCATTAAGGAAAAAATTAGAGTTTACCCCAACCATGTCGCTCGGGCGCCAGAATGAGAATCGAATTTGATCTCGATTTCAATGCTGATCGCTCGAGCAATCAGTGCGTCATCGCAGAAAATCTCCAATCTTCTCCAATCCTACGAGGAATTGATTAATACGGGGCCTGCCAGAGGAGGGCTGGTTTTTCACATTGAAAGGCCTGCCAGAGATTGGAGGTCTCCTACTGAAAGGGCCTATTCCAAGGGCTTCCGCAGGCAGCAACTTCACCTCAAGCTTTCGTGAGCCAAATCACCAACTACCCTCTGGTAAACCTAGAAAAAAAACGATGGAAAATCACCATTCTTAATAGGTAAATCCACTATTTCAATGGCCATGTTCAATAGCTTTTTGTTAGTTTACCGGAGGGTAAAACCCAGCACAAAAATCAGGGTCCACAATCTCCCAATGGGACCCCCCAAGGGGGACCCCTGGGACCCCGTTGGGACCCCGTTGGGACCCCGTTGGGACCCCGTTGGGACCCCTGACGCCAAGCCATTCTCGTTCAAGGCGGATGCACAAAAAATGCTCTCATCTTGACCTGAAACCGACGATAAGAAACGTGTCAGACATGGCCCAGCTGGCAGTGGAAAGCCACAAAGTACTGAAAGTACTGTAACGTTGTCACCAAAAATTATATAGGTTCCCGACAATCCCAAAAGAGCTTGGGGCATAGCGTACCACGTGCTGGCCGTAAAAATCAGGTGCCCCAACCATTCACGGATTCTCCTCATGATTCCCATGGAAAATGGCCTTGTTTCGGGTGGTGAAACTTGCCCCATTTTTCGGCCGGGCCACGTAGCACTGGAAGTAGCTGCACGAAAAACCAGAGAAGTTCCAGTGAGAAGATCTGGCCCTCCTGATGGGTCAAGTCCAGGGCTCGGGATGTCGGGGCCGGCAACCCCCAAGAGGATAGAAAAGTAAAATCCAATTGAAAATCGTGGTCAATTGCATGAAAAATTTTGCTGTTCTGAATCTAGTTACTGTTCTATCTTTTTTGGCTACTATGAGAACGTTGAAATATGCCAACTGCCTTACCAAACAGCTGAGACTTTGACCAAAGATACCAAAGGCTGATGGCAGAACTGACATCGATGCCTCCAAAACCACCAAAGATGTCATCTCTTTGCCTGGCCCGGGACCGGCTGACCCAGTTTGCGAACTTGAAGCCACGGCCCAGTCGATTTGTAGTGAGTTGTCCCATTCAAAATGGTGGATCTGTCCATCGTTTTTTGTAGGTTGCTATTGAAAATCACCATTGAAATAGTGAATTTTCCCATGAAAAATGGTGGATCTTTCCAGTTCGTTATGTGAACCTTTACCAGGCCGGGTAAATCTTGATCCATAACCCATTCCCTCTATATATAGGGATACCATCTTTCCATCATTTTTTGTAGGTTGCTATTGAAAATCACCATTCAAATAGTGAATTTTCCCATGAAAAATCTTGAAAAATGGTGGATCTTTCCAGTTCGTTATGCGAACGTTTACCTGAGTTTTCCCATGAAAAATGGAGGTTTACCAGGCCGGGTAATCCTATGCTCCCGGTGGATCCTATGCCCCAAAAAGCTCCGCCGCACGCCTGCGAAATGTTTCTGCGCGAAGCCCAAGGATCGGCGCACGTGCGCCGAGCCTCGGGTCGCCTCAGCTCAGCTGAACAACGAAGGTCGGTTGGACTACGAGGCCGGGGTTTCCCTATGAAAAATGGTGGTTTTATGGGAAAATCATAGGAAAACCATAGGAAACTGGTGGTTATACCCTCTGGTAAACGTTCACATAACTATGGAAAATCACCATGTTCAATGGGAAAATCCACTATAAATGGTGATTTTCCATAGCTATTTTGACATAACCAGAGGGTAAACAGTGTTTTAAACCGTGTGAAACCTGAGCTATCTGAGTTGACTTAGGGTTCTGAAGGTTCTGAAGGCCAACTGCCTCAAGTTTTGATTTGCACCAAAGAGACACTTTCATTCATCAGTTTCAGAGGTTGTTGTGGGGTGAAGATATCTGGAATCCTACCCCAAAAAAACTATGAAAATGGTCCAAATCAATGAGGTCCACCAAATGAATCTGCAGGAACCAACCGCGCACCTGCTGAAAGATTGGAAAGTACTTCTTCATGTTGCCACCTGAAAAAATACCAGGCAGCGGTCCCAAAAAAGGTCTTGCGGAAATGCACCGAAATTCACTAGAAAAAATCTGGGATCTGAAAAACAGATGGGATGGATCAGATTTCAGCAAGTTTCGCGACCTTCATCGTGGATTTCCAAAGGTTTTTTGGGCATCAACAGGTGAGGTCAGGCAGATGTTGACACAGCAAAATATTTGGAAGTCCTGCAAGGCACGTTGCTCTCACTTCGGAAGTCCCACTTGTGGCAAAATTAGATAACTTGGATCGACATAAATCACATACAGTTCTTTTTGAGATATTCCAAATACATCCAAATACTGATCTTTCAATCCCTTCCGGGGGATTTCATAGCTGCTGATCACTGACTAGTTGAGTGGTCTTAAGCCTGGATTGGATTGGATTGGATTGGCTTAAACCACCAAAATCGATGTGGAAAACCATGGTGTCCAAAAAACCATGGTTCCCCTAAGGCTTTGTCAAATAGGTCACCCAAAAAAATCGATGGGTACAGAAGCCATGGGATTTTCCCCATTGAAATGGCCATTTTTTGGCATTCAAACGACTCCATGTTCAGACCCAAAGTCCATTATTCATTGATTAAATCACCATGTTTCATGGCTTGACCACCATTTTTCATGGAGAATTCCAATCTTTCTAGCTGAAGCCGCTTAAGCCCGCATCTTTCCCAAGATATTCCCACTATATTTCATGACATATCCCATTTACATCCATTTACCATCTGGTTGTGACTAACATAGCCATGGAAAATCACCATTTTCAATAGGTAACCATCTATTTCTATGGGCCATGGCTTTGTTACAGGCTTGCATGGCTATGTTAAATAACCAGAGGGTAAATCACCATGTGTTGATGGTTAAACCATTCGAGTTTCCAACGAAAGACGCCTTTCCCTTCAAAGCCAGCGCATGCGAAACCGAACCTCAGGGAGTCTGTTTGGGGAATTAACCATCAAAACTTGGAATAAATCATTGATATTGGCTCATTGACATTGTTGATGACTCTCGTTTCTTACTGTTTATTGTGGTCTATTGTGGATGTTGTGAAAAAAAAATGCTTTATGTTGCTACAAAATAACAACCAGCTTTTATGTATTATTGGTGAAACCCAGCATCCGTTCCCACTCGGGAGTCAATTATTGGCCAGCGGGCCAGCCGTTCCCAACGGACTTGGGTTATATAATTCAATGGGTTAACAAAGGAGTTTCCAGTAAAACTCCCAGAAAAACCCTCTCAAACAGACTCCAACAAATTCACCTTGCGGTTCAATTCAGAATGGGGATGAAGGCTACCAACAGCAAATGGGGATATGTTATAGACAGATCTAACAGTTTTTCACATATCAATTTTTCGTGGTTTTTGCCAGTCGTAATCTTAGTTTTTAGCAATGGCATCTCAACCGCCCATTTTTTGGATCCATTGATGCTTGGAATACCACCGGAAAATGGCCAGGTTTATGGCCCTGCTTTTTTTTGCGATCCAACTGGGAAAAATCAGGGCAAAATATCCGGAAAATCCCATGTTTAGTATATGTTTAGTAGACATAGAATAGGGAGACAACTCAAAAATCGGAAAATGATGGAAGATGTGTTCGAAAATCCATGAAATTCTACTTATACTAAAAAGGATGACGGAATTTGTTTTCACCGATGCCCCACGTGTTTTTGTTGGATGCCCAGTCGGGCCCCCTGGCTCTTGAATCGCATCCAACTGGTTCCCAGTTCCAGGAGAAGCCAAAGACACCAAGACCTGAGAAATGGAGACTTTCACCAGCCAAAAAATGGTGAAAAAGCCTGGAAACCCCAGAAAAAAATGGCAACTTTGATTGGGAGGATGAGGATCAGCAAATTTAGGGGGCTATCAAAATCACAGACACCAAAATCAAGGACTTGTGACTTGAAGTGACTTGTGATACGTTTTTTGGTGAACAAAAAAGTCACAGAGCTCTTGAGTAATTCGGGCGAAGTGACTGGAACATAATTTCGCATATCAGCGTCCCAAAAGAGGCTCAGAGTGCTTCCAGAATTCCAACAGCTCCCAGAAATGGGGGATTCCCAAAAATGGTTGCTTTATTTCATGGAAAATCCTATCAAAATGGATGATTTAGGGGTACTTTAGGAAACCTCCAATTTCTGAAATACCTCGAAGTGCTGGTTTCTCTGCCCTTGCAACTTTCAACGATGATTAAGCCCAGTCAGCCCAGTCCCAAGCATCCGCACGTTGGCTGCACGCAACCCGTCCACTCCTTGGATCTGTCCAAAATTGGGTGGCAGTACCCCCCAAAAAGAGATAGAAAAAATCTACTTTATTACTATCATTAGTAAGATCTTACTTTTCTGCATCTTTTTTTTTGGCATCTAGATTCCCAAAAAAATCCACTCTACCGCCAGATGTCCGATTAAAAAAAAGCAGCCCTTAAATGGTGGCATGTCCGGATTCTCCGACCTACCCGTCTGTGCTTTTTGGAAATTTGGTGAATCGGTGAAATTCACCTACTGGAGACGGTTCTTTATGCCACCCATTCCCGGTAGGTGGGTGAAAATTCTGTAGAAAAAAACAACGAACAATCCACTGATCTATCATGATCTATCTTCATTTTCTCCATCAAAACTTAATTTTACTCATCAAACTTCAGTCACACCCTACCGCGATGGCTTGATGAATCCCCCATTTTTCTCCATAGGAATTCAGGCATGGATTATCAATGAGATCCCTATCCATTGCCAAGCTATGCTGGCTATGTTTGCTGCTTGAATCACCTGGATTGAAACCTGCTTCAACTGCCATTTTGCCATGAACTACCCAGAAATCTGGAGAAACATCCCCAAAAATCTCTCGCCCAGGTGGCTGGAGAGCGACTGCAGCGTTGCGCGGAGCAACCAGACCTGGCGTTCCAGGATCCCACGTCTTTTCCTGGTGGTGATTCCGGGAAAATTCGTCGCCGTTTCGCAGGTTGTCCCATAAATGGTTTTTCTATATATATATAAGTTATGTTTATTTATGGGACATTGGACCTATCTCATTGCGATATAGCTAGTTGGTGATATCATGTTATATCCCGTGATATCCCCCATATTTGTTTTCTTACTGGTGCGTGCTAAACGTAGGGTTGCTGGATGGGTTGCTGGGGGTTGCTGGGATGATGACATTACTAGTGATGAAATGGATCATTCCCGAAAATTCCCTGCGTTTAGCACCAGTAAGTTATATCTATAATATGTATATATATATATAAGTTATTGGCCACTTTCGATTCGCGGGATGATCCTCAAAGTGTCAAACAAACACAAAGAGTGCTGGGTGGAAAAAAAAGTGGTTTAACCATCAAAAATTGTGAAAAATTGTGATTATGACCAACAAAAACTGTGATTTAACAAACGGATAGATGTCATAGAAATGGGATTGTCTGAAAATGGAGTATCCATAAAACACTAGTTTATTTATGGCAATAATGATGACAACGCGTATCAAATTGTAGGGTACCCCGAGATCAATTTGTGTGTCCAAATGCTACGGCAAGTTTGTGCAAATCCTACCGGGACCCCAATGGGTTTCCTGCTTTTGAAACGGACAATGTTTTATGTTGGTTGGTATTCTTGGACAACCATAGCTATGGAAAATCACCATTTTTAATGGGTAAATCCACTATAAATACCTGCTTTCCTTGATGCGGACCTACGTTCCGTGAAGGACCATATGTATGTCTAGCCGAAGGACACGGTTCCCATCGTGGGATTCCGAATACAATGGATGAAAGTTCATCGCCAAGTGTTGCATTGACCAATCTCAAGAATTGCTCCACACCATTGCTTCATCCAGTTACCCTCTGGTAAACCTACAAAAAACTATGGAAAGATCCACCATGCTATTAATGGGTAAATCCACTATTTCGACTGGGCCATTTTCAATAGCAAACTGTTAGTCATACCCAGAGGGTAGTGGTATTTCAACATGGCAAGAGAAAATCCATACTTTTTTCGGCCCCCTAAAGGGGGAACGAAAGCTAAGCATCATATGAGAGAGCCTGGAAACCACGGATTTTCATATGCTGAATGGAGATTGCCATGCTGGACATGATAAATCCTCAATTTCGCCAGGAAAGTAACGTTTTTGTCATGCTGGATATTGCCATGCTGGATCCAGAGGACATGACCCTTTTTGAAAAAACATCAGACCACAATGGGAACATCTCCAAACCATTGATTCAGGTGATGTTCGAAAATGACCAAAATTACCAAAACGGCACAAATTTGAAAAAATGTGTGTGTGTGTGTGTTTTTTTTGCTGACACGCCTTTTCTGCATCAAAGGTCTGTGCCGACCAGTCATCGTCAGTGCGATGGTTCGATTGAACGTCTGGTCACCCACCTCATGTCATTGTGACATGCATGGCAAAAAGGTGAAAAAGGCATGGGTTCGGCTTCTCATCAAAGGCATGTTGGGGCAATATCGCAACCTCAAGCAGCCGGTCTTCATATTCAGCGCTGGGAAGCCTTCACAACATCTCGCAAGGTGTGTCAAACGTGGCAGGGCAGGAGAAGGGCAAGCCTCAATGTCTGGAGATCGGGCTGCTAGCATACGGTGGTTCTTACAGGCTGCATGGAGAAATCAAATTGGAGAATCAGGTCCAAACGGCAACTGGGTACAACCCGCTAAAGGAGTTGACCACTTTGTGCCGACATCGTGAAACTTTTTTTTTTTAACATCATCGGGGTGGCATCTTTTGGTGGCCGCACTTCTTGTCGTGGTGCATTGTCCCATTTTTTTTGGGGGGGGGGAGCAGGGTACACTTGGGGGATGCCCAAGGGCATACGCACCTGGGGGGCCAGGCGGGGAAAATGACTCGGCAACAGCAATGGACCTGAATGGAGAGGATTAGGCGGCAGGACAGACATGTGAAACCAGGAAAACACAAAACTGACAAGACATCACGGATGGTAAAAAAGGAGGAGACCGGCAAAATGCTCAAGAGGCTCCTGCAGTAGATGTGCCAAAATGGCATTGGATTGGCAGCATGAAGGCTTCAGGCAAAGTGCCTCGATGAGGCCTCCATGGCATCTGTGAAACCAGCCACTGGGTGTTACCCACAAGAGGAGTGAACCGCGTTGGGCTGGGCATTGTGAGACAAAACTATGTACACCTCCCATTTTTTTTATTTTTTTTTTGGGAGGTAGTAGCCTCATCGGGGTGGCATCTTTTGGTGGCCGCACTTCTTTTTGTGGTGCATTTCCCCCTTTTTTTTTCTTTTTTTTTGGGGGGATCAGGGTACACTTGGGGGATACCCAAGGGCAAATGCACTTGATGGGCCAAGTGGGGTCGGCAATGAGGACTGATGGTTCCCTTGGCGGCACCAGATTGCCTGTTGCAGCAAGTCATTCAGGTGTCCGAAGGCATGGGCAGCAAGGCAAGCATAGCTTCCACTGCATTTGGTCGGGCACTTGCAGTGGCTGAATCAGCATACTCCGGAGTAATCTGGCAGTCACCCCGCACCAGCCACATAATAGTGGCGTTCTGCAGGAACCACTTAGGCAGGTCCCAGACTGGCATTGGGGATGTCCAGTCATCACACAGCAGCCAGGCACAAGGCAAAGTGCCCCTAGTGACCGTGGGTCGAATACGAACCGCAGTCCTGTAGTGTCCAGCCTGGTCTGTGCCCAAATGCGACTGTATGGCAACACAGTAGTATTCCAATTCTTCACACTGCAAGGTGGAGTCTGAAAACATTGGAATCACACAATCAGCATCTGGGTCTACAATGGTGACACATTTGGTAAGCGTCTGGTGGACCTGGGTGCAGCGATCAATGTGAACGCACAAGGCCTGGGAGGGTTGCAGCAGCGCTGCAATCATGCCATCTGCCTGATGCCAGCATTTGAATAGATCTGTCAGTGTGCAGCGATGTAATTGTGTGAGTAGACTAGAAAACTGCAAAAACAGCGGCAGGGTGGCAGTGCTCTCATCTACCTTGTGTGTGATGGCGTTCTCTTCCATTCTTCTTTCCCAGCGCATGTCCAGTGGCTGCTGTCCGAGTTGGTGCAGCCATGAGCCAATGAACTCTGCAGCATCATGTTGTGAAATGGACCCATGATTGGAGATCCTCTCCGGTCTACCCCAGCATTGCAGCACATCATTGAACCAAGCTTCACATGAGAGATTGCCCTGGGAAGTTTCCAGTGAAAGAATAAAGTCATGGATCATGTTGCAATGCTTACCCCAAAACGCTGACTCGAAATCACGCAAGCTCAGAGTGCTCCATAGAAACGCCATCATCGTGGAGTTGACAAAGCACCAGTTGCTAGGATTGGCAAGGCTGGCATGGGCTATCAAGTCCAGAAGACGTTCTCTGAGCCGTGGATCACTGGGCCAGGTGGCCATGGATGTCATCCCTTCTTCTGTCCCTTGCCCTTTCCCTTCTGTGGTCGGAGGTTCAGCGTCTTCGTCAGCTGCTGCGCAAGACTGCTTTGGCTCAGGGAATGGGCTTTCAGGCTGGTGGCCATGAGCATCCATATGCTCGACCCGCACAGAGATCTGAGAAGCCAGTATTCCCGATCTGCCCTCATGCTGAGAGTCAGCTTCCATGGTGTGGTGTCCCCCGTCGTCGGCAGGGCGTGGAAGGATTGCACCAGGCTGACCTCCGTGTTCATCTCGATGAGCTCCTTCACGTTCTCCACCATCTTGCGCAGAGAGATGGGTGGCTTGGATCCCACCTTGAGCTTCTTCTGAGCAGGGTCCCATTCCAAAAACGGGCATGTCAGGTCTGGCAGGAGAACATTGTTCATCAGGGCCGCCTTCACCAGTGGTGACTTTGGATCCGAGTCTCCCAGCTGTGTCAATCTCGTGAGCAAGTCTTCCATCAGGGCCTGAAACAGACGTTGTCGAAGAGGTTGCCACGGTGTTGGGCGTGGTTGTTGCGTCGCCATCTGATGCCAAGTTTCCGCTGCTGCCACCAGGCATTTCAGTGACCCTGTTGGCGCTTTGTTGTTGAAAAAGAAAAGGAAGGCCGTTTCTTTCTGGGCCTCCTGCAGGGCCTGATCGTGCCTCACCAGAAGCTTGGCCATGAGCAGCACTGCCTCTTGCAGATCTGTCGTCCCCTCCTCCTGCTTGACTGTCCGTCGTCCCGGTGCGACGTCTTTTTTGGCCCGTTTCGGTTGCCCTGGATTCTGGGACAGGGTGAGGTCTGGATCGGTCGCCACCCCCAGTAGAGGTGCCAGCTGTTGAAAGGCCACCAGAACCTGTTGGGAGGCATCCAGGCTGTCGTTCATGGTGGAGTCTGCCATCGTTGTAGGCTCTACACAGGATAATGGCCAACTGCAGCGTTCCTGGGCAGTGAGCTTGGTAATGATTCTGAGCCAAGAGCGCCCTGTCAGCCAACGCGGTCTGATCATTGCCATCACCAATTTGGAATTGCAGTGGAATGTCATAAATCATGCCGCAATGTTCACACGCGTGCCCCAAAGGATTGTGTCCCAGCATCACAGGCAGCAATTGTTGAGTGAAAAATGACACAAGCATAGTGCTGCATTCATGCATCTCTCTGAGGTGAAGGCCCAAGTCCGTCGGACAGAACTTGTTGGCGCAGAGAATGCAGGTGTGTGTCAAATGATACATCATGTCTGATTGCTGCAACATGGCTGAAAAATCCCTTGTGATCAACATGCGGTCAATGGCAAATTTGAGTTCACGGGGTATGCATGGGTGATATACCTGGGCTAACATCTGTTCAGTCACCAGTAGCGGGCAAAAAACTTCTGTGGGCGCAAGTCTGTAAAACTGCATGGCCAGCTGTTTCAACGGTACGCACACATGATTGAGCCGCTTGGTGGCTGTTGTAGGATTGCAGATGCATCCCCATGATTGATAGTACATGCCAATGAGAAGTGCAGTCAGGTGGTTGGAGTCTTGCCATAGTTGGGGATGACAGCTGCGTAGATGAAGCATCAGGTCACCTGCACGCAGGCTGGTGTGGCTACAATTTTGGCAGTGCAAGGTCATCTGCAGGCGCCAGTGTGCGTCCTGTAAGGCCTCAGTGAGTCCTCCATGGCACAGAGCTTTCCTGACCTGTTCTGTCACTGCCTTTGGTTCACATGAGAGAGATGGGTCAAAGCACTTGCATCTGCCCTGCGCTATGTGAGACCGTAAGGATTCTACATTGCTGAAGATCGTGCCACAATGCGCACATCCTGAGCCACCATCTATGGAGTCTCTTCCAGGGTTCCAGCGGGCACTTGCCAGATTGTGATCGTTGATCAGATGAAGATGCAGCTGCTCAGCTGTTTCAAGGTGCTGATCACATAATTCACACTGAAGCGCCATGGTGCGCGACGTGGGAAAGTCCGTCAGGTTTCCTGCGCCATAGATGAGCAGGAGGCTGATCTGTGTCCAGGTGTTGCAAGAGTGACCAGTTTTGAAAACGCTTCTGCAAAACCTGCAAGGTGAATCAACTGCATAAAGGCTTGACAGTTGTGAGCTCTTAGCCATCACCAGGGGCCAAAAGGGAGCATGAAAGAGCCTGAGATGTCGATGCATTTCCTGTGCTCTGCCTACCCACTGTGCGCACAAGCAGCAGCGCTGTGAGAGATACTCATTGATGGCATCTTCATGGATGAGCTGTTGAAACTGTCTAGTGCCCACCAGCGTCAGCAGTCTGTGTCCCCATTCATGACTGATGATGTTTCGAAGGTCACCGGGTCCAAGCTGTGTCTGTCCTCTCATGGCTGCGTCAGCCCTGGCATTTGTCAGGCTGGTGGGCAACAATGGCATGGTGTCAGGCAGAGTCTGGCCACTGAGATCTGTTGTGAGAGCTCGGTGCAGGAGGACCTGGCAGCCGCGTTCAACATGTATGGCATGACTACGCCAAGTGGTAAAAATCTGTTGACAATGTTTGCATTGAGGTAGGCCATGGAGCATGTGGTCAACAGGATTAACCAGTCGGGTTCGAAAATGATGAATGCCATGGTGAACTGCAATGTGCTTCCTCCATGTGGTAACCTGTTCTGTAGAAAAATCACAAATTGGGCACCTCAACTCAGGGCGTTCCACCAGGAGCAGCTGCTGACAGTGCGGGGATCCTGCCATGTGTTGTTCCATTAACAATGTTTTGAGGTCAGTCAGGTGGGACCAGTCCAATGTCTGTACCAAATCATGGGCTCGAAGAGCAAGGCATCTCTGAGTGACTGACCTGTGCAGGCAATCAGCGCCGGTCCAGAGCATCTGCAAAGGAGAATCAAGTCCGTGTTGTTGAAAAACTTGTTGATTGGTGTGGCGGGTGTAGAATGCATGATCCTGCGCAATTCTACGAAACATTCTGTTGATCATAGTGGTCAAAAGTTCGATTCCCTTGACTGTGAGGCCTGTGCAGAAAACTCCATAGAATGCAATTGGTTTGACACAGGTGTCCCAGAGATGTAGCTTGTCCTTCATGTGCAGTCCATGTCTTCCTGTGAGCCATCTGCGCAGACGATGAAAGGCAACTTCAGCAAGTCGAACACGATATCTGACTGTGCTGTCTTCCGGTGTGTTATAGCTGATCACCACACCCAAGTACTTTGCACTTGTTGTAATGGGGATGAGGAAGCTGTGATGGTCATTTTCCAGCCGCATCAAGTCCAGGCCGTTGCGTCGCACAAGGAGTTGTGATTTGACCCTCTGCCCAGAAGCCCCTGTCATCGTGATCAAAATTTGAGATTTTGCCTCATTGATTTGAAACCCATATGATGAGAGCATGGCAAGAATGGATGCAAAATGTTGCAAAATAGTATGGAGCTCTTGTTCGCTTGTAAAAAGATCTCCTGTCTGCAGATCGTCTGCGTAAAGGTTCGTACACCTGCGCAACCATGCCGGGTCGATCTGGGCAGAGAGGTCTCGCAACATAAGGGTCATGACCGAGTTCCATAACCAGGGTGCCGCACGGCACCCCTGGCGTACTCCTCGTGATACAGGAACGGCTGTTGTCTGGGAGCTTGTTTGCACAATGTAGCATGTCTCTTGATGCCAGCAAGAGAGTATCTTGACGATCTCAGGTCGAACACCTAGTGTATGGAGCCTCTCAAAAAGACAGTTCCTGTCCACCGAGTCGAACGCCCTACGCATGTCGATCAGCAACTGTACAGCGCCACAGAGACGGGTTCTAGGCATTTGTCTGGCTCTTTTATGGGGAGTAGATCTTTGATTTTGTACCATGAGTCTGGCAGTGCGACAATGTTGAATAACTCGTAGTAGGGAATCTTGGGTCGATCTATGGGGTAAATAGGCCCAAAGTGGCCAGCATATCATGGATTCCAATGAGTCAGATTGTCCCAACTGGCTGATCATTCCTATCATGGCCTTTCCTACAGGATCCTGCAGTGCAATGGGGCGCAAAGCAGCCGGATCTGTGGGGGGCTTCCCCGGTTTGGGTAGCCAGCACAGCCAAGCATGTCTCCAGGTGGAGGGAACAAAAGGTTTGTCTGAAAGCCACCAGCTTTTCAAAAGACCATACAACCATGGTGCCAAGTACTGTGCATGTGATCGCCATAGAACCCCCGGTGCAAAACCTGGTGCAACAGCTTTGGTGAGAGGAATGGATTCCAGTGCTTTCTGTACATCGGATTCAGTGAAAGGTGTACCTGGGATGATGTCAGGGTGAGCATCCCGTAATGGTTCACCATGCCAAACGTCTTGGACAAACTTGCATAAAATGGCGTGCTCTTCCACTGCAGTGGCCAGTTTACCATGCACTGTTCGGAGTTGCATCCTTCTTTTGGGAGATTTGGGAGCAAAACTATTAATTAAGTGAAACAACTGAAAACTGTTGTGTCGGTCTGCCGCTTTCTGTGCATGGTGAATGATGTCGTGAAAATGATGCTTGCGCACCAGCTGTGCATGTCGTCTGTGACTTCTGGCCATCGCCCTGAACCTAGCCGTGTGAAACCAGAAAAGGAATATATTTTTGGCTTGCAAATTTCCAGCCTGCATTGTTTCCACTAAGACATGTTGTGAGGATCTGTGTGTCCATTTGTTCTTGATCCATGTGGAAGAGTGTTGCCATGCTGCTGTGTGAGAGGCATGTGGTTTTGGGAACGTGTAATGAAAATCTACAAGCAAGGTCTGATTCAAAATCGGAAATGTGTCTTCTGCATAAGGATCCAACGTTGGAACTGTCTGGGAAAGATGAACATGCGAGGTCTGCACAAACCTCTGCCATAGGTCTGAGTCCTCCAGGAAGGCATCACGGCCCATGCTGCGTTGTTGCAAATTGCATCCGACTGCGTGAGAATTCATGGGGGCAGGGATCCAGTATTTGGTGATTTGAAACAGGATGGGGCAGTGGTCACGCAAGGCAGCTACAAATGGAGCATGCCAAAGATATTTCACATCACGAGCAATGCCATCTGCCATGTGATGTCGAACCATGCAAAAATCGATCCTGCTACCTATCTGATCATTGATATAAGTAGGTCCAAGTTTCGGAGTCCACGTATTCAATACATTCAAGTTTAGGGTTCGGATCAAATGCAGAAAATGGTCAGAATCACTGTGATATGTTCCTGCACTGAAACCTTCACCCCACTGAAACTCAGTGTGTCCTACATGTGAGCTTGCAGCAGGAAGTGAGCAGTTGAAGTCCCCTGCAATTGCCATGACATGTCTCGTAGGCAAGTCCCAACCAGCTGTAAGAAATGCTCCCACCAGCGTTTGCGATCTTTCAGTCGATTCGGTTGGTTATTGTAGCAATATTGATAACAAGCCACAAAGTCCATCGATCTTGGCTGTAGGCGCAATTGGAGGTGTAGCAATCGCCCCGGTATGCTCTCTTTCCATCTGACGCTGCAGGAGGGACAGAGCCACTTGGCAATCATCAGAAGAATCCCACAGCTGCGATCACCAGGAACACCTGAGTGAATGTAAAGAAAACTGGAGTCCTCCCACTCGCTGCTCCATGGCCAGCGCGTCTCAAGCAGGGTGATGATCCCAATGTGCTGTTCAGATGCCCAGGTCCGAATTTCGTCCAGTCGAGCCTGGGAAAGTCCTCCCACGTTCCAAGAGAGGATTTGAAGTCTTCTTTTGGAGCATTGTCGTTGATTGTATTGGTGTAGATCTTTACGACCCGATGACTTTAACGCTGCCTGAGATTTGTCAGGGAGCTGGGTCTGTCGAAGATGAACAGGAAAGTCATCAGGAGTATATGCACGTCCCTGATACCAGCTAACGCCATCACGGCAGGCACGAGTGTATGCCCTCTTCATGCTGCGCTTTTCCACAAAATTGTCAGTGGGTGTCCAGCTTAGAGGTGCTAAGCTAGTTACTGGTCGCGTCCCATGTTGCTTTGTGCCACTGTCGATGAAGTCATGAGCCCATTGTTGGAGCGGCACTCCAGCGGACGCCATGGGTCGTCCACAACCCTCACCCCTGGCACTGGCAATCAAGACAACACTGAGTAGTCTCCACCAAGCTGGTGAATTGAATCGTCGCCAGCGCCACCCGGACTTGGGACCGGGTTTGCCACCAAAAAACTTGGATCGAGAACCCCAAAAATCAAAAAGGAGAATGCCGTTCCAGGAATCTATACCGCAGAAATCAGAGAGAGTCAGGCGAATGAAGTTCCAGAGTTGTGGTCCCCTCTCTGTAAAATTGCTGATCAGTTTTGCAATGTCCACCACTGTGTGTTGAAAATAAAATGACGCGCCCCCACGGCAGAAAGGCAAACTGAGACCGTGTACCAGAGCAGCAACAAGCCCAATCCAAACAGCTGTGCAAGTGAAATACCAGAAAAGCCACATGTAAATCACAAAATGCCAGCCGCTCAAAACTGTCGAACAAGTCAAAGACAGTTGAAAGGAGAAGTTGTTGCAGTGGAATCCAAAGAAAGCAAGCGCAGTAGCTATGGCAATCGCAAAACACCAAACAATTGAAAGAAAATCCCCCGGAAGGCAAAAATGGCTCCTTCTGTCAATGTCGACAGGGCTCGAGAGCCGCTCTCGCGGCGGCAAAGGGGCTTGTGTGTGTGTGTGTGTTTTTTGTTTTTTTTTCACGCTCCTTTTCTGATGTCAGATCCGGCGCACGCCGTCAGCTCTGGTACATTGCCAGGCCGGTTCTCAACGAAGTGAGAAACTATTGGAGTCCCCTACAGGCTGCTGCGTCATGAACACCACTGGGAAAAATGTCATGACCCGGCAAGTGCTAAGAGTGGCAGCCTGTCATGCTTCTGCAGGCATGGCTGTGTGCAGGCTGGCGATAAAGACGCACCAGTGCACAGTGCTGGACGCCGCTTTGGGCAGTGAGAAAAACTGGACGATTTTTTTTTTTTAATACTGGTTTTTTTTTTTAATACTGGTCTTCTTGAAACGTTGGGCCATTGCCTCTTGGACCAGTTTTTTTTTGGAGAACTGGGGGTACACACTGGGTTTCAGTGGGCGTGTAAAGGGAAGGGGATCGACCAGCGGGGAGCTGGGTGCATTGGGGTCGACGGCTGATGCATGGCCCATCAGCGCGTTTGGCTGTAACAGCCTTTGTGTAAAGGTTTTTTTTTTTTGTCCAGGTGTCATACTGCATAGGCGGTGAGGTCCAGTCTCATTCCAAGGCAAGCTGTGATCAGAATATCTACTTTGATGGCGCCGGCTAGGCTGGGTGTTGTTGGCAAAATGCCATGTCGGAAGCTGCCAAAATGGCTCTCTTTCGGAATCACCTGCTAGGTATCTGTTTGGCATCGCTGGGCTCGACCCACGCAGGGAGTAGGCCAACGTTGGATGCCTATTGTGAAACAAATCGTGGTGAAACAGGTCTAAGCCGCCTAATTTTTTTTTTTTAATACTGGTCTTCGTGAAACGCTGGGCTTTGCCTCTTGGACCAGTTTCCTTCGCATTTTTTTTTTTAAACTGGGGATACCTACGATACACTCCAGGGCACTGGAGGGCTTATGGGTGGTGGAAACATAGGCGGATGCATTCATGACTGTTGCAAAAGCGTCAACAACTGGTCAGGGTTTAGTGTATGACCTGGAGGGGTGTGCAGCAGGTCTTCCTCCCAGGCATGCAGGTCAATGGCATCTTGTCGACATAGCCAAATGCATGTCACTCCTTCTTGGAACTGATTTGGAAGCATGGTGCACGGCCGGGGATCATCGTCGCAGTGCAGCCAGAAAGTGTCAGCATTGTGGTGGCTGACACTGGGCTGTGTGCGCAGCAGAGCCTGGTAATGGCCCGTGGCAGCATCCCCTTGGTGGGCGAAGGCAGCAGTCATTTGGTATGGTTCCCATGTGCACTCCAGGCCTTCAGCAACAAAAATGGGCACGTCCACTGTCCATCCAAAGAACACCGGTAGATCCGTTTTGCGCAACCGGCCATGTCCTTCATAAATGAATCTGTCCACGTGGACGCATACGACCTCTGGTGCGTGCATGAGGCCAGCACACATGCCCAAGCCATTGTGCCACCGCCTCAGCATGTCGGTCAAGCGTGCAATGCCATCTGTGTTGTGGGATGGGTCCAATTGCAGTGTGAGAGGTTGGAACCGATCACTGTGATCATGAACACGCACGCAATCATTTTCCATCAATCTGCGTTGCCAGTGGCAGCTAAGGAAAGATGGCGCAACCCATTGCAACAGCATGCTTGTGAACTCCGCTGAATCAGCTTGGCCTCTGTTGTCATCCCAATTCATGGTAATACCTTGAAACTAGGGTTGAACATCCAAATTCAATGGCTGAGGCCTGGGTGTCAGCAGGAGCGCACGAAACAAAGCATGTTGGCGTCCCCAATCTGTAATGGTGAAATGGCGTCTGCTCAGGGCCGACCACAAAAAGCAGGTGAAGGCGCTGTTGGCATAGCACATATGGCCCGTATTGCCAAGTGTCAGCTTTGCAACCTCCTGTCGGAGGGTCACGCGCAACTGGTGATTTATTTGGCCTTGGTCTTCGTCTTCCCCTTGCCGCGTCCTTTGGGGGCCGTCCCCTGGGTGTTGGTCAGCTGTTCCAGCAGCTGCGCTGGTTTGCTGACTTGTTGGTTGTGCTGCTTCAAGCTCAGGCCCATGAGTCCCCAAAGGGTGGACTGACTCAGCTGATGAAAAAGTCTCCAAAGATCGTCTTCGCGCATGTTGAGCTGTAGCATCCACGGCACCACATTGGCTTGCGGCCTCAGTGAGTGGAAGCGCATCACATGGTCGTTGTCGGTCAGGAGATCCACCATGAACTGCAGGTCCTTCAGGATGCGGCTCATCGGGAGTGGCGCTCGATGGGACTTGGTGAGTTTCTTCTCCGTGTGGCACCATTGTTGGAACGGCCATGATCCGTCCTGGAGGATCACCCCCTTGGTTACTGCCACGTCCCACAGCTGGGTCCCCTGGGAGCTCTGGGACAGCTTGATGGCCCTCTGTTGTATCTCCAGGATCAGGTGCTTCAGCAGGTAGGTGCGGAGTGTGGTGGTCTTCTCCGTCATGTCCTTCCATTCCTTGGCTTTCAACGTCAGCAACGGGAGCGCTCCCTCCGCGCTGACTTGGGCAAAGATAACGAAGGAGTCCTGTTTGCGATCCATCTGGATTGCCCGATCGTGTTGGAGGACCACCTTGGCCAGATGGTGGATCAGCGTGAGCAGGGCCTTGTTCTGTTGGTTGGGTGGCACTGCGGCCTTGTCGACGCCGACGGGCTCCTGTTTGAGCTTCTTGTTCAGCGGCTCTTCGTCTTTTTCCCGCATGTACTGGCTCGCCTGCATCAGGAGTGGCCCCAGGTGTTGAAAGGACTGCAGAAGTTCCGTGTCCGATTGATCGAGCATCAATTGATCGTCCATGGAGTGGTTGCAGCACTAGGGCAATTTGCTGAAGGACAGGGCAGTTTGAGGCAAAATGTATCTGCAGTTGTTCAGCTCGTTCAGCCACAGCATCAGGATCAACCATGCTGTCATTGAAAAACAGCTTGCAGAATTTGCACTGATAGTCCTGTTGTTGTTCCATCTGCATACATTGAACCAGCTGGAATTTGAGCTGGGCCGCCCACGTACAAGCATCATGATGATGAGTCAGCTGATGTGTCGTCAGGGCTGCAGTAGGGAACCAAGCTCCACACAGGGTGCACCAATGCCTGAACATTTGGAGGAGGGCCGGGGCATGCCACAGGTGACTGAAATCTCTGTCCAATACCACATTAAGCAGCATCTGAAATCGCGCATGGTTGGCCAATGCACGATGAGTAAGTCTCAGGGTTTGCTCATTGTATTGCTGTGGTATGAACATCTCTGTTTCACTGGTGTAGAAAATCATGGCCATCTGTCGAACTCCTGGGCAGATGTGGGACCTGCTATCGTCGTTGATCGATGGGTTGCACATGCAACCAGTGCTGCTGATCAGGGTTTGGAGCAGGTACCTGACCATGTCATTGGCTCTTTGCCAGAGCTGCCCATGCGCCTGTTGGAGATGCGCGCTAAGATCATTGGATCGCACATAGACTTCACCGCAGAGCTGGCAATGCAGCGTCAGCTGTAACCGCTGGTGAGCTGAGAGATGTTGTTTGTCCAAAAACCCGAGTGTCAGCTGAGTGCGCCACTTGTCTGCCGCATTGAGAGGGTGGTTTGTGGCTGCTGGATCGAAGAATTCACATTTGCCAGTAATAATGTGAGTCCTCAATCCCTCACGTGAGGTGAATGGTTTGCCACAGTGAGAGCATGCTGTGGAGCCCGGTACTGAGTCTCTGGCAAAGTTCCAGTCGAAAACTGTCACATCATGTTCAGCCTTCAAGTGTCGATGCAAACTCTGAAGGTCATCGCATCTGGTTTGGCACAACTCACATCTAAGGACACGGTCTGCATCCACATCGGAAGTCTGGCAATGCAGTAGCAGTGCAGCTATCTGGGTGAACACTGTGCAGGTGTGTCCATGCATGAACTCCCGTTGGCAGAGAACACACGGGCTGGGTGATCTCAAGACCTTGGTCAATTGAGCGCTTTTTGCAAAAATACCAGTCACTACATCAGAGTGGTGGAGCCGATAATGGCCATGAAGTTCCTGGCAGCGATTGTTCCATATGCCGCAGATCATACAGTGGTGAGTCAGATACTGGCCAATGTCAGGATGTTCCTGTAACCGGTGCCATGACTGCTCTTGGATGATCTGTTTCAGGACCGGCCAAAATGGCTGTGCTGTGACCTGGAAACTGTTTCTTTCGGCCCTATTGCTACTGAGCACGGGTGCGGCTGGTGCAGCTGTGCTAGGCGGCTCATTGGCCTGGCAACAAGAGCGTTCCACATGGATAAGAAAGCTTCTCCAGGTGGTGAAGTGTTTGTGACATCGTTTGCACTGAGCTCTGCCATGTAAGGACATGTCCAATATGGTGTTGGGTGTAGTGCGATATTGTGCCATGTTATGTGCAACAGTATGGTGCCGTCTGAGATTGGGAATGGTGTTGGTGATGAAACTGCAATGTGAGCATACGTACTGCACCTGTGGCGTCCTCATCAAGGCGTCTCCATCGATGGGGACTTCCGGCATGCTGCCATGGACCTGATCAATCAAACGCATGGTGTCTTGATGGTGCTGCCAATCCACCTGCTGTAGAAAATCTGTCGTGTCCAGCTGCACAGCACGCCTCTGAAGTCTCAGCCATAGCTTCTCGGCGCCATGCTTCAAGAGCTGCAGGGGAAGTGGAAGAGATTGATTCTGTATGGCCCTCTGGTGTGTGTTCCCTGTCATGTAGGAGTGGTCACCAATCAGAAGTCGAATCATTTGGAATATTGTAAGCTGATAATCTGTGAGTGACTGCACTGTGACTCCTGTTCCGAAGATGCCATATGTAAGGATTGTATGAACACAAGTGTGCCAGAGATATACTCGATGAGATTGTCGGATCTGTCTGTGACGGAGCCAGCGTTTCAGTCGAGCATATGCAATCCAGGCTGTCTTCTTGCGATGAAGCCACGTCTGTTGTTCGAATGCATGATAAGAAACAATCACACCCAGATATCGACCCATGGTTTTCAGCGGTAGCGCCGTAGCTTCTCCAGTGCAGCGCGGCAGCAACAGGTGTGCTTGATGCTGTAGATAGCACAGCCGGCCTTTGAGCGCATGCCGCACGTTGCTGCCAGTGTGGGAAAAAATCAAATAGGACTTTTGCAAGGAGATCTGCAGTTGGAGTCTTTCTATGCAATCAAGCAAATGGCCCATGCATCGCAAATGATGATCCAGTGCACCAACGGTCAAAAACTGGCAGCCTACATGCAAATCGTCCGCGTACAATGTCAGGCATTGTCGGATCCATTCGTCACCGGTCAAGGGCGTGAGGAGCCAAAGCAGTTTGTTCATGTAGGTCAGCCACAATAGTGGGGCAATTTTACATCCTTGACGTAGGCCTACACCTACAGGGACAGAATCCGTATGTTGTTGAAATGGTAAGTTGTAATGAGTACTTTCGTGCCAGCATGTTATGAGGGTGAGGAGATCATGGGGCGTGTTCAGTTCATGGAGATGTTCAATGAGAATGGATCTGTCAACACAATCGAATGCACGGGTCAGGTCAAGCAGTAACTGCACTCCCCCCAGCAACGTCGACATGGGAGGAGAACGCATTTGGTGATGAACCGACCTGCGGTGATTGCCTACCAGTGCTCGGATCTGCCTACAATGACTGCTCACCCTGGCAATGGCATCGGCTGCTGATCTCATGTGTAAGAATCCAAAATGGGGTGACTGACATAATGTGTGGGAGAGATGGCATTTCAGTTGATATGTCAGAAGTCCCATCACCAGTTTCCCCAATGGTTCCATGAGAGAAATAGGCCTGAGTTGATCGGGACTACCACATGACTTACCCGGTTTCGGGATGAAATAAATCCATGAGTCCTTCCAGCTTCGGGGGATGAAGGGGGGGTATTGGCCCCACCATTTTGTCAGGGTTCGGTACAAGAAATCAGCAACCTGCAGGCTAGAGCCTTTCCACACAGTGGCTGGCAGGAAAGGCATTGCCGCTGCTTTATGCGGGTGCAGGTTCTGCAAAGCCGTGCAGAGGTCTGAGATTGAAAAAGGCACTCCCGGGGCTGTATCACTGAAATGTGGCAGGCTGGAAGGTCCCTGCCACGTGGTTCGCACATAGGCAACGGTCAGTGAATGCGCCGTGTACTGGTCTGCTATTTTCCCATCAGGTGTCCTCAAACGTGGCTTGGCACATGATTTTTTGGGGGTAAACTTGTTGAGAATGGTGAACATGCCATGAGCATCATGTCTGTCGGCTGCCTGCTGAACCTGCTGACATAGATCGTGAAAACGTCTGGCTCTAGCCTGTCTGGCCTCTTTCTGATGGGCACGCTGAGCAGAACTGAATCGTCCCCAATGGTACCAAGTCCGAAAAATGGCCTGCAGTGTCGGTTGGGGATTCGTGGCAACTGTCTGTTGTAGCACACGCTTATGATGCCATTTGGTCTGGACCATGTTATGAAAATCATCATAATTGACCTGCGGGATCGGAGATTTGTTTCCTGGAAAAAGGTCTTGAAAAATGGGAATTACTCGCTGATGCAGGGTCGTGATGACCTGCTCAGGTTCTTGCATTGGGTCCATGGGCGCCTCAGTGACTTGGTCAACAGCCGTTGTGAGTGCCTTCCATTGGTCGGAATCCTGAAGTTGGGCCATCCTGCATTGAGCTCTCTGCGCAAATGTGCAAGCCTTGATCATGCGGTGAACCTGATATGCCATGTGAATACGTCTGATCGAACCCACAATGGGTATGTGATGAGTGGTATTAAATGGCAAAAACTCAGCGTGTTTGAGATATACTGGTGCTTTGGCTTGTCCGTCACATGCATGTAATCTCATGAGCATGAAATCAATCCTAGAGGCAGCCTGTCCATGATGGTATGTCGGTCCTGTGGTCTCCATCCAGGTATTGAGTGCTGTCAGAGAATGCATTTTCAGGAAATCCAAAAAGTGATGCATGTCGTCATGCTGTGATCCACATGTTCTGGACCCGTTCCAGTGAAAATGGCTGGTGCCCGTCCAAGGAGCAAGGCCCGGCAGGGCTGTGTTGAATCGCCGCTGCATATGAACTGATTTCGCTGTGGAAGCTGTCCTACGTAGTCATTCAGTTTGGCCCACAAGTTGGCCCTCAGTTTGCGGGATTGGGTGGTCTTGTGGTCCACATGCTGATAGACCGCCAGGATGTCGATGGCCCTCTTTGTCTGATGCAAACGTGCGTGCAAAAGTCTGCCATCTTCCAATGCGTGAAATCCAATGGAGTCCGTTGGCCCCAGACTTCTGGCGATCATGATCAGCACCCCTCCGGAGCGGGGTTCTTTGGTTGCAGAGTGCACATATGACCATTGTGCGTCTGACCAGCAGGAATTGAAGCTCCACTTCGTCTCCGATAGCACCACAATGTCGATTGGTTGCTGGCTCAGCCAGTGCTTCAGTTCCAAAAAGGAACTCTGGGAGAGGCCTCCAGGGTTCCATTGCATCACCCTGAGTCGCTGTGATTGGTCCTTGTGGGAGCACCAATTGTGTGATGTCGGTGCCGCTGATTGTACAGATTCACATTTGTTGATCAAAGTCTGAGGAAATTGTTCCACTGTGTATGCTTGTCCTCGAAACCATGCCATGCCATGTTGTAGTGCACGCTTGCATGCTCGTTGGAAGCTTCTCTTCTGGATCTTGGTGCAGCGCGTGTTGGAGACCTGCATTGGTGGGCCGGAGCCCATTGTCGGCGGTTGTCCACAATTTGCTGTCTGTGTCAAAATTGGCAACCAATTGATTGCTTCACCTGCCTCTGTGGTTTGGCAGGAACCCTCACCCTTACGTCCTGTGATGTGTATTCCGGGCAGCTCTGTCAGAAGTCTCTGACGCACAGTGAACTGGGAGTGCTTCGGCATGTCTGCAAAAACACAGGACGTACCCGGATTTGGGACCGGGTTGCAGTGCTGAAAGGAGTTCTGAGTCAAGTGTTCAAGTGCAAGGAGACAAATGAAAAAATGGAGCATGTTGAAATCTCGGGAAATATCAAGGGCAGCGTTGGCCAGCAGGATAAACCCTAATCAGCAAAACGTCCAAAAATTCAACGATTCCAAAGCTGTAATTGTATGTTGCTGGGGACTGTCAAAGTCGGGAGCCCCACCCGATCCACGATGCTGTAATGGCCAGAAATGTGCGGGAGCCACCCCTTATGCACAGTGAGTGGAAGCCACTCCACCAGTATGGCCAGAGGCTGCAATGGCGGGTCGGAAACCGTGGAAACGACGGGGCAACGAAACAGCTGTGGTTCCTCACCACTCGAACGCAGTTCAGGTGACTGCAAAGGGCTTGTGTGTGTGTTTTTGCGACCCCACGACTCTTTCAAGTCGGCAAGCAAGCCACACGTGGAAGCAGTTGAACCACTGCCTTCTGTCACACTTTGCAGGTCCAGCAGTGCTGCAGAAGGTCTTACCAGCTATGCTAGGCCCGTAGGCCACCGTCAGATCCAAAATGATCTAATTTCCCCACGCCAAAAGCTCGTGTTTATGAGCAGCAAGGGATCCAAAAGAAATGCAAGGTGAGAAGAGAAGCATCAGATGGGGAATGTCCAAACCATCAAATTGAATTGAATGGGAGTCCAATGTCGAAGGATTCCACAAAGAAATGGGGTGAAAGAAAAGACCTAGAAAGAAACATCCAAGTCCACAGGAAATGAAACCTCCTATGTCCATGGAAGCCCCTCTCAGCAGCCGCAGCTCAGATGCGCAGCGCCAAGCAGCAGCATAGCAGAGCAACCACTCTGCCCAGCCCACTCTGCCCGGCCCACTCTGCCCAGCCCACTCTGCCCAGCGGCAATGCTATGAAGCAGCGACTGCAGAAGCTGCTGTGGCCAGTGGAGTCCTGACAAGATCGGCGTCAATCATCCAAATCAAATGCACTTGACGCTGAATCTCATTGGGAAGTTCTGACATCTGTTCTGGAAGTTTGCCATCATCATAAATAAACCATCTGTTGGAGTGAAACAGTGCCGCACGCCAATGACCACGACTGGCTGTCATGCCAACATGAAATGCCAAGGCAGCAATGCGATACCGCTTCCAACAGATTTGCGAATCAATGTTGAAGTGAGGAATCTGCAAGTATCCATTCTGAATGTCCACCAACTGCATGCATTTGTGGTTATGTGGTGGTACAACTCTATCAATCGCAAAACAGATGACTGCAGAGGCCTCGCTAAATGATCGACAAAGACCTGAGGAATCATGCCAATGTTGAATCAGTTCAGTGAGTGTGCATCGATCCAATGCTGTGTCAAAAAGTGACAATGTAACTGGCTGCAGTCTGTGACCTTTTTCATCCTGCAACCCGGTGCCCTCGAAATTGTGGAGCAGGGCTGGTTGCGTAACCCAAGCATGGTTCACAAATTGTGGTGCCATCTGCATCAAAATGTGAGAAGTGAAATCTGTCAGATCGTTTTGTCGATCCTTTTCCCAAATGCCCCAGTCATCCCCAGGAAAAAGAGCATCAAATGGCGCCAAGTCATAGAGCGTCAGTGGCAATGGTGACCAGGCTGTCAGTGCCAGCATCAAATCAAACCCAGAGCGCCATGCACTTGCAACCAAGTTGGAGCTCAAGATGCTCACCCAGGCCAAGCACTGAAGTGCAGCATTGGCATAGCACAGGGTCTGTGATGGGTTGAGCAGCAGTCTCACCAACCTTCGGTTCACAGCATTTTGCTCAGTTGTTGAGCCATCGACGATCTCTGCATGGTGTGGCTCTTCACTCTGCATTGAACCAGCTGCCAACAGGCGTGAAAAGTCAGGAATTTGATCTGATGCCACAGTTCTGGGTTGTTGCGGGACGAGACCGTCCAAATCCATGGAGTCGCCTGCTGAGGAGTGTCTGGAAGACGGCGCAGCGAGTGGAAGCGGACAGTGGTCGAGGAGTCCGCCATCAGTCGAACTATGCCCTCCAGGTGCTTCAGGGTCTCGGCAATGGTCAGACATTTGTCTGTTGTCGGCTCCAGTCCCTGCGTCTTGGGATTCCAGCGCAGGAACGGCATCTCCATGTTCTGATTCAGCACATGAAAGCGCCAACACTCCTTGACCACCTCGTCGTTGGTTTGGGACACACTCAGCTTCTGAACTCGGTCTCTCAGCTGAGTCATCATGGTCAAAGCTAGCTGATGTCTCAGCGGTGCCTTGTCGACAGTCTTGTCTGTCTTCCAATGCTGGGTGACCTGTATGAGTTCCGGAAGTATGCTGCCCTTGCCAATGTTGACATGGACCAGAAACTGATGTTCTGTCAGCAAAGAGTTGATGGTGTCCTCCTGTCTCAACACCATTCTGGCCATCAGCTGCATCATGTCTGGAGCGTTTCCTCGGGGCTTCATTGGCATCTGTTTGGCCTTGTCTGTTTTGGGTCTCTTTGCTGCCTTGTTGGGGGACTGATTGGGCTCTTCTTTGAGTCCGATGGATCGTAGTTGGCCAGCTGTCAGAATGTTCTGCCATATCTGAGTGGCCTGATCCACGTTCAGGACCCCCATATCCTCGACATTCCCATCCATTGCACAGGGCCGTGGCAAGGTTGAAGATCACAGTGCACCGTTTGCCCGCTTCATGAGCATGGGAAATCGAGCCACAGTAGGCACATGCTTTCTGGGTCGGTTGTAACATGAGCAGCAAATGATGTAGTTTCTCAGTCAAATACTGATGAAAATTGTGTTCCTCCATGAGGTGCTGCACAAAATTTGGTGGGCTAAAGTACAAACGTCCACAAGCAAGACAGCTATGTGACATATATTGTACCATCCACTCATCATCCAAGAAGTGTTTGGCCCAATGTGCATACATCATCAATGCATGGTCTTCTGGTTCTGAGGGTGGAGCTTGGAAGTTCCCGCGTCGTTGCGTGCGCTGTCTGTGGGCTTCCAACATCACCTCATTGGTCGGCCATGTCACAACAGGATGAAAATCTCGTTCCCAAATCGGGTGACTGAGTAGCACCGCAAGCTGCATCATCAGAGGACAGACACGGAGATGTTCTCGAACCAACAGTTCAATTCCATCTTCAGTGATGACAGAATGCAGATACTCACCACAATAGTCACATGCTGAGTCAGGGCTGTGCAGCGCCGTGAACACGTCGGCCAACTGTCCCATGTGAAAGGAAAACCTTGGCAAGTGCATCCCATGTTCACTTCTCAGGTGTGCTTGCATCCTCTGAAGCGGCACATTGTCTTGACACACCAAGCATGTCGCACGTAGCATCTGTAGCAGACCTCTGTGCTGCCACAAATTTCCAAACCGACGCATCATGAGGTGCACTGTAAGCTCTTGCAAATGACTGGGACTCACTAAGTTGATCAACAGATCAATGATGTCTTTGGCCTTGAAGCAGTAAGGAATCAGTATGGGCATACCAAGGTCCTCAAAAACCATTGCAACCTGGCGCAACGAGACGCAGTCGTGCATCTCATCACCGTAGTGAGCACCTGGATTGCAGCAGCATCCACTGATCCCAAAGAGAACCCAGCGCAAGTACTCATAGGCTGAAAGGCTTCTGTTCCAAAGTTCAGCATGGTCATTGCGACAATGTTCTGACAAGGAGTCACCGCTGCGAAAGGTGGCGGAACAGAAACAGCAATGAATAGTCAATCTCAATCTGAGTGCCGGCTGCAGATAGAGTTGATCCAGTTGTCCATTGAAAACCAAAGCAGCAATGTGCTGAGCTGTGGTCGGTGCCAGAGAGGGTACCATGGGCAAGTTGTCCCCTGCAACACCAAGCATTGGTCCAGTCACTCCAGCATACCTCAATGTTTGATGAAGAAGCATGCTGTATTGCAGAAAAACGGTGCAAATGTGTTTGGTGGCCTGTTGTGTGGAGCAAAAACAAGTGCCATCATGACAATACATCGCATCCAGTTCCATTGCAAACTTCTCTGCATCATGCCACAAAGTTGAGTGATGATGTCTCAAATGTCTGGATAAGATGTTGCGCTGTGCAAACGAGGTCTTGCAAATGGGGCACCACGTTCCCAGGTATTCCAAGACCATGGGATTCAGGAGCAGGGTGGCGCAGTCATCTGTTTCCACTGCCTCGACCAAAATGGCATGAGCTTGTTGCATATCAAGATATTCCTCTGAGTCATTGGCTTCCAATGTTCTGTGGTAGCGCTGAATGTGTTGTCGAAGTCCATGCTTTGTCACATATGCCTTCTGACACAAACTGCAAACATGTAAAGCATTTCCAGTGCTGTCATCAGTCGGTACTGGTGGCATTGTGTGCACCGAGTGCATAGCAATCTGACTGTGGATGACACATCGATGACTTCTGGTGAATTGACATCCACACAACGTACATGGTGAGGTCGGTTGCAGATCTCTGAGAATTGTTTCCAACGCTCGGCCATGTTGTTGAAATTCCACTGGATGGTCAGTAGACCAATGTGTAAACATACCCCTGTTGGACATCACATGTTTGCCACATAGAATGCAGTGTGATTTCATGTATCTAAGAAGGTCAGGACGTTCTATCAGTGCCTGAAAGTGCGCCCCATTGGAGTAGTGCAGAAATTCCACAACGTTGAGTCTGTGCTCCAAGTCTGCTGCCTGATCTGCCTGAGAAGGTCCACAGCACGCAAACTGTATATGTTTTCTGAAGTTTGCCCATGTGGTGAATTTCTTGTGGCAGGTTGAACATGTGGGAAGTCCCTGCCAGCTGTCATGGCTGGTAACCTGTTGCGTCTGGCCTGGTCGAACATCATGATGAAGCATCCAATGCCTCCTCAAAGCCGCAATGGTGCTATACCAGGAGTGGCAGAGATGGCATTGCACTGGTCTCAGCAGATCTGAGGGTCTGTCACAGAGGTCAGCACCGTAGATTTGATGTAGAGCAAGGTCAATTTCCTGTCGGAGTTTGTCAAATGGCACTGGTGGTTGAATGTGCAGAATGTCATCACATTGAAGTTGAGAAGCTCTGAGTTGTTCACGCCTTTCAGTGCTGTTGCAAAGATCACGCAGACGCACCAGAGGAGGCAAAATGCCATGCGAGGTCAAGAAATCCACGTTAGACTCCACTGTAAGATGAACTGGTTCTTTGAAGATGCGTCTCAAGTGCAATAGACATGCTCTGTGAAAGCTCAACAAAGTTTTAACAGTAAAGCCCGTATGAATCAACCCATGAAGACAACTGGATAGGACACATTGTTGCCAAATCTTAACACGTTGTTGCGGTTTCAGTCCACACTTCAAGTGTAACCACTTGTGCAAGAGTTGTTGGGTTCTTGTACCTGACTTCAGCCGATGTGCCATTGTGAGAGTCTCAAAATCAAAATAGGAAAGTTTCACACCAAGGTAGGAATGATTGTTCACCAGTTTGACAAGAGTGAAGTTTCCATTGGTCCGTGGAATACGTAAAAACATCCCTTGTGCAGTTTTGTGGAAAAAACGCTTCTGAATGAGCTGCATGCGTTTTCCTGTCATGCGGCAAAGCGCCACTGTCTTGCTCAAGTTAATGGGAAGTCCAGCATTCTCCAAACAGTCCATCAAATGCCCCACTCTACGCAGTAAAACAGCAAAATCCTCTGGTGAGAAAAATTCGTCATGCTGACAGATATCGTCAGCAAAAGCTGTGATGCATCGTTGCAGCCAATCCCAAGGACAATGATCATGCAATGCATTGAAAATCTGAATGAAGTACAACGTCCAAAGTATTGGAGCACATTTGCAGCCTTGACGTATGCCCTTGAATGTCGAAAACCGTCGAAATTCCCCTTTGTGTACAAATTCAAAACCAGTGCTATGATAGATACTACGCAAGAGTGCAATCAAATCAGATGACACTTGCATGTCCATCAGTCCCTGGAAAAGCAGGGCACGATCCACTTGGTCAAATGCCTTCGAAAGGTCCAGTGAAAGAGTAAGCCCTCCATAGAGCTCAGGCTGTGGTTCTCCTGATGCAGATCTGTGCACAGGATACTGCAGTTGCCCTAACCTGGTCCTGACCTGTCGAAGATGTGCCATCAGACGCTCTATTGCGTCATTACAGCCACGCCTGGGGAGGTAGGCGAATTGTGGTGCCATTTGCAGAAGCCACCACGTCTCCTTCAACAGGTGTTGGGCGGCCAATCCAAGAATCACTTTTCCAGAAGGTTCCAACAGTGAAATTGGTCTCAAAGAGGCGGGGTCCCCACCTGTGCCACCCGGTTTGGGGAGGAACGTCAAGAAGCCGTCGCTCCACTCATTGGGTAGCCTGCCGGAGGCGCTCCACTGAAGTAAAATTGGTTGAAGATATTGTACAACAGCCCAAGCGCCCATGTGCCATACTGGTGCTGGTGCATATGTTGGTGCCAGTGATTTCATCATGGGCAACTTCAAAAAGCCCTGCAATAGTTCATCAGCAGTGAATGGCCATGTGAAAGGAGCAGGATCATATTCTGGGGCAGGTGCGTTGTACAATGTTTCATACCACTTTTGCAACATGTCGGCGGCCTGAGTTGGGTTGGCCAGTGTGCCATCATCATGTCGAAGCTGAATACGTTGCAACTTCTGTTTGGGTGCCAAGGATCTGACAGCTTGGTACAATCTGAAATGATCTTTGGCACGTTCAGCTGCATCGGCCTGATCAAGAACTCTCTGAAGTCTGGCTTTACGTGCACGCTTTGCTGTTCTGTTCATCTGTGTTCGAGCTTGTTGGCGTTTGGTAATGTGAAACCAGGCCTGCAACAGTGAAGAAGGATCACATGTGTTGATAGGCAGTTCACGCAATTCACGTTCATGATGTTGAAACGCCTGAAATGGGGTGAGATCAAATTGATGAACAGGTTGAGCTCGTCTACTGTTGAAGCTCTTGGCATCAATCCGATTCATTGCTGAGTGAAGCGCCACCATAGGAGCAGCTGTAGGTGGGATACCAGACACCTGTGCATGTATGTCATGTTGAAGATTCAACATGTACTGATCTGGTTGTTGCCAGCGTTGATACAGTTCCAGCCTTTGTCGATAGGTCCATGCATTGGCATAAACTTGTTGAGCTGGAGGTGTCCATCTCCTGATCAGGGATACCAGCAGTGGTACATGTTGAGCTCCAGTGGCACTGCGCATGAAAAAGTCAGGTAGTGCATGAACCTCTTTGGCAGTCTGGTCAGCATGAACTTGTCTGCAACAGATGTAGTCCAGCCTGGAGGCTACAGCGCCGTTCACAAACGTAGCCGTATTGTCAACCATCCAGGTGTTCAGTGCAAGTAATGAGTGCTGACGCAAAAGATCATGCAGTTCACTGGAATCAGTGTGCTGAGTGCCTGATTGTCTTCGTCCATTGTGCACAAATTGTCCAGATCCAACCACCTTCGATTTAGTCAACAATGATGTGTTGAAATCGCCCAAGAGAACCAGCATATTCCTTTGTGGAATTCGACTCAGAACATTGTTCAGTTGGTCAAGGAAGGTCTGTCTCTGTTCTAATCTGTCATTGGAAAAAACGTGTTGATAGACCGTCAAAAAATCAATGCTTCTGGATTCTCCATGCACCCTGAGATGCAATAACCGCCCTGGATCAACCTCAGTCCAAGAAAGATGGTGCGCCTGGCATAGTCGTTTCGAAACCATGCAAAGGATACCAGCCTGACGATTGGAGTAACCGCTATGGATGCAATGATATTTTGATTGTGTCCATTCTGAAGTAAATTGCCAATGTGTTTCTTGTATGGTGATGAAATCAACTTCCTGTTTGTCTGCCCATTGCTGAAACATATCCCAGGTTGCCTGGGCCAAGCCACCACTGTTCCATGTGAGGCATAGCATTCTCTGCCGTTGATGCCTCTTTGAAGGTTGCACCGTCGGAGTGCTGGCAGTGACATGGGATTCAGAAGGAGGGCAAACCGATGCTGATCTGGAGGATGTGGTGAACAAGCGGCCTCTGTACCATGTGTAGCCGCATTGCATGGCCCTCCGAACAGCTCTTCGATAACTTCTCTTAACAGTTGGTTTCGCATAGCTGGATGGTCCTAAGACCGTCTTGGGCCCCTCTCCATGTTCTTTCGCTATCAGGGAGGCCAGCTCCAAGATAGCTCCTTCATCATCCATGGAAATGATGAAACCCTCACCTCTGACAACGGCAGGTGTTGTTGATTGAATCAATAAGAAAATCAAAGCAAAAATGCTAAATGTCACCAGTAGGAGCCGTTGCCCACGGACTTGGGACCGTGCTGCACCAATTGCTTGTGCAAGGTCGAAGGTACACCTGTGTGGTTGCTGCAATCTCGATGTCTGAAATCCAAATGATCTATACCAGGAGGTCGGTCTTCTCCAAAACTGTTGCACACTCTCGCAAACTGTCTGATAGGCACTGTTGTAAGATTGCAAGGGCACGTTGGCCAGCAGGCAAAAATACGCCAGAAACCAAAGCAGAATTGCACCAGCAAAATTAATGAAAATCACCAAAATTGGGCCAGTGAGTGTAAACAGGGGAGCCCACCCCAAAACAAGATTATGGTCCAGTGAAGTCGTGATGTTACAGGGAGACCACCCCCGACAATGCCAAAGGACTCCCGGATGAAGTACCCCAGCAGCAGGAGGATTCGAAGTTCAGCAGCACGACAGCTGCCCACACGCGCCCAGGCCAGGGCCGCCAAGCTGCGCAACAGCAAAGGAAGGCCACCACCACGTGCCAGCAGCACAGAAACGAGCGTGGGGACTGCTATCAGGTGTCCACGACCCTTGAGCGCACCGCTCGTGGGTGCAGAGAGGCTTGTGTGTGTGTGTTTTTTCACACGCTCTTTTCGATATCGAATCGGCGCTCGCCTCTTCATTCAGGGTTTCCTGAATGGTTCTCCGTATTGGAGAAACTAGTCCCTCATCACCTATCTTGTGACTGGGCTCCAGCGGGAAAAGGGCCAGTCACAGCCTGCCAGCAAGTCGAAGGTGATGTGCCAGTGTTGGCAGTGCAATTGCCGGGATCGGCATTGGAGAAAGTTGGCTGCAAAATCTTGAGGGGTCCTCGGAAGAGGGTCTCTCCCCTCCCTTTTTTTTTGGTGAAACGGACTTAGGCGCCAAGATTAGAAAGCAACAGCTTGATGGGGCATCGGTCGGCCCTCTTTTTTTTTTTTTTTTTTTTTGGTCGCCTGTCGTCCCTGGCTTGGGTCACACTGGGTTTCAGTGGGCATGAAAAAGGTTGGGGATCTATCGACCGGGCGGTCGGGTGCATGGGGTGGCATCAGCCCCGAGGAATCCTTCGGTAAAATCAGGAGACCTGGAGGCAGCGGTTTTTTTTTTTGGAAATAGGAGGCAGCAACAGCTTGATGGGGCACATGGGGGCCCTCTTTTTTTTTTCCCTGGGTGAAACAAATGATGCCAAAATGGCGGGCGGTGTGAAACAGGAGAAGCCAAAATGGCAGGCATGAGCAATGCATACAACTTCGAAGGCACCTACTCGGTTGTGGCAAAATGCCATCTGTCGCTGGACACGGCTGTGCCACGTTGGACAGGGGTGAAACGTGAGAATTCTTTTTTTTTGGGATTAGAAAGCAACAGCTGAGTGGGGCTCTCTTGGTCCCTCTTTTTTTTTTTGGTACAGGGGTGGGATCCACCGGGGTTGCCAGTGGACATCCGCTGCAGGGGATCTATCAGCTGGGCGCTGGGTGCATGAAAAGTTCATTCCGGTGCAGGCACGCTTGGCTGGGCCTGCAGCACTGTCATCAGAGCCACATCCGGTGTGTGGGGCTGTTCCATGAGATGCATCTCCAACTTGTCCGTGCGGCAAAGCCAGAAACCTGTGATGCCTTGTGAAAAATTGTCAGGAAAGAGCCACGTGCGTGTTGGCAGCCTGCAATCATCGCAAAACATCCACATGCTGGGAGCCGCAAGATCTGATACTTCAGGGTACGTCCTCAACATGGTTTGATAGTGCCCTCCCTTCTGATCACCAAGATGTGCAGTGACCGCTACTATCGTGTATGGCACCGTGTGCAGCGTGGTGCCTGTCAGTATCACAGGAACATGCACCTCCCATGCAAACGTGATGCATGCCGCATGCTTGTACAGTGTGCCACCAGGGGTCATGACAAATCTGTCGATGTGGATGACCAGAAGGTCCCGCGGGTCTGTAAGTCCCGCACACATACCCAGTTCCTGGCTCCAGTGCCTGAGCAACGCGGTCAGGGAAATTTCGTGTTCACTGGTCATTGTGGGATCCAATTGCAACGTCAATGGCATGTGCTGATCTCCATGATCATGTACTGTGGTGATATCAGACGCAGTCACTCGTCTTTCCCAGCAGTTGGATAAAATATCCAAAGCAAGCCATCTGGCAAACCTATGCCCAAACTCCGCACTGTCAGCTTGGCCCTGTGAATCATTCCAACCCTGAAGGAGGGATTCAAACCAGTCCTGAGCATCTAAAGGAAAAGGAGTGCCATCGTTTTCGGTCAGAATGGTCATCAGGGTGGCTGTACGTGCTCCCCAGTCAAGGAATTGGAAATTGGTCCTTGACAAACATGCCCAAAGATAGGCCAGAAATGCGCTGTTGGCATAACATGAAGTGCCCGAATTGTTCAGCTGCAGATCCAACAAAAGAGCTCTCAGACGTTGACGATCTCGAAAGGTCAGGTTCTCCTGGAAGGTTTCTGCGTGTCCTTCCCCTTCCCCCGGGATTTCCCCTTCGAGGTCGGGAGATCGTTCAAGGTCTGCTGGAGCAGGGCGGCCGGTTTCGAGAGCGGCATGTTGTGCTGTTTGACCGACATCCCCAAGAGGGACCAAGCTGTGTTCTGGCAAAGGTCCTGAAGCAGGTACCATGCGTCTGAGTCTCGATGAGAAAGTTGGAGAAGCCATGGTACCGTGGGTTGGTCGGTCCTCAGACTGTGAAACTTCTGTACGTGACTGTTCGACTGGAACAGCTCCTCCAGCGACTGAAGGTGTCGCAACAGTTGGGTCATCTGCAGGGGAGTGCGAGGTGCCCTCTTCAACTTCGATTCTGGGCACCACTTCTGATAGCCCCAGCTCCCGTCCGGGAGGAGAGTGCCTTTCTCCACTGCCAGATCCCAAAGTGGGTCGCCCTGCTTCGAGGCTGCCAGCTGTTGCACTCGTCGATGGAGTTCTGCCACCACTCCAGCCATCAGGTGGGTCCTCAAATTGGGCCATTTCAGGTCGTCCTGATGTTTCGGAGCCTGCTCCCGCCAGTGCTGGGCTAGCCCCTTCAGGTGCGGTATGATGCCCTCGGGACGGTCTTGTGCAAACAAAACGAAGCAATCCTGTCTGAGTTGAAGCTGTATCGCCC
The DNA here is from genome assembly GCA_947184155.2 of Cladocopium goreaui. Classification (NCBI taxonomy): domain Eukaryota; class Dinophyceae; order Suessiales; family Symbiodiniaceae; genus Cladocopium; species Cladocopium goreaui. Next base: position 1,849,528 of record CAMXCT020006622.1, on the reverse strand, counting down.
GTTCGTGGCTCAGGATGAGCTGGGCCATCAGGCGTAGCATGCCAGTCATGGCCGCTGTCGAGGGAGCTTCCTGTGCGCCGCCTGTGTTGGCTGCTTTGTGGCGCTTGGGTTGGTGATCGTCGTTTCCATCCAAGTGTTTTCTGGCTCCCAGCAACAGTGGACCCAACGCTTGGAGGCCATCCATCAGTGCCTGATCGTTGGGGTCCATCAGGGCATCCATGAAGAGGATGAAGAAGCGCCGCAAGCTGCAAGACTACCGGACAAGTCGTGGCAAAATGTTGATACTGCAGTTGGCAGCGGGCAGGTGTCATGGAATGCTCAGCAGCAGCAGCAGGCAAGTTAAAAACTTGCTGACATAAGTCACATCGGTAGTCTTGGTTCTGCAATGCCTGCAAAAGATGATGCAGCTGAAAGGCAATCTGAGTGGCCCACACGCAAGTCTGAGGATGCTGTACCAACAAATGATGAAGCAGGACGCCTGTAGCGTAGTGACCCCCACAGGTGAGGCATCGTGTTCGAAGGCCTTCCAGAACATCATCATCCTGCCAGAGCTGTGCAAAATTGCGGGTGGTCAAGGCCTGGATCACTTTTGTTTGCAAAATCTCATGTCGCAAGCATGCCAAGGCCGTCTCAAGGTCTGGGCGCAAAAACTGGGTCGGCACAAACAACTGGACATCCTGACTGTGAATCATCATGGCTGTTTGCCTGAGAAGGGCACAAACGTGTGTGACGCCAACATCATGACTCTGTGGGTTGCAGAGACATCCTTTCCTTGCCATGACAGCCTGCAGGAGAAAGCGCAACCAGGGTTGGGAACTACTCCAGAGGTCTCCATGGGATTGCAGGAGATGAGCCACCAAGTCTCCAGTGCGTGAATAGGCCAAGCCACAAAACTGACAAATGGTGGTCAGCTGAAGGCGCATGTGTGCCGTGAGGGCTGTTGCATCGAAATTGCCAGTCCTGAGCCAGGGACCCCATTTGTCTGTGGTATCCAGAGGATGCGGTGTTGCGGCCGGATTGAAGGCTTCACACCTACCCTCAGTGATGTGACGCCGCAAGCCTGAGCGGCTGTCGAAAATCATGCCACAATGGCGGCAGCCGTCTCCCCCCTGATGGGAGTCCCTCGATGGGCACCAGTCATTGACAGTCAGTCCATGAGAATTGGTCAAACGGCCATAAAGTTGACCCAGATCTGCAAAGGGAAGTGAGCAAATGTCACATGTGCAAGCCACAGCAAATCGATCAGTCTGGGGTCGCAGCTGAATCTGCAGCATGCCCAGTTGCAGCGTAGTCGGGCAACTATGCACACGGCTATATGGTCGTTGGCACAATGAGCATGGTGACGTCGTCTGCATGATCATGGAGATTTGGGCCCCTTTGGCAACACATCCTTGAACATGATCAGGGTGGCACTGTCGGTAGTGACCATGAAGTTCTTGGAACCTATTGCACCAAAGGCCGCAAATGGCACAGTGATGGGTCAGGTATTCCAGCATGTCTGCATTGCGAGGAAAACGCGCCCAATCTGCATGCAAGATCAGAGTCTGCAATTCTGGCCAAAATGTCTGGGTACTCACATGAAAGTTCATGGAGGCTACAGCAGGCAAGGCCGTCGGCGGCATTGGATCGTGGGGCTCATCATCCACTGGGCAACTCGGTGTTGCTGAAGGCATGACCTGGCAGCATTCACGTTGGACATGTATGTAAAAACTGTTCCAGGTGGTGAAAAGTTGCAAACAGTGCTTGCATTGTGGGGCACCATGATGCGCGACCGATGCAGGGACAATGGATGAAGTGCGATACTGTCTTGTCCCATGATGTGTAGTCAAATGTCGTCGCAAATTAGGCAATGATGTAGTGGAAAAATCACAATGTAAACATTGTAACAGGGCCTGTGTCTGCACTTGGTCAGCGGGATCCAGAGAAATGGGCACCTCCACAACAGCAGTACGCAAGCAATCAATGAGATGTAGAGTACCATAGATGGACGTCCAGTCCACTCTGTGAAGTATATCTGTGGGTGAAATACTGGTAGCACGCCTGTGAAGCCGCTGTAGCAGGGACGTGGCCAAGTCTCGAAGCATGTCAAGCGGGTGATCAAGATGGTACAAATTGAAAACCTGCTGATGTGTTGTTCGAGTTCTGTAAGAGTGATCGCCCAGTATGATTCTTACCATACGATAGGTTGTGGCCTGAAAGTCATGCAGTATCGATGTCGATACATTAGTTGCCAGCAAGCTGTAAGTCATGACTGTAAAAACGCATTGCTTCCATAAATACAAGCGTTGCCTTTTGTCCAGTTGTCGACTGCTGAGCCAACTTCGAAGTCGAGTGAATGCAAGCCATGCTGATTTGCAACGATGTTTCCAGGTTTGTGTCTCAAAGTCTGTATAGCTAATGATTGCACCGAGATAGCTCCCTTTGGATCTCATGGGCAGTGCCGAGGGTGAACCATGTCGTCTGGGCACAAGCAGGTAGTGATCAGAGCCATATCGTCTGATACGTCCTTTCAAGGACGGTCGTGGATTGGTGCCTGAATATCGTAGTATGATGTAGGACTTCTGATAAGACAGCTGTAGTTCCAATTGTTCCAAAGCATCCAATGCATGACCCAAATTACGTAGATGAATGGAAAACTCTTGTGGGGAAGAAAAACAGCAGCCTACATGTATATCGTCTGCGTAAATGGTTACGCAATCAATGATCCACTGTTGGCCCGTCTGTGCCGCCAGTATACGCAGAAACTTGTCTGTGTAGATGGTCCAGAGTTGCGGAGCAATTTTACATCCTTGTCGTAGGCCTTTCCCCACTTTGATGGAGGAAGTGACATGTTGAAACTGCAAATTGTAATGGGTTGATTCATGCCAACTGGCAACCAGTTGAACCAGGGATGGGGGGGTGCCTAGTTCAAATAGGTGATCAAACAAAATGCGACGATTGACACAATCGAAGGCCCGCGACATGTCGAGAAATAGGGAGACTCCTCCACACAGGACAAGTTTGGGTGCGTAGGTCATCTGCTGCGCAACAGATCTACGCTGAGACCCGACAAGTGCTCTTGTCACACGACAGTGGCCAGCAACTCGTTGGATGGCATCAACAGCACCACGTTTGGGCATGAAACCAAAATGGGGAAAACATGTGAGAGTGGGTTCCAGGATGTGTTGGATCATGGAGGCAATGAGGCCTAGCACAAGTTTCCCCAATGGTTCCATCAGTGAGATCGGTCTCATTTGGGAGGGATGTGTATTGGGCTTGCCCGGTTTGGGGATAAAAAATAGCCATGAGTCTTTCCATGCTGCAGGGATACGTGGGGGGGCATGACTCCACCATTCCTGAAGTTGTTGATACAATGCCGAAGCAACCTGTAAAGGGGCACACTTCCAAATGACTGCTGGCAAGAATGGTTGCGCCACTGAGCGATTGACATGCTGTTTGGCAATGGCACGGACCAGTGCATCAAGTGAAAATGGTACCCCCGGCGCGCAGTCAGAGTAAATCGGCAACTGTGCAGGGCCTGTCCAAAGTTGTTGGACAAATGCAACTGTCATCGAATGCGCAAGAAATTGATCGGCAATCCTACCATCAGGACCTCTGATACGGGCTCGTGCTTGAGGCCGTTTGGGAGTGAATTTGTTGATGATCTGAAACATGGAATGCGAGTCATGGTGTCTGGCAGCAACGTCAACCTCCTGACATAATTGTTGAAACCTTTGTTGCTTGGCTTCACGAGCCTGTTTTTGTTGGACACGTTGGAGGACCCCATACCGGCTGCGGTGATGCCAAGCCTGCAAAATTGTGCCTAAAGTGATATCACCCATGGATTGTGCAATTAATTTAAGCTGAGATCGATGAAACCACTTATCCTGGGTAGTGTGGTGAAACAAATCATAATTTGGCTTCGGGAAACGTCGGGGGTGAGAAGGGAAAAGAGTGTGAAACAGGGGTGAAATCTGATTATGCAAGCCAACAATATACTCTTCTGGTGTCGCCTCGGTCATGGCAGGAGTCACAGCATCGATGACGCCTTGTCGAAGCTGATGCCAGGAGTCGAGTTCCTTCAAACTGGCAAGTCTGCACTGGTTCCGCTGGGCATAGCTGCATCGGACAGGCTGCTGATGAGTTTGATATGGTACATGATGTTTCCTAATGGTGCAAAGCATGGGAATATGGTGTGATTGATTACATGGCACAAAGTCCGCATCATCAAGATATTGTATATGTTTGGCTGGACCATCACAATGTATAATGCGCATGAGGAAAAAGTCAATGCGTGACACATATTTGCTATGCACAAAGGTGGCTCCTGAACGATCCCAGGTGTTGAGCGCTGTCAAGCCATGTAGGCGCAGCAGGTCCTGGAGTCGGTTCTGGTCCTTGTGAATGTAGCCTTGTGTAGGCCGCTGATTCCAGGAAAACTTGGTGACACCAACCCATGGCGGCTGAGCATGCAGATCACAGTTAAAATCCCCGGCACAAAGAAAATGGTTTCGTCGTGGCAGGGCTCTCAAGCAGGCATCTAAGGCATTCCAAACTGTCACACGTTGTTTTGCAGAAGTCTCAGTACGATAGTCTGTGTACTGGTAGAGGGCCAGAAGGTCAAATGCCCGTTTGTAGCCATGAACCCGGACATGAAGAAGTCGGCCCGGTACAATGCTATCAAAGCCAATCTGGGTTGGTGCAGCGACATTGCAGGCTATCATCACAAGAAGGCCCCCACTGCGTGGTGTCTCTGTGGTCGAGTGGATGTAAGACCACTCAGTGTCACTCCAGTGAGATTCAAATCCCCACCGGGTTTCCGCAATGATGACGATGCCAACAGGGTGTGATCTCAACCAGTGCTTCAACTCTTGAAACATCGCTTGTGAGAGCCCACCAGCATTCCAAAACATGGTGGTGTATCGCTGAACTCGTGATCCTCGTTGGTGATATGATTGTACACGAGGATGTTGTTGTCCAGTGTCACGTACCTTCTGTATCAAGGATGATGGGAAATCGTGCAACTGCAATCGTCGTCCATGATAATCAGCAAACCCATGCATCATTGCACGTCGGCAAGCCCGTTTATAACTGCGTTTTTGTACACAAGTCTGAGGTGATGGGGAGCATTGGAGTGATGAACTCATTGGTGGCGGGTGTCCACTGTTCGCAGTTGTTCCAAGGAGGATTGACTGCCATTGATCTGCTCCAGCCGTGGTAGTGGACCCACGGCAACCCTCACCCTCACAGCCGGCATTGGCGAAGCCTGTGAAGTCCAACAGAGTGGTCTGTGTCATCTGCTGTTGAAATGGGATATCTGCGGCTGTGCCCGGATTTGGGACCGGGTTGCGCCCCTGTTCTGCAAGGTTGGTCAAAATGTTCAAGGTCAAAAGAGATGCTATAATTGATCCAAAAACTGTCATGACCCAATTGCAATGCAAGGGAAAAACGTTGTCCAGCAGGCAAAGCAAAAGGATTCCCGGAAACTGTTATCCAACAGGCCAGAGATGTTCCGGGAGCCCACCCCAATTGTCTATCGGCTCCGACAGTGATCACGGCGAGGGGCTAAACAGCTGCGGCTGCTCCTAGGTCTCCTCGACCTTGAACGCGCTTCTTTGGGCGCAAAGGGCTTGTGTGTGTGTGTGTGTGTGTGTCAACAGTAAAAAAACATGATGAACTCCCAACCTCCCAACATTGGATCCTTGAAGGCCCTGAATGACTAGCCATTGGAGCAGGTCCATTGCTACACCAACGTTGCCTAAACTGAAAAAGCATCCCATCGGCCGAGACCGCGCGCCTTCCGACTGCTGGACAGCACCTGAGTGAATGTTCCAAAATTTTCCGAGTTCTTTGGGGAGGGTGACTGTGGAAAAATGGGCGGACGCATCGCAAAATTTACAAACACACAAATTTGAAAATTCAAACCAGCATGTTTTGTCATGTTTTTGTCACAAATGATGTTTATTAAATGTCCATCATTTCTCGCTTTAAAACCCGGTGCCGAACATCAGCATGCTGATCGTGCTACGGTGCCGTGATCCAAGAGCATGATCCATAGATGGGTCATGGGGTCAGACATCAGACATACCCAGCCGTTACCCTCTGGTAAACCTACAAAAAACTATGGAAAGATCCACCACTTTCAATGGGAAAATCCACTATTTCTATGGCCATTTTCAATAGCTATGTTAGTTTACCGGAGGGTACTTGTACCAAAGAAATAGCCCAAAGTAGTTATAGCATCATCCAAGCTGTTAGCATCCAAAAAAAGCAGTTTGCTGGCCGCTTAAATAAACCCAAAGAATCATCCCGGATTGTTGCAAAACCTTGGTGTTTTATTCCTGGCGATGCCCGGATGATCCTGGCGATTATCTCCCAGTCTTGGCGGCCTCACCAAGTTATGCGCGTCAACTTCAACAGGCCTCACCGTAAGTATATCATTGGTGATTTCCCAGTAATTGTTCCCACCCCATCATGATTGGTTTTAAAAAAAACTACCCATCAGAAATTCACCACTTGGTTTCATCATTTTTTTTTTAGATAACTAATGATGATCAAAGCAGGAAAGTCTGGATTCAAACGCTGGATTCAGACTTCTAGCTATGGTGGGTAGTTGCGAAATCCTGCACCACCAATTTTGGATTGTTTTTCAACCCCAACAAAATCATGGGATGTAAAAACCACCGAACTTTCAACTGGTGCAGGATTTCGCTGGCCCATCCACAGTGATGTTTGTTGGTTTATAATTTATAAACCCCAAAAAAACTGTAGTTATATCTACCATAAACTATAGAATTCAGCCACTTTTGTTAGGCAACAATCCCTAACCATGATGATCTCCGCATAAAATGGCTGATCTCCCCATCTGTTCGCTGCACAGTCGCCAGCACAGCGAGGTCACCAGGATCCAGAACTCGCTCTTTGCCTGGAGAACAGCTTTGGGCTGGATCGGTCTGGAAAATGAAGGGCTGGATCCAGGCAGAACATGGTGATTTAAATGGGACATGTGGGAATATCTTGGGAAAGATCGGGACTTGAGCTACAATGCTACGGGATTTCATCATCAAAAATGGTGCTTTAGACCATACAAATTGGGACTGAATCAACGAATACAGTGAATACAGTTCCACTGGTGTCTGAAAATGGGGGAGTATGAATCATATATTTTCATATGATTATGTACCCCCAATTCATGGCAATTTTTCATGGGACAAATGATGATTTTTTCCATCAAATTTATGCCTGGGGAGAATGACATCAAAACAACGGGGATCCATCACATTGAGGATATCAAGCTGGAACAGCCTCACCATCTGCTTATGACTGGTTCAGTTTGCGAACTGGAAGCCATGGCCCAGTCGAGTCATAGTGGATTTACCCAGCTATAAAATGGTAATTTTCCAGTTCGTAAAACGTTAGTTTACTAGAGGGTACCATCTGGTTATGACTAACAGTTTGCGAACTTGAAAATCCAAAAAAATCCTCAATGGAGGTTTGCTGGGAAAATCATCGAACTTTCGATTAGGGCCACTTTGCGTCCAGTTCGCAAACTGAACCAGTCATAACCAGAGGGTAACTTTTTACTTGGATCTGATGATCTACAAACGTGGATGGAGGGTTTTTCAGGTGTCAGCTCGGTGTCACCCTGCAGGAGGACTTGACTTTTGGTGGTTGATCTGCTCAGTCCACGTGACACGTGGCCATATTCACAGAGCTAAAATCTGCCGCCAACCAAAATATTCTGGGGCCCACAATTGATTTTTGAGGTTTCTACTGGGCTTGGCTTGGCTGTTGATTGGAATAAAAATCCTCACCACCTGTTTGAAGCCCATTTCAATCCTCACCATCTGTTACAATCCCCAAGTTGCTGCTATTTCTGGATGAGACGATAGCGCGAAGAAGGAGATAGAACCACACGGAAAGGACTCCAAAGAATATATGTGTCCAAAAAAAAACTAGAAAAGTAGATCCCCATTGAAATAGTGATAATTCTATTTGTTCTATCTTTTTGGGACTATAAGGATATCCAGGATACCCCTGAAACCCTACCGGGAACACACCTTCAGCTTTGACTTCCACCACGAAGGGAGCCTGTGACAGGGAGATGTTGATGGAGGTCTATGTGTATATGATATGATTTGTTATATGCATATGATCATGCAAAAAATGTACCTACAAATGTGTATTAATATGTTATATATGGATATGAGAAGTAAATTTGCTGGAAGATGAGTTTCCACTCAAAATGGCTGATTTTCAGGGTCCAACTCCTAATTTACCAGAGGCTATGATATCTCAACTGCGCTTCCTTCCGACCGACTGCGCCTCAGGATCTGCAAAAACGGCCAGAGGCCCTGCAACTCCGCCTCCGACGTTTTGGGGTTTTTTTCAGGTGATAAGTTTTGGGGATTTTTCACCCAGTTGAAGCCAGAAAAATCCTGAAAAACCATCACATGGGATGAATCATGGGATGAAAAACTGGGACTTTCCATGGGATTTAATGGAATTCAATGGGATTTACCCTCCGGTAAACCAACATAGCTATGGAAAATCACCATTTTTAATAGATAACCATCTATAAATGGGCCATGGCTTCCATGGCTATGTTAAATAACCAGAGGGTAATAGGATTTCATGAGACTTTCCATGGGATTGGGTGAATCTTAGAATCTGAGAATTTGAGTCGCCGATGAAAATCTGTGGTCAACCTTGCTAGCTGGATGTGGAAAAAAAACCTGGTACCCAAAATCCATTGGCGCATCAGATGGCATCATCATGAAATTCATGTTTATACAAACCGTCATGTTGCTTTCCCTTTTTATCAAGAAATCCATATCGCGAGTTCGATTCAACAAAAAAGTGGAATCTGCTGAAGTTACCCAAATACCTTTGAGTTTCCCTCATCAAACATGGCTTGCTTTTTAGCACCATTTCCGATGACACCTCCCCAGAAACCCACCATTTTTAAATCGGTCGCCAAGGGGCCACTGTTGACTAAGAGGTCGCTGCGATTCACCGCCTGTGCTGATCTTGGTGAAACCCCATGGGAAACTGAAGAGCCGGCTTCGGGGCTTCCGTTGTTTCGGATCTTTTTGTTCCTATCCAGTCTTGGGAGACTTGGAAAGAAGAAAGTGGTCTTGAACGGAGTGGTTCATCCAATGGATCTCTCACTGGTTGATATGGTATCATTCTAGATGTGGCTCAATTCGTGAGGTATCATTCGACCAACTTGGGGCTCAAGTTGGTTAACCTAAAACCACCCTATCCTCTCCCAGGGTCCCAGGCCGAGTTTGATCAAAAACATATGGAGAATCCATGAGTTTATCAACAACTTTCCACCCATGTTCAACCCCAGAGCTCGCATTTGATGTTTTCATATTAATTATTAATTTTTGGTTATTCCCTAAAGATATATATAATATAATATATATATATATATATATGTAAGATATGTCCAACCCCGGATCTAAGACATTTCCGGGAAACCATGGCTTTTTGCCTTTTCCACCGCGCCCAGTGCCTCCCCACGACTCTGCAGTAAGGACAGCCCAACCACTGCCTGGTGGCCGTTTTACAGAGCTAAGAGGGGCGATCCGAAGAACTGGAAAACCAAAAACTCCACCAGTTCTTTACCCTCTGGTTATTTAACATAGCTATTGAAAATGGCCATTTATAGTGGATTTTCCCATTAAAAATGGGGATTCTCCATAGCTATGTTAAATTACCAGAGGGTACCTTTCGAGATGGTTTTGACAGGAAGTTTCACCATGTTCAGCATGAGTTTCCGCATTCGACCAAGAAAACACCAACAGAAGGCCTGAAACGTGGCAGCGCCCAACAGAAGGAAGATGCACTTGCCCCATTTCTTGGTCTCAGCTGACCTGCGTCACTGCATCAAAAAACGCCCCAAGTTCTGTACAAAAAGAAACGTCCCGGAAAATCCTGGGATGTTTGCTATCTGTCTCTTCTTCATCCCTTCTCCTATTATCTTTATCTTCATCTTCATGTTTTTTCTTTTTTTCATGTTCTCCTTTTTCTTTATGTGTTTCTTCTTCGTCGTCTTTATATTATTGTTCATCTTATTCATCATCATGATCATGTCAAATGATCTTGTTGAGAAAAAATGAAGCCAAGTGCACCAAGTAATAGTCGCTTAAATATAGCAATGGTTCAACCTACAGGGCCTAATATGACCCATTGAACGCTCAAGGGGTGCACCAAATGATGGTTTTCTCAAGTCTGGGTGCCCAAAGTTGCTTTGAAATTGACAGGAGAAGAAGAAGAAGAACAACAGCCACCACCACCACCACCACCAAACAAAAACGTGGTGTCACTATCCCTCCAAAAATATCCCATCACACAAGTCTTGTTTTTCTTGGATCTGGATTCAACCAAGAGCCAAGCAGAGCACTGGAATCAGTCATCATTTGTGATAATTTACCAGAATGGAAATGGCAAATGAAAAGTCTCATCATTTCATCATTTCAATCATTCCAATCATTTCATCAATTGGGTGAAACATTCAGGTACCCAATTTTTTCCGTCAGAATTTTCCCCATCAAGATGTCAATGTGTGGCGATCCCCGAGTCACCTGGCCTTTTCCGTTCCCGTTCCTTTTCATCGTCCGGCACCTGGTGCAACCAGGGTGAACCGTGGAGAAGTCGTCAGAAATAGGGAATTTAACCGATGAATCATAGGTAGATGATATGATGGCAATGGGATCCGGGATGTGATTTATCGATTTGGAGGAAGAAAATATTCTATTGCATGGGTTTGTTAATTATCCAATGGAAAGCAAAAAACTATCCTTCTCTTTTGTGGCTTGATCTGGAAATGAAGAAGCCGGAAAATTGCCAATCGAAACTTTGTAAAATGATGATTGGATTTTGGGGTACCCGTTTTTGGGAGAAAATTGGGTACCCATAACGACCCTAGGCGGATTTTGTGGGCAAAATTTACGATCCCAAAAAGGTCCCCCAAAAGGTCGATACCATCCTGGAGACATCCTGGAGACACACAAAAAAAGCCGCATTTTTGGGGACTATAAAGAAAATTCTTGCAACAAACTATCAACAGATTTGGGTTTTGATTTCTAACCATTTAAGTGAGAATTGATTGTTCAATCTTAACTTGGTGCTTCTTTTTGGCGAAGATTGAGGTAAATAGCAGCCATTTCTGCAGCACCAAGAGTCTGATGATGTGTGAGCCATACTGCTTGGTGATTTTTCGCCAGTTGGGGTTACGACATTCCCAGTATATGGAAAGTTTTCCCAAATGTTCCAAACCACCAACCAGCATATAATATAGCTATATTAATCCACATCAAGTTGCGGTAAAGTCCATCACAACGGGATTTCAAAAGCAACAATTGGGGCTATGATTCTCACCCCACCCGGATGACCATCTTTGGCAGTCAAGATCTCATTCCTTTTTCGGGAAGGTCGGATAAGACATTTTTGAAAAAACTGCTATCAACAAAAAACATGATACTTAACAAATATCATGAACAAACTCAGAGAAAAATATATCAAAGGTCGGATACATCTGATGATTCTAAGTCTTTGAAAACCAAACAAACTGTTGCTGATCGAGCCAAACGAAACTTACCCCATTACCCATGGCGACCGTCCGCTGACTGCGCCATGAACACCAGGCCACACGATTCAGATGTTCATTTGGGGGTGGATTTTTTGGACCTCCAAATGATCCATGGGAAATCCAGGTTCGGTGGGCCACTGGATTTTGGAGGTTTGCCACGCAAAATTCTCCAACAAAGCCATTTGGTACCTCCAAATCATCCCGGATTCGACTATGATTGAAACAACCATGGTGACTTGAGGATCACCCGAATCTTAACCCCCCAGATCATCCCAAAACAAACGCTGGGCCGCTGGGCCTGGTCGAGACGTTCCGACTTGCGTCCCACCTGGACGTTGGGATGCGAAGGTTCTTCCGGAAACCAAAAAAAAATGGCAACTGAAGAAATCATCCCTCGTCAGTTGGAGATGATTTTCCAAGCGAAACCGGAGATGATTTTCCGACTGATTTTCCACCAATTCAACAAGAGATGTTCCCAGATTTTCCCGTGACTTGGAGGATGATGCCGCTTGAGAACTGGTATGGCCCAGTATGGCTTTTAAACCCGAATCGGGCACGAATCCGATCACCAGGGTGAAAACCACTTGCAATATGTGGGATGATCCTCCAAGTAGTAACTCTAGTTACCACTTAGTCACTTCCATCCCTTTGTTTATAGAGATCTTTCTACATTTTTCCATGTTTTACTGAAAGTGTTCATCAATTTCCCACCCGTTTCCCCATGTTTTACTGGGATTTCTCCAGATTTTCCTATGTTTTACTGGGATTTCTCATCAATTTTCCCAGACTTTCCCATGTGTTAGCATCAAAACTCTTCGTTTCTCATCGCCGCACCTTCCGCTTCTCATCCCTCCGCTCACGATGTTCACGATGTTCGCGATGTTCGCGTCCACGCGGTGCCGCGCGCGGCATTTTTTCGGCACATCATGGCAGGGATTGAGGTACTTGCGGAGTGCATCCCGGTACTTAGTGACTTATAAAGCACTTATAAGCCATATATAGAAAACTGGTTTCTAGCTGGTTATGTGATATATATATAGTACTTGCAAAGTCATTAATAACCTACATAAGCCATTCGTATAGCCCCTAAAGTTGGGCTAGTTCTATGGTTATCACAGATCTGCCTGGGATGTGTTCAACGGCCAAGAAATGAAGCTTGTGTTATAAATACAACGCAGCAATACACAACATCCACACCAAGAAGTGGCAAGATGCCAACGTGGCAATGTCGATCTCGTGATTTCATCTCCGACTGTCGACCCCACCCAACAGTATCCCAGTGACGCCTGTGGTGTGTCTCGTTTTGTTTTGTGGCCTCTGCGGAACGGAAAATGGCGAAAAAAACCAGATGTGTCGATTTTTTTGTCTGGGAGGGTTGCGGTGCTTCTTGAGAGATTGGGTGAAACATATGAAACATATGGATATTGACTTTGAAAGAGAAATTGAGAATTGAGATATAGAATAGCAACCCCAAAACAAAGATGGAAAAAGTGAACTTGATCACTCTCTTTCTACCCAATCTTCAGAAAGCAGCGCTTAAAGAATTGTCACTCGACTTCATGAGTGAACGCCGCCAAGTGCCATGCAACAGCGTGAAGTATGTCTTTGGGGTTTAGGCTAAGGTTGTCCTGCACTTGCCAAGTGGGATGCAAACGCCAAAGACATTCATATCTAAAAAGACTAAAGAATAATATAGACCAACTCTGGTCTTATAGTATGAAACTTTTGGTATAGGAACCAAAGTTAGTCTGGATGCAAAAGTATCCCATACATCGCAACTCTGGTCTTCACTCTGATCACACCATCAGAACATCTCAGGACACGTTCACCGAAGTCAGCAGCAACAGGGGAGCTGTGCCAATTGGCACAGGAAGATTTGAGGTGTACAGTAGCGGCTTCTGGAAGATGGAGAAGGGCAAGCCAAATATTCCAGGCTTTTCTGCCAAATCTTGAAGTGAGATTTTGGGGAAAATGACTCTTAACAAACAAAAATACGCATGTCATATGATGTTTGTAAACTTCAAAATCTGATTTCAACACCGAAAATCGATCGTTTCCATGGATGAAAATCGCCCTTCATCCCAAGTGAGGAAAACTCGCAACACGACAGAAGGTGCTCATGCGTTGCTCGTGACCGGGAGCACTTCCACCACCTCCAAAAAAAAAAAATGGGAATATTCCCATGCCACAGTATGGGATACAACGAGAGACCATAGGAATCCAGAGGATTTCTATAGAAGCCACCATATGAATCCATATGAATCCATATGAATCCGTATGATATGATGGTTCTTAAATCCACTGGTTCATCAAAAAAAAACTCCCCAGGAGAAACGGCTGTAAAATGTGGCGATTTCATAGCCTTCGTTTCAACAAACTGGAGTCATTGGGAAAGGTCCATGACCTGGGACCAAAAAACACTGGGGATGTAATTTACCAAGGACAAATGGGGATGAAAGGTTCTTTCAACATGACACATGACATTGATGATAAGTTGGAAGTATTAACTCAATATCATCCATAATCCATTTTTCAAACTTCTTATTCGAAGATTCCTGTACACCGCTGTTCCCACGACTTCCCATACTTGGGATATGAATGCTTACAGGGCTCCCCAGCTGGGGAGATTCACTATGTTTAGTTACTTCGGATATGAATCTTACTATTTAGATCTATTTAGTAGGAATATTCCTCCCTAAACATGATTTTTTACTTTGGGGTAAATACACCTCTACATTCCAGGTCCGACGTTAATCATCTTTGAGACTTTGATTCCCACTTCGGATTCAAAACAAAGGCTTTCCAGAGGGTAAAAGTGTTAAAAAAAAAAAAACTATCCAACTATATGGTTTCCGTCCAGTATATAGGTGTCTGAAAATGTTGGGAAAACATGTTCAAAAAATCCACGGGTTCATCATTCCAAAAAACATCCATATCTTGATGCTCCATTCCTCCCAACCTCCACCCCCAACCCCCCCAACCCCCCTGGCCCCCTGGCCATCTCTGGCCCCCCACCGGTTTCACTAAAGGTGATATCATCGCCCACCGGAGGTTGTCCAAAGACCCGCAGCTGGAGACACTCAGAGGGCTGCCAGCTGGTCTTGTTTGGCTGTTGGTAGTCCACGGCCGGAACCTCCAATTGGAGCAAACATGCTGGAAAATTGAGGCTGGAAGAAATGGTGAAAAATGCGGCTCGATAGAACCTAAGTGTGGAAGCTGGAGAACGGTGAATATCATCCAAAGCTCACAAAGTTGTGGAAAATATGGTGGATATATAGCCATCTACAGCCCAAATTTTTGGGATTCCGTTGATCCCAAAATGAATCGATCCCATTCCCGGCTTTGTCGGAAGGTGGGCACCGAAACTCCAAGCATCCATGGCATCCATCATCCATCAGCCCAATGTAGTCGGTAGCAGAGCCAGAAGAGGATTCATTCATCCATCTATTGATGCATTTGTATGAATTTAGCTGTCCAAGTTCCATATACTTATGTGTGTGTGCCTGCGCTCAGCGACTCAGCGACCCCCTGTCAGAACGTGCAGTTTGGTCATGTGCAACAGTTCTTAAGTCTTACATTGTCTAGCCCGGCATGGATAAACAGAATATAACAGCATGTGTAGTGTGTATATATATATATAGATATTATCTGTAGATACTTACTTATTTATGGTGTGTATATATATATGTGACAATATATCTAATTATATATATATGTACTATATATATATATACAGGTATGAATACACATATTTTTACAAACACAGCAACGCAAACATATGCCGAGGGACAATAACACCACCACCATAGGTGCCCCCAACAAAGAGGCGAACGCATTCCAAACAATTGCCACCCACACCACTCAAGGAATCCAAGGGCACACACCTGGTACGATGGCTTTCATGCGTTTCCTGCGATCCAACCAAGTCCCATAGCACGTAAGTGGAAATTTGCCAAAAAAATACAGTACCATGTCCCAAGTCCATTCATATAGCTCCTCTCGTAACCACCAAAAAAGATGGAAAAGGTAATTCTTCAATTCTTCACAATTTCAGTAGGATGCTCTTTGTCTAACCTTCATGGTGGTTGCTAGTTTTAAGGAAAATCAATGCATCAAAATCCATCACAATCATCACCAAGCCACCTGACGTTGGTGTCGCGGCCCCAAATGTAGGAACTCTTCTTCAATAGTCGAGGGAAACTCGGCTTCTTCTCAGCCCTGCAGAAGGAATCAGCGCTGAACAGAGCTAGGGGAAGCACCTGGATGGAAACTCTACCGAAAATCTGGTATATCAATCTGATCTGAGATACCAAAATCTTCATGGAAAATCTACAATCTTGATTCTAATTTGTTGTTTTTCGCATACAAAAAGATGGGAATTATTAATCTGGGATACGGTCGGGATACGACAAAAATTTTCGCAAGCAAGTCACATCGTCCAGTTTCAACTTGTGTCAATCGTTGGTCAAGAATATGGATATGAATCGACCCCGACAGCCGCATTTCTATCAGCAGCTAACCCATCTATTGACATGGTTTTCTGTGAAAATTGGCTAGCCCAAAACCACTGCTCAATCATTTTCCCCATGAAAAATTGGCATTTGGGTGATATCAAACTAATTCTCCCCCAGTTCCAGTCACCTCCCCGAGCAGCCCCTTCCCCACGCTCAGCTCTCCTCCGCGTGTCTTCAAAGGCTGCATCCATATGAAACAGCCAGGACTCCCCGTGGAGGGATCCGTCGGGCTTGTTGAACTCCACCAAACACTGAGCAAAGGGCGACTTCCTACGCACGGCCGGAAAAAGCTGCCGAAGAAGCCGGAAAAAACTATGAATCAACGGGAGAGAAAAAAAACATGTGCTAATACCCAAGAATTAACGAAATTTGGGGAATGTGAATGGTATATATGTATATATATATATAATCACATATAAGTAAATACATATATAATTATATATATATATATAATGGCTTTGGGTTTACCTGTAAAAACCTGTGAAGGTCAGTCTGAAATTCGATCATCAAAAAGAACCCGGAACCCAAAGCACCGAGAAGACCAAAGGGTGGACAAAATGCTGAGCAAAACATGGACTGGTGATGTTTAAACCCACAAAGGTCTTCGAACCCCTGCGCTGTTTGGAGTTGGGTGTTTAATTTTGGGTTGCCATTCTCTAGAAATCCCTATCCACAAATGAGTTTCTCTGAAAATGAGGCACACCCCCAATTCCAATGGTTAGCATCATGTTGTCCCTTTCTATAATCCCATGATATCCCGCTCCATGTCCATTCTTTATTGTCAAATCCCAATTTTTCATGGGTTAAAATACCATGTTTCACCATGTTTAACCATTCAAATGGTGATAAATTAAGTTTTCAGACACACCCAAGTATTTGGTGAATTCATATTGTTGATGATCAGTCCCCAGTATCGCAAATCCCACTGTTCATGGTTCAATCCTATAATCAGTTCATGAAATATCTCATCCATTTTCGTCATTGGTTATATAAATCCCCCTTTTTTGGGTTACTCTGGTAAACTCACGTAGCTATGGAAAATCAGGTTTTTCGAGGTTTCCATAATTTCAGGCCATGCTTTCCATAGCTATGTGAAATTGAGGGTCATCAGCCGACCCTGTCCTATAGTCGACCTCTGTATCCGTCGGTGTGGGCGGCTTTGCAATCAAGGTCGCCGAACGGGAAGTCATTCGGTCCCCCGTTTTTGCGCGGGACACTCCGAAAGAAGACCAGAAACCGCCTGGCAACCCATGGATTCCAGCATTTCTGCTGGATTCTTGGGTACAGTAAAGCTGCAAACTTGTATTTTTGCAAATCAAAACGTAAAATGCATGTTTTTTACTGTTTTTTTCATATCCTCTATAACAGCCTATGTTTTTTTCAATCTCATGGAATGATGGGGTGGGCTGCTTGGGAAGGATCGCCCCATTCCTCTTTCTAAGAGATTCCGTTTTTCTGGTTCATGTTGTTCTGGGTCAATTTTCACACAAAAAACATGCAAAAACCATCAAAAACCCTTGGTTTTGGTCCATTGTTGGTACTTCGCCATGCCGTATCCACGGCCTCCCGTCACTGAAACCGGGTTCCCTTGGTGCCTACAAAGGATTCAGCGACATGAACGGCAACAACGATAGAGGCCACAAGTACAGCACCTGGTCATGGGGACCCACGGCAGAAGTCCTGCCAAATCGGCATGTTATGAATGGCATATGCAAACAGCAATGATTCATAGCACTTTTGATTGGTAGAAATGTGTGACATGTGTGACATGTATTAATTACCTCCCAGCTTAGTCATCAACCCAATCATCACCTCAACTCAACACCCATCACCCAATCTGGTGGATACCCAAGAGGTTTGTCCAACAATACGGTCAGCCAAGGTCCATTGGTTTATCATGTTCCCCATGGCATGCCAATTTCCAGATATACCCCAGCACCTCGCACGGAAGTCGGCATGACCAGCACGGATACAACTCCAAATGATGTGTTTTGGGGATTTTTTGGGAATGTTTTATTTTCTTCGTCGATCCCATGTTTCAGGATTCACACCGTTCAGTAGAAATGAAATCTACACCAGTTGATTCGTTCTACATACGTATGTGTCTTGATTAGATACTGGGTGGGCTCAAGTGCGCAACACTGCTGATGAAAGCCTGCAAGAAAATTCACACACATTTGTTTCGAACAAAATGAACCACCCATCTCGCAATAAATGATTGCAACCATCCATCACATGTTCAGAATCACTTCGATTTTTTCCGACAACATGGAACTAATGATGTAGAGTGGATGCCAGGTTTAAACCTTTGATTTTTTTGTCAAGGATTCTATCCAACAGTGGTTTCAATTGAAATGAATGGTGAACAGAACTCAGTTTCAAACACACTGTTCGAAAAATCCAGTCTCACACAATGAAAGGTTCATGGGTCAGTATGAATGGTCATCTTCAACATCCGTGCTTCGGAAAATGATTCGCGTTTGATTTCCCAGTTGCTTTGAACCTGAAACCAGGAAGGCAGTAAATACACCCTTTGCAAATGAATCAAAACAAGACCCTATAGATCTTTCCTGCAATCATTGAGACGTCCCCCACAGTTGTGGAAAGTGTATTTCAAATGAACCTGAATGATATCATGGTTTGGGGAGTTAATGATATCATGGTTTGGGGAGTTTTTTTCTTACATTAGACAAAAGTATTGCATGAGTTGCCACTGGAATGATCCACGAAACTCAAATCTACTGACTTTGGACTTAGATGTCACACTGACTGAAAACCTTTTGGAAACATGTTCAGGCTATAGCAGGTTTCACAAACATCCCAAACACTTGCTAAGTTCAATACTTAGCCCAAACTGAAATAGATAGAAACTGCATAAAACTGGAGGTTTTGGATGATTTTGGTCTTGTGTTTTAGCATTAAACCGTCTCAAATCGTCCAATTTAGCCGTTGTTGATCCGAAGCACTCGCCCCGCTTGCCCCGTTCAGACAACCCAGATTTCAAAGTCTTAGGTCTTAGGTTGATCTTGAAAAGGATTCGACTCAAAGCATTCGCATGGCTCAGTGGCTGTCAGAAACATGGTGGCATCAGGTGCGGAGTGTAAAGTGTAGAGTGTGGAGTGCTTGGTGTAAAGTGCAATGCATGAAGTGTAAAGTGCGGGGTGTAAAGTGTAGAGTGCCCAGTGTCAAGTGTAAAGTGTAGAGTGTAACGCGTAGAGTGTGGAGTGTAAAATGTAAAGTGTAAAGTGTAGAGCGTGGGGTGTCACATGGAAAGTGTAAAGTGCAAAGTGTGGAGTGTAAAGTGCAAAGTGCAATGTGCAAACTCTAGAGTCTAGAGTGTGGAGTGTAAAGTGTAGAGTGCGGAGTGTCAAGTGCAAAGCATGAAATATAAAATGTACAGTGAAAAGTGTGGAGTGTCAAGTGTAAAGTATCAAAAGTGAAGTGTAATGCGCAAAGGCCTCCCCGACCCGTGGCCCCCCGCCAAAGTGACGATCAACATGGACAGTCCCAGCCAATGGGTCTCGAAAATGGGAAGATTATTCTTTGCCGATGAATATGTTAGGCACGCGGTCGGAACATATACTGCAAAGGGTGATCGGGAACACTCTCACCTTTTTGTGCCAAAGGGGCCTCACACGAGTAAAGATCCTGACATGTTATTCATGCCAGTGTGAGTTGAACTGCATGACACTAAAAGCACTGTCACGTCTCGTTTTGTGCGTGTCATCCTTGCCATGAGTACAGTGAGCAATTGTTCGTACTCCTCCTCAAAGCTTTGAGCACGGCTTGAAGTCTTTGCCATGCCATTGACTGATTTCCAGAACTTTTCTCTGTGAAATCCATCTCAAAATTTTCTTCCAGCTATTCATGTTTCATCCATTTCTCAAAACTCCATGTAAATCATCTATGTAGCGGCGGTATGCCTGTGCTCGATCGTCTCTGCCTCTGTTCCTTGACGCTCTATAGAGCCTCTGAAAAACGCTTCTGATGGTGTTGACAACATCAATGCTCATCCCTCTGGGACTTCTTCCACTTGTTGCGTCAAGCACCGTCATCAGTGCACGTTGTATCTGCGCTGCATCATTCCAGAGTTCTGAAGCTAAAGCAACGTTTTGGTCGTTGCGCAAGGAATCCATGAGGTTTGACATGCCCTCTGTCTCTCCTTGAATTTCTTCATCCTCAGTGGGTGCTTCTTCTTCTCCACCTTCTGGTGGACCTGCTGCATTCTCATCTGTATCTTCTGGTTGATTGCGTCGCATGTTCCACAGCACAAAGTTTGCACGTTCTTGTACGAACATGTGACTGCGCTGCACTGCGCTCAAAGTCTCATTCCTGACAAAACCTCCAAATTCCATCAGGCCATACCTGATACAGTCTGTTGCATCATCAAGAACTGTAAGTGCATCACGTGTGTCTGCCTCATGAGCTGCTAAACGCTCGGCGTTCGCATCAACCGTTTCACCAAGAGTCTCAATTGAAGGGGTTATCCATGCTAAACCATCAAGTCTTTCACAAAGCCATGCTGCATATTCATAGTGATCACCAAGCTGTGTTTGAGCATACTCCAGTTCTTTTGTCACAGCTTTCCATCTGCGCCACAACGCTGTGAAGACAAGAGTCATCACACCAAAAAGCAAACCAAACATAATCCATATAAAGAAAATGTTGTAGGAGGCTTTTGACTCCTCCTCGCCACACTGTTGTGCCACAGCCTCTACTGGCCCAAGGCCCATCGCTATGCTCATTCTCAGTATGGCTTTGGCTATCTGCTGTAATTGGCGTTGACTTCCATGTCTTTCGACTTGACGTTGATGGTGTTCTGCCCCAACTCTCTCTCCAGTTGAAATGAAAATGAGACCACACTCATGCATCAGCACCAAGAGTCTTTGTTGTGATAGGCTCTTCGTTCCTATGTCAGCACAATTCCATGCCGTGGGAATCTGTCTCAGAAGAACAAAGCCATCGTTGACTCTTTCTTGAATCCACAATATCTTTCCTGACAAATGTCTCACTTTTCCACACCCCTGTCGGGACGCTAGCTGTCTTGCTGAGCTTGAGTCAGTAAATTGTATGTGCTCCACCTTCTCTCCCAAGATGAATTCTGCACATGCCACAATGAACATACCATCGCAAAGACAACTGACCAAGGAATGTAGTTCACTTTCACAAGATGACAAGGAAATTGTCTTCTGGGTTCGACTTGAGCCATAGACAAAGGAATTGTTGATGAAGTGAATGCCGCAGGAAGTGCTCCTACGGTGGGATTTGTTGGAACTCCAGTCTGCATCACTGTAGCTCTCCAGGACCCAAGGTTGATTGGTCCCATCCACATTCTTCCCTTGTCCAGGAACTGGTGTAAAAAGTTTCACACCAACATTTCCAACATGCTTCATGTACCCAATCATTTTCCTCAATCGCTGTAGTGATGTCATGGTTGGTGTTGACATACTGGACGCAAGTTCCTTGATTGTGAACATCAAGTCTGGTCTTTCACGACCAATGTAAAGGCACAAACCAACCACTGATCGAAATGCACTTGCATCACGTGGACTGAGCAAAGGTGAATTGTCCTCAAGTTGAATCTCTGAGCTACATGGAATCTTTTGTGACCTTGCAACTCCAAACTTCTCTTCAAACGCTTTCACCACTTTCTCCACGCTTGTACCTGGAGTCATCACCAGTCCATCACTTGTTTCTGTGATCTTGCGCCTCAGAAAACTGATACTTGAACCAATGCCATCCAGTTGAGAAGAAGACACTGTGAACTTCTCCCCCATCTCCTTGAGAAACGTGTTTTGCCAGTACTTCTTGCGACCAACAAAAAGAATGTCATCCACATGAATGATGATCGTAGATTCTTCATTCCTGGCAAGACAAGGTTGTTCACTGCAAAAACTGTAGTTGAGCTTGGTTGAGAGATACTTGCGCAAATGTTGGAACCATTGCTTTGCTCCCATGCGTTGACCTGGAAGGTTCTTTTGAATCACATAGGGCTGGTTCTGAATGTGAACCAAGATTGGCTCCTCCTGCTCAACTTGAAGAAATGCATCCTTCACGTCCAAACAACCTAGCACTGTTTCGTATTCTGCAGTGTCTGGGAGATCTTTTGCCATCTCTTTCATCCACAAGTACTTCAGGGGAATCAAGTTGGATGTATGGGCTCCTGTGGCTGGGCTAAAGGTGTCTAGCCTCTTTTCTGAAGCAAATTCTCGAGCCACATATCGTGAACGACGCATCCAACGTTTGACTGTCTCCCCTTTCTCATTCACAAAGTCTTTCAATCTCCAGTCCCTGACGAACTTGGTTGTCAAGCGACCTGTCACCTTGCCGTTGAACTCTTCTGCAGGAACTAGCACTCCCATTGCAACCAAACGTTTGACTTCTGTCTCATCTGCCAGATCCTCTACCCACTTCTCAGGCAACTGAGTGGGTAAAACATCAATTGGAAAATCAGCCCAAAGATGCTCTGAAATTGTTCCCAATTGGACCTCGTTCTCACCGGCCCAAATGTCATCTTCCTTTGCACCATCATCTTCCAAATCCAGTTCTGTAGAGTAATCATCCATGGTGAAATACTCCTTGTATGCAATCTTCACTGCACTGAGTCTTGATTCATATTCCTTCTGGATCCTGTTGATTCTTTGACGTTTTGACTCCTCAGTGCGAACTCTCTTGGAAGCATCATCCTCCTCCAAATCCAAATCACCACTAGGCCTTGCAGAAGCACCTTGTCGAGGACTGCCTGAATCAACCTCCACGAAGTCGCGTGGTGGGGTCACTGGCACCATAAGACCTGAATCTATTGGCTCCATGTTGGGTGGTGCTACAACTCCTCCTGGGTTGACAATTGAAGCCATCCCAGGGCCATCCCCAATTGGACCAGTGGGAATGTGGTCATCAAAGACTGTCGGTTTCACCTCTTGAGCTTTCAGAGTGATGGGGTCATGTTGGCCCATCGCAATCCTCTCAGTTTCAGCAGCTTTCTCTTGTTCTGCATATTGAATCACAGCTTCTGCCTCTTTGTCATGAAGTTTGCTGTCCTCAATGGGTCCAGGTGGCGCATCCAATGCTGCGTTCTGTGGGATTGGTCTTTTCATTGTTGGAAGCACTCTTGCTCCAAATCCAGCACGGTATTGCCATGAGAAACACTTGCAATGTAAGAAGAATGCCAAATGACTGCGCCAACTTGTTGAAATTCTGCGCACACTGCGTGACAACACAATTGACTGTCCATCGAAAAGCACATAGCTAGACTGTGAGTCTGCTTTTCCCAAAAACAACGCTCTCTTCCATTTTGCTGCAGCTTTGCCCTTGTGGGCTGCGTGAATGAAGCCGAAAACTGGCTCCCCAAACTCACACAGTGGGCCTTCAAAGCCACGTCCAACTGCCAGCTCATATGGTGTTGCTCCTTTCAGGACAGAAAATCGAGAAATCAACCATGCAGCGTGTCTCAATGCCCATGTCCAGATTGCATTGCCAGTTGACAGTTGAATACCAAGCTTCCCATGCAATTGATGCATCAAAGAACATGCCAACTGTCGTACCCTTGCAATTCCATTCTCAGCAAGGCTGTTGCCATGGTCATATGCAACTGAGCTACTCATAGTAGTCTTCAGACCCATGCTCTGACGTGTCTTTGTTGCCAGACGCTGGAGCTGAAGAATTGACGGTTCATTGTCACAACGCAAAATCACCTCACTGTAACCCAATCTCTGTATGAATTGAATCAATTCCCTGTTCATGTGATCCAGTTGACTCTTTGCCTGAAGTGGCACGCATGCAATGAAACCTGTGTGGCTATCCACCATGATGAGAGAAAGCACTGCATCTGGAGATTCCTGATCAGTAACATCATTGCCATCCACCTTGGTGTAGAAATAGTCGAAACTAATTGTTGGAATGGCTCCTTCATGTGAAATGCCAGTGGTTTCATACGATCAGGACGTGCTCGATGTGAAATGCAACTTGTACACCAATTTGCATATGGAATGTGAGTGAGCCTGTGTTTGGCCTGTTCTGCCTCATCAGGTGGCTCTGCAGTAGGCGGTGCCCTTGGATGTCGCTCCATCTGTTGTTGGGCATCCTTTGCAGCTGCCATCACCATGGTCAATTCCAGTTTCTTCTGATGATCTAAAATCCTCTGAAAACACTTCTGCTTTGACCCTGAAGTTGACAAATTGTAAAAGCCACATGCTGCACGCAACGCTGAAAGAGCACTAGTCACTCTCAACTTGGTTCCATTGACATCAATTTCATCTTCAGCGCTTGGGTGCGCTACAATTTGGCCTTCTGGAACATCACGGCCTTGTTGCTCCATGAAATCACCTGGAATGTCCATGTCTTCATCATCGTCCTGAATTGCCAATTCACCTTCGGGTCTAACAGGAAAATTTTGCACCTGTTCATCAACCAACGTGAATCCCATGACCATTGGATCCTTTTCACCATCTGTCAGAATTGTAATGATGTTGCGTTTCCCTGCAAGTCCATAGAATTCTGCATCCAACTGAATCAGTCCATCCAAACGTTCACACAACTCTACAACCTGCCATTTCTTGTCATCATCTTCAACCAAAGTTGTGCGGCAGTACCTACCTGGAAGATCTGGTTTCACCAGGGTCGGGTCTTGGAATTTCTCAGCAAAGTGCCGTCCAATTCCACGTCCAAATTCATCTAAGCTCCAACCAACATTTCCTTCAACAACGTGCTGCATGACATCTGCTTGAATGGCTCTGACATGTACATCATGCTTGTCATGGACTTCTTCATGCAAAACTCTGATTGTACCCTGAACCACAAGTGATCTGTTTTGAAGTTCAACTGGGATGTGGGCGCCAAGACTGTGAGTAAGCGCCTGTTCACGGCCATCAATCGACCATCCTCCTTCGAGAAGATGTCCAAAACTGATGATTGGTTGAGATACCCTGCTTGACAGAGCTACTCTTTCCTTCAAACAAATTGTCTTCCCAGTGATGTCCTTCAATCTCACTTCCATGTCACGTACAGATTCTATTGGTATTTCTGAGCCCTGCGCGTCCATCAGCTTCCCAGCAGCACCTGGAACTGCATATCCCCTGTCAAGAAGGCTAAGAGGAAAGATCGAAGCATCAGCGCCGCTATCAATCAAGATTGAATGTAACTCCTCACCAACATCATCAACTTCTTCCACAACTGCTCGAACAAAACCGTTACACAAGCACTCATCTGCATCACCAATGAAGAAATGAACTGCATGAACACTACCATGGAAACTTGAAGGGCTGGAATCTCGTAAATCGAAAATCAGTTCACCATGCTTTGCATCATCACTGACCTCACAAATACGTGCAATTCTCGACTGCGTGGTCTGAGAGCTTGGCTGTGTTGATCCCTGCTGTTGCACATGTTGTGACACACTAGACATGCCACTCACAGAAGAACCTGGTGAGCCATGAGCAGTAGTTGCGGTCTGCTGCATGTCTGAGCTCACATTGCGTACCTGGGATTGCCAGCATTCACGAGCAAAATGCCCTGTGCGACCACATATGTAACACTTGTTCCCTTCTCCTTTTCCTTTCCCTTTGGATCTATCACCAGCATTGCCTTTTCCTTTCTGGTCGTTCTTTGACTTTCCCTTGGAGTCATTCTTGCCCTTTGGTTTTCCTTTTGACTTTCCTTTTCCATATCCCTTGTCTTTTGACTTGCTTTTGCCACCGCTCTTGCCTTTTCCTTTTCCTTCAATCCTATCGATTTCCATTGGAACTGGCCCATCCACTGCGCCAGAAGAGTCTGCACCAAGCACCATCTGTTCTGACCACTTGGTTGTTGAAGCATCATATTGAAGGATCATTTCACGTACCCTCGTGTACGTAGTTGTCTCTGTGACCTGGAGCTGAAGCCAAGTCTTGAGTTGACCTGTGACACTCCTCATCAGGATTGCCGTTTTCAAGTCGTCATTCAAACGACTTCCCAACTTCTCATACTCTGAGTATGCATGTTCCAACTTCAGAACATGTTGCATCAAAGAAAGTTTGCCAGAAAACGCAGGCCAATTCATGATCACGTTCAGCAAGCCCATACTCCGGTTTTTGCTAACCGGTTCATTCTGTTGGATCAGAGTTCTGTAGGCCTCCAACCCGTTGCATCCAGTCACCTGTCTCACCACAAGCAATGCACGTTGCCTCAGCAAGGAACTGAGTAAACTGTAGAAAAACGTGTTGCGCTGCTTCTCTGTGTCATTGAAGTCCACAGGATCTATGGGTCTCTCTGGATGTTCCCTGAGCTTCTGAATGTCCTCAGCAAATTTTGCATCCACAGAAGAAATGTATTGCTCGAATGTCCAGCTCCACTCCTTCCATGCTGAAATTTCCCCTTCACGGGTACTGTGGTCGTTTCCATCCTCAGCAGCTGGTCTGTTGACTGCTGACGCTGTAGCCTGAGCCGCAGCTGCTGCTGCCTCTGCAGCTGCAACCATTCGAGTTGCTAATGCCAACCCATCTGCAGCCGCCATTGGTGATCCTCCAGCTGAACCTGCTGGACTCCCATCTCGTGTCCTCTCCATGGAAAATCTCCTCTGTCAACGTCACCTGCAAATCACCTAGTGATCAATGCAGAAAAGGAAAACACTGTTGTGACCAGAAATTTCTCGATTTTGCCACTGCCCAAAATGGATCTGCCAGCTGAAATTGTTTTGCACACTTCTTCCAGAAAAACAACCTGGAGGCGGGACACCTGTATTGGACCTACAGTCCCCAGTTTTTGTCCAACTTCCAGTTTTTTGCCGTCTGTATATGAAGTCACCCAATCCAGCTGTTCCAACGTCCAAATTGCAGAGTTCACAAAAATGTCCAAGCAAAGCCGGTATTCAGCTCCGCTACCATGCAAAGGGTGATCGGGAACACTCTCACCTTTTTGTGCCAAAGGGGCCTCACACGAGTAAAGATCCTGACATGTTATTCATGCCAGTGTGAGTTGAACTGCATGACACTAAAAGCACTGTCACGTCTCGTTTTGTGCGTGTCATCCTTGCCATGAGTACAGTGAGCAATTGTTTGTATATACTACCAAACAACTGCCTCAACTACAAACTGCCCTCAAGGCCGTACAAGATGTACTCACTGACCTAGAAACGAGAGTCATTGAATTCCTCTCAGAATGGCTTGTAGCACTCTTAATGCCTGCGAAACATGTCCTAGAGACTAGGTCGCCTCATCTGTCCTTTATGTTGCTGAAGGAATACTGGTTCCGGGAACTCTACCTCGGTCTCAAGGTCGCAGCATCCTTCGATCGCAACGAATCATTCATCAAGACAATAGATGGGCAGATTCGCTGCATCACTGATGGATTCATTTTTTTTTGTCCGAGCCCGTTGCCTTTCGGCGGGTCTACGGTCTTGAGTCTTACTCGCGGACCAGCGGGGAATCGAACCACCACCGGAAGTCTGTCAGCGACACAAGAGTGCCCCCATACCAACTTCACCACGAGGACGACTACATCACCGCTGAGTTCAAACCAAAAGGGGCCAACGTCGCCTGGAATGTTAACTATATCAATGTTTTTATCCCAGCGTGGATGGTCCCCCCGATGTACCATAGCCTTCGCCTCGAATACATAAGGGTTACAGATTCAAAGAGCGCAATGGGAGTAAAATCCCTTCGCCCCACATGGTTCGAAGATGAAATGGTTGCCAAAGCCTCCGCGGATGGCTCATCCAACACCCTTGAACCCATTGCGGGGGGAGGCGCTGCGCCCTCCCCCCTGCACCCCGCCATCCGTTTTTTTTAACAGCCTATATTTGACAACAAAAAATTAAAAAAAAAAAACATTCATTTTTGGAGGACAAAAAATCAAACAAATCAATGCAGCTTTGAGGGTTTAAGTGACCTGTTTCAAGGTGCCCCACCATCCCAACACCAGTCCCAGTACAGCTGACACACAAACTTTTGGCACCATGCATGAGCTCCTGGACTTTGCCAGCTATTGTGCTATTATATATATATATTGGAATGATCATGGTAGCGTTAACACTCCTAAGGTTTCATGGTGATTTTTTGGTGGCAACAACTTGGTGAATTTTTTGGTGCGTAAATTGACCTTGATACACGACGTGTATTTTCTGATGCTTTTTCAGTAGAAACGGCCCTTGACACCTAGACATTGAAATGATCATGGTAGCGTTAAGACTCCACGGGCTTGAAGCGGGAACGGAGCCGGAACGAAGCGGGAGCGGAGCGGGAGCGGAGCGGGAACGAAGCGGATTCGATGATTTCAATGTTTTTCACGGTGTTCCATGGTTTTCTTGCCTGCCGCTTCGCTCCCGCTTCGCTCCCGCTTCACTCCCGCTTTCTTTTTCTCGTGTTTTTTTAACGTTTTTTGCAGTTTTTCCAGTTTTTTTTGATTTTTTGGATTTTTGAATATTTTTTTTGACTTTTTAGATGTTTTTTATGTTTCTTTCCTGGAATTGTCTCGTTTTTTTTTGGAAAGGATAGCAAGTTTTATGAGTAGCCCCGTTAGGAGTAGCCCAGGGTTCTTTCATGAATTTGATCACTCTGTTTTTCTTCATTTCCTTACCCACTGATCTCCTGGTCTGGATCATCTGTTGACAACACCAACTCGTGCCACAACCTGATCACCTCTTTTGATATTTATAATTTGATGGAATCAAGTCGAGCCATGCTCTGATCACCACTTTTGATAGTATTTTTTGATGAGGTCAGGTCCAGCCATGCTCTGATCACCAGGTTTTGTCAGTTCTGACCTGGAAACTCCAAAAGCTATGTTAACGCTACTACGATGATAGCAATATATATACATCTATGGAACCTACTCTAAATCCTTTTTCAAGGAAAAGATAGGAGTACCATGGGGCACCAGAATGGGATTAGGTTCTTTTTCAAAACCTTCCTTTTTCAAGGATTTCCTTTTTCAAGGGGATGTCCATGCTGCTTGAAAGAAGACAGCTGCTCCAGGCCAGCTCTTTTTCAAGAACTATTGCTATCTTTTTCAAGATGCAAGAATTGCAGATAAAATCCAATTCTTTTTCAAGCGATATCTTTTTCAAGATTGGGCCTTGGCAACCTTTTTCAAGGTTATCTTGGGATGGGTAGTGGACAAAGAAGACATGGTCCTTTCTCAAGGATCAATGTTTCTGGCTGCCACGGACAGACCATACCGTGGGAGATTGACAGAGTTTGGCACTGCAGTCTACGGCCAACCTCTTCCCCACAAGGAGGTAATGAAAGAATATGCAGGAGACGAGGAAGCCCAGACGATTGCGATATTTGCACGTCAACGCGCTGCGGATGCACTTCACGTAAGTGTAGTGTACTGTAATGTAGTGTAGTGTAGTGGAGTGTAGTGTACTGTGATGTAGTGTAGTGTAATTGAGTGTAACTGAGTGTAGTGTAGTGGAGTGTAGTGTAGTGTAGTGTAGCGCAATGTAGTGTAGTGTAGTGGAGCGTAGTGTAGTGTAATGTTGTGTAGTGTAGTGTAATGTAGTGTAGTTGAAGGTAGTGTAGTGTAGTGTAATGTAGAGTAGTGGAAGGTAGTGTAGTGTAGTGTAATGTAGTGTAGTGTAGTGGAATGTAGTGTGTGCAGTGTAGTGGAGTGTAGTGGAGTGCAGTGTAGTGGAATGTAGTGTAGTGTAGTTGTAGTTGTAGTGTAGTGTAGTGTGGTGTGGTGTAGTGGTGGTTGTAGTTGAAAATGCTGCAAAACCTTCACGTTCTGATCATTTTTGAGAAGGTGCACAATCCCTTGCGCCTGCCACGCGAAACGACGGAAACAAGACCCCACAACTGAGGCGGGGTTGCCTCAATCAGCGCCACCCCTGGATCGTTTGGCGGCGCTACCCCCAGGAGGTTTGGCCGCGGAGGCATCAGTTGTCCA
The DNA here is from genome assembly GCA_947184155.2 of Cladocopium goreaui. NCBI lineage: Eukaryota > Dinophyceae > Suessiales > Symbiodiniaceae > Cladocopium > Cladocopium goreaui. The sequence continues at coordinate 1,819,573 of CAMXCT020006622.1, read as the reverse complement.
ACAACCAGCTCAACAGCATTTCAAAAGGTTGGAACCTGAAGTGACTTTGTTGGAAGAGACCCCGGCAAAAGCACTGAAGCTTGCAGATCCTGAGGAGCCGCCAGCGAAATCTTCAAGGAGCTCTACGGTTTTTCTTCCTGCAGGAACCCTACAGACTACATCGTCCGCGTCGTCTTCAAGCAGAGGATTAGCAGCATCCCCTACATTTGCGAGCAACATTTCAAAGGTTCCTCGGAGAAGAAGAGGTCGAAGTGGATGAGGAGTTCATGCTACTTCCTGGAGAATGGGGAGAAGCAGAGGAGATCGACTTGACCTTGTGGGAGAGAACCGAGGATGATGGACCACCCAATCTGAGTGATGAGGAGCTGGAGAAGATTGACGCAGAGGCTGAGACAAAGGAGGTGACGAGACTGTTGCAAATGAGAGTGCTCATCCCAGAGGATGAGAACAACAAGATCGACGAGAGCTACAGGAAGCTCACCACCAAACACATCAAGGATTGGTGCTTCAGGGAGTACCACTGGCAGCGGAGGAGCCGGCTAGTGGCTCGAGACTACAAGTTTCTAGCCCCAGAGTTGGAAGGCTTGTTCAGCCCAGCGTCAAACTCTTTGAGCACAAAACTGTGGGCTGCAGTAGTTCAAAGCGCCAATGGCGAGCTGGAACTTTGTTCGGCTGATGTGAAAGACGCCTACCTGATGGTGGAACCAGATGAAAAGGTCTTTGTGACGACTAGCGATGGCACGAACTACCCGATGCCTACCAAGTCACAGAGTTGGAAGCAAAAGCTGGTACGACCTGTTGGCACTGGTGTTAAAACGGAAGGGCCTAGAAGCCTACAAGGCAAACCCGTCGCTCTTCTTCAAGCCAAGATCAACGAGAACTTTTTTTTCCGTCCAACGCCAGATCGTTTATCAAGCCGGAAAGAAAATTGCATTTTGCAAATTCACCGAATTAATGCAGTGGCAACATCAGTCATAACGACAATGTGCATACAAAAGATGATCAGCTGATCAGTTCACAGGCATCTGAAACGTACAAGAAGAGATGATAACATTGTATCACCTCAGGGATTGGTATGGCAAAAGAAAACTAGAGCGAAACAACAAAACCACAAAAATGCCAACAGTAATCTGTGAGCCAGGAAGCAACAAAGGCACTGCGGAAAACCAAGGCTCCCCCCAGGCCAGGAGCCTCGAGATCACAGAGTGCAAGCCGCACGGGCAACATTCTCACAGACACTTGGACTCGATCCAAAGGCCAGCAATGACACTGCCATGTGGCAAATGGAAAGTAGTTGGACATAGTGAAACGTGGTGTGAAAACGGATCTAAGGTGAAACGACAAAGACACTACCGGCGCTTAGGGGCCACTCAGAGTCCTCTCTTTTTTTTTCCTCCGGTGTGGCCGATAACGCTCTGAGGCTCGGTCCTTACATGAGAAGAAGCAGGTTAAAATAAGATCTACATGGACACCTGTGGTCATGTAGATAGGCAAATCATAACAAAACAAAACAAACAAAAACAAACACGAACCGCAAAGGGCGAAACGCAGATCCCCCAGCCAGATATGCGCTTCGCCATCCAGCAGAGAAACAAAGCAAAAGGCGAACGGGGCAGGGCCCAACAAGAACAACCACAACCAGGATTTGCCATGGACACAGTGGTGAAAAGCCACTGTGTCGTTATTCACAAAAAGATGCACAAACGAATTAATTGCTACCCAGAAATGTGAAACACGCTTCTTAAATGTTGTCGCTGACCGACAACAAAGGAAGGCATTAGCTGTACACTATTGCAATCTAGCCTCTCAGAGTCCTCTCACTTGCTCAGGTATGCAGCTCAAGACAAACAGTATTTGCCATATACAGAAAGGTGAGTACAGGAGCAGGAAAAGCAAATTGTTAGCAGCTAACTTGCAATAGTACCGCACCGCCCCCCTTCCGGGGAGCAGCTCCGTGGCAGTGTCAGAGACGGTCACATAGGGCAAGGTAGGTGACCAGTCAACATCCGTCACGCACCAAATTCATCACTGGGCAGCCATGAATGATGTACCAGGTTAGAGGGGAGACAATCCTGTCGCAAGATGCCGAGTCAGCAAAACGTTGTGGCATGACTACAATAGGAAGGCAAAGTTTTAAGCGTGCATAGTTACTGGGCGCCCAGTTGGAAAATGTCCTGCAGAACTGTTCAGGTGCTTCCCGAGCTTCTTCGTCTCAGTACTATACCTGCAGTGCATTGCATCGTCGCAGCCAGGGGGTTCAGCAAAATATCCAGAATAAGCTTCCACTCACCCACCGAGTGGGCCAGCTGGATGCCACCGACTCCGAAAAAGGACATTCGATCCATGTGCGCAGTCTTTGCTGCTCACGGGCGCCCGGGCTGTCCCACAGAGAGTGCCACTGGGTCGCGCCAGTGTAACTCGCTGCAGTGCAGCCTGGTCCATGGCTCCGGCCGGCTAGATCCTACTCCCCTTACAAAGCAGGACAGACGTGCCAGTGGGACGAGGCGACAGGACAGCCAAGGCAACCAAAAAAGCAAAAGACGAATTCAGGGGCAAATCAACCTCCAAATGTGACGGGAGGGAGGAAAACACTGTGGCGGGTGTGTGTGTGATGTTCGGGCCGGCAGTCCTCTGCAGTCCTTAGTCACCTTAGTAAGCTGGTAAAAAGCACAGCCCACCAATCCACTAACAATACGGGAAGAGCAGACCAGCAACACCAGACAAGAACAAAACCAACAAACACAACAAGAGGCCAAACAAAAAAAGGGGCAACAAACAACACACCAAAAAACACACAGGCAGAGAAGCGGGCACAGAAGGCCAAAGAACGAACAAAAACAAGGGGAGGACAGCAGGCGGAGGCCAGCAACAGCAGGACAAGCAAGGGGGGGCCAGGGGGAGGCAGCAAGGACAGGAGGAGGAAGCAGCACAGGCCAAGGAGAAGGGCGTATGCAGCTCTATCGGCGTCGGATCTGGATCACCCAAAGGTGAATACCTCAGTGCAGGAAGGAAGGGCACCGGAACAGCGCTCTTTTTTTCCGTCCAACGCCTTCATGGCTTCCGCCAGGTCGTTCAACACGTTCAATTGCATGTTGCAAAAATAGGGTTAATTAATTAATTAAAGCATACACATGGCCGTCTGCAGGTTGAGGGACCTCAAGAGTGAACTGGTAAGGACCTGTACACAGTCCAGTAGGTCGTCACGAAGTCACCACAAACAAACCAAAACAAAAACCAAAAGCAAAAAACCAAGCAAACAAAACACAAAAAGCAAAAACACACAACAAACAAACCAAGCGACGGCGTGACCGGTGCCAGTTCATGGGTTAATTAATGCAAGAGGTGATAACATTATATCATCTCGTCATGGTATGGCAGCAGAAACAAAGGGAAAAACATCCAAGCCACCAAGCCATACCAGGGGGTGAGTGAAGCAACAAATCACCATGCGGAAACCAGGGATCCCCCCAGCCAGGATCCCCGAGATCACATGGCGCAAGCCGAAGAGGCATAACGACTCACCAATAGTCACTTCGAAGCAAACAACGACAACGCCGCGTCGCAACGAGAGTGGTGAAAAGAAGAGTGAGACGGACAGTGAAACAAGAGCTAAGAGCTAAGTGAAACGGACAGTGAAACAGCCCTCCGGGTGCGCTCAGAGTCCGCTCAGTAGTGCTTTTCCGATCATCCTACTCTTGGGTAATTTCTTGTGCTCGACCATGAAGGTACTTGCTTGCTGGGCAGGGTGCCAAAACCGGTGCGCTTGGAAGGCTGCCAGGATTTACTGTTGACTCCGGTACACTAGTGCTCTTGGAGTTGGTCTTCATGAGTTGGCAGATTATATTCATCATCTGTGCGTGGTGATATCTGCGCATTTAGCTCTTCCGATGACGTGCTTGCACCCTTGGCTGTATGTGGCAGAAGCAGTAAGGCTTTTTGCGCTTGGCTAACTTCGTAGCTGGCGGAGATTGTGCAACTATCTAAGATACAGCTCAATTGGCGAATTTGGCGGATGGCAGCTTCAAGGTCAGTGACCCTCGGAGATGGGACGGATTGGATACCTTGAAGCTTCTGGCATGCCTTGTCGAGCAATTTGGTGGCGGCATCGACTTCACTGGTAGTGACTTGACACAGGGTCAATTGAGTAATTGACTTTGCTAAGCGATTGACTGCAGCATCGTTCATTGGAGTCGGGCGGGCCATACTAAAGGGCGAAACTGCACGCAGGGTGTTCTGCAGGCGTAGAGCGGCTGCACAGTCAAACCATCAACGGTGGTGTTGTCTACTCATTGGAGCAAGGGTGGATAAAGACGTCCATTTGGAAGTCGTATACGACCGGTCAGGATGTTGGTTTGAAGTCAGGCAAACGGCGACGGGTTCCATGGCTTGATGTGCTTTGACATCATCCTAAGCTAGAGACTACTAGTTACTACTAGTGTTAATTAAGTAACCCGTGTCCCCCCCCATCCCAATCTACTTCGGGCACCGGAACAGCGCTCGCAACATTGTGTAGTGTAGAGGGCAGAGCCCCACACAGGGCCGAAGCCTTTATTGCCATGAGGAGAAGTGAAGACAGGTGCCAAGCCGTCACAACACACCATGCCACAGGCATGAAAACCGGGCCGTCGCAAATGCAACCAGATACCTAGAGGGAGGGACTAGCAGAGAACCGACTGGACCAGAAGGCACCAGAGGTAACCGAGAGGGCGGGCGGGGCAGGGGGGGAACGAAGCAAGGAGAGAGCGAGCCAAGCCGAAGCAACCCCACACAGCAAAAGCAAAGACGAACAACCGAGGAAAAGACAACAGCAACAACCAAAGGCCAACAGGAACCCGCAACACCACGAAGACACCAATGGGAAGCACACAGACAAAAAGACACCGGACACAAAGGGACAACTAGAGCAGGCCTAAGCTAAAAACAGGCTGCACGATACAGGCCCCAGCACACCACCCGGAGAAAGAAAACGGACCAGGAAGAAACCAAGAAAACATAGGGCCATTCAGTCAACCGCTGAGACAGGAGGCCAAAAGAAACACGACACCGAAAAGAAATGAATTATAATTACGGAGTACGAGTGCGCCTGCCCAGTCTGCGGACAGACACACAAGTACAGTAAGGATCAAGATCTAACTGTGCGGCAGTAGAACCGAAGCACAAGTGCGAGTGTACCTGTCAGGTCTGCAGGCATGCACACAAGCATGCTCGCAAGTGCAAAAGAGATCAAGACCTTAGTTCAGCAGTGGTAGAAACGAGGAAACACAACGGGAGTACGGTGCACCTGTCCAGTCTGCGGACAGACACACACGTACAGTAGCAACCGGACTTGGGCCGCACAAAGAGAAAAAGGTATGAGTTGACATTCATGTTCAAGCTGCAGGGTCGCAAATCTTCTTGCACAACATGTGCGGGCAGCAGCGAAATTCTCCGATGGCTGACCCCATTTTTGGGTCCAAATATGGACCCCAAAATGGGGTCCAGAATTGGATCACATTTTCATTCCTTCTTTTAGGTCTTTGCTTGGGCCCCGTTTTGGGATCCAGATTTGGACCCAAAAGTGGGGTCAGCCATCGGAGAATTTTGCTGCTGCCCGCAGAGGTTTTGCAAGCAGATTTGCGACGCACTAGCATGAGCGTAAGTGTTAATACATGCTTTTTCTCTCTCTGCGTCCCACTTTGTTTCTTGTACAGTAGCAACCGGACTTGGGCCGCACAAAGAGAAAAAGGTATGAGTTGACATTCATGTTCAAGCTGCAGGGTCGCAAATCTGCTTGCACAACATGTGCGGGCAGCAGCGAAATTCTCCGATGGCTGACCCCATTTTTGGGTCCAAATATGGACCCCAAAATGGGGCCCAGAATTGGATCACATTTTCATTCCTTCTTTTAGGTCTTTGCTTGGGCCCCGTTTTGGGATCCAGATTTGGACCCAAAAGTTGCGTCAGCCATCGGAGAATTTTGCTGCTGCCCGCAGAGGTTTTGCAAGCAGATTTGCGACGCACTAGCATGAGCGTAAGTGTGAATACATGCTTTTTCTCTCTCTGCGTCCCACTTTGTTTCTTGTACAGTCGAGGTCCCTTTCTGGCCGCCATGTTTCTACTAGTTTTTTGGATCCTGTTTTGGGAGCCATGATGAAGCAGGTTTGTTGGCATTCGAGGCGCTCCAAGGCTTACCGAGGCCTGCCCGAGGCACGCATGGCAGGAGCTACTGTGGAAGAAACCGCCTTTGAGGACGTCAACATGTGGCAGGCACCGCCGCCAAGCTAGGATGTGCGTTTTCCCACAGCGCGGAGCGTATAGTTGATGAACTTGGACTACTATACCCTGAAAACCGTGGAAATTTGCGGAAAAACATGGCCAGCGTATAGCGTATAGTATAGTTGGTTCAATTCGATAAAAAGACCTTACTAAAAAAAATCTTTCTTAGAATGTGAGCTGACCGGCCAAAATGGATCTCACGCCACAGCGCAGAGCGTTTAGTAGGGTACTAAACCGTCTGGCCCCCAACACCAAAATTGTGTTCTCGCCACAGCGCGGTGGGTTTAGTTGGGCTCTTTGTTTGTACGATTATTCTACAAATTCCATTTGTTTGCGTGACGGGCGCAGCCCTTGAGAACCCCGTACGGCCATCTTAAAGGTTGAAGCGCGGCAGGCGCAGCGCTTGAGAACCCTGTACGGCCATCTTCAAAGTTGAAGCGCGGCAGGTGCAGCGCTTGAGAACTCCGTGCGGCCATCGTAAAGGTTGAAGTGCGGCAGGTGCAGCGCTTGAGAACGCAGTACGGCCATCTTAAAGGTTGACGCGCGGCAGGCGCTGCGCTTGAGAACCCAGTATGGCCATCTTAAACATTGAAGCGTGGCAGGCGCAGCCCTTGAGAACCCCGTACGGCCATCTTTCCTTGCATGGCCCCCACAAGGGCCAACCAAAAACTGAACCCCTGCGACCCCATTGTCAATGTTGAGGGTGTGTTGATGCTATTGCAACTAAGAAGTGAATTCCAATTTGAGGATGTGACCTGAGGCAAAATTTCTTTTTGATGGCTATCAGTTCAAAAGGTGAAACCGCAACATTTAAGCCTCCGTCCAACATTGAAGATGGGGCGCGGGGATTTAAACATACGTCAAATCCTCATCTTGGATTTGCAACTGCAAGTCTGGAGTCTGGAAGCGCAAACATCGACGATTCCCCTTTGCAGGAATGCCGATGTCGGGATTCTCCACAGGAACTGTAAATCTGAACGCCACAAGCCGCTTTTGAAGCATCTGTAAGTCTCCGAGCGTCACACCGGCTTTCGGTGTGTGTGTGTGTAGATAATCCAATCTTCCAGTGAAGAAAAAAGGGGAGCTACAGCAATCATAGCTGAGAGTCAAAGATCGCGTTTATCTTTCTTGGTGGAGGCTTCAGGTTGGGCTTGCCACTGTGATGGGCGCTGTCCTTCTGCTGCAAGAGGGCTGTTGATTTCCAACCACATTGATGAGAAAGAGTTCACTACTGCAATTTTTTCAGCTTTGTTCCATGGACTGGGCAAGCAACGAAATATAGCTTTGTTGGTTTCCTCTGCAAATGAGGGAAATCTTTCATCTGGGCCCCAATGAAGGAGAATCGGCTTCCACCTTTCCACTGCTCCATGTGGAGGCGTCAAATACAAGTATCCAGCCGCGCTTCAACCTTTAAGATGGCCGTACGGGGTTCTCAAGGGCTGCGCCCGTCACGCAAAAAATTGAATCTCTAAAATAATCGTGCAAACAAAGAGCCCAACTAAACCCACCGCGCTGTGGCGAGAACACAATTTTGGTGTTGGGGGCCAGACGGTTTAGTACCCTACTAAACGCTCTGCGCTGTGGCGTGAGATCCATTTTGGCCGGTCAGCTCACATTCTAAGAAAGATTTTTTTTAGTAAGGTCTTTTTATCGAATTGAACCAACTATACTATACGCTATACGCTGGCCATGTTTTTCCGCAAATTTCCACGGTTTTCAGGGTATAGTAGTCCAAGTTCATCAACTATACGCTCCGCGCTGTGGGAAAACGCACATCCTAGCTTGGCGGCTGCTGGGGTGCTTTTAGCAACCGCTGGCGGCGCTTTGCTGCCGATTTCTGTTCTGTCTTGTTCTCCGCGATGGTCTCAAGAGGGCCAACATCAGAAAACAGTGACGAATTGCATCTGCAAGCCAAAGCAACACAGTTGAGATGCCTGTCGCAACGCTTTGCGCTGCTGCTTGAAGTGGTTCAGCTCGCGCACCAGAACCTGCAATAGATTTCTCCACCATAAAGGACTCGGAACCTGCTGCCGCCAAAACCTTCCCCCATGTAAGTAGCAAGAAGCGGCCGCAAGATTGAGCAAAATGAGGTTCCAAAACCAGGGCCCCAAAACAGGCAGTTTTGCGGTGACGCATGGGCGTACCCCCATAGTATATAGATTCGAGTCCCCGTGAGCCTCGCTTTGTCCTCGTGCCTCGAGCAGGCCTCGGTAAGCCTTGGAGCGCCTCGAATGCCAACAAACCTGCTTCTTCATGGCCCCTAAAACAGGGCCCAAAAAAGTTGTCAAAACATGGCTGTGAGAAAGGGGCCTTGACAGTAGCAACCGGACTTGGGCCGCACAAAGAGAAAAAGGTATGAGTTGACATTCATGTTCAAGCTGCAGGGTCGCAAATCTTCTTGCACAACATGTGCGGGAAGCAGCGAAATTCTCCGATGGCTGACCCCATTTTTGGGTCGAAATATGGACCCCAAAATGGGGTCCAGAATTGGATCACATTTTCATTCCTTCTTTTAGGTCTTTGCTTGGGCCCCGTTTTGGGGTCCAGATTTGGACCCAAAAGTGGGGCCAGCCATCGGAAGGTTTTGCTGCTGCCCGCAGATGTTTGCAAGCAGATTTGCGGCGCACTAGCATGAGCGTAAGTGTTAACACATGCTTTTTCTCTCTGTGCGTCCCAATTTGTTTCTTGTACAGTAGCAAGCGGCCTTGGGACGCACACAGAGAAAAAGGTATGTGTTGACATTCATGCTGCTGGGTCGCAAACCTGCTTGCAAAACATTTGCGGGCAGCAACGAAATTCTCCAATGGCTGACCCCATTTTTGGGTCCAAATATGGACCCCAAAATGGGGTCCAGAATTGGATCACATTTTCATTCCTTCTTTTAGGTCTTTGCTTGGGCCCCGTTTTGGGGTCCAGATTTGGACCCAAAAGTGGGGTCAGCCATCGGAGAATTTTGCTGCTGCCCGCAGAGGTTTTGCAAGCAGATTTGCGACGCACTAGCATGAGCGTAAGTGTTAATACATGCTTTTTCTCTCTCTGCGTCCCACTTTGCTTCTTGTACAGTAGCAACCGGACTTGGGCCGCACAAAGAGAAAAAGGTATGAGTTGACATTCATGTTCAAGCTGCAGGGTCGCAAATCTGCTTGCACAACATGTGCGGGCAGCAGCGAAATTCTCCGATGGCTGACCCCATTTTTGGGTCCAAATATGGACCCCAAAATGGGGTCCAGAATTGGATCACATTTGCATTCCTTCTTTTAGGTCTTTGCTTGGGCCCCGTTTTGGGATCCAGATTTGGACCCAAAAGTGGGGTCAGCCATCGGAGAATTTTGCTGCTGCCCGCAGTTGTTTTGCAAGCAGATTTGCGACGCACTAGCATGAGCGTAAGTGTTAATACATGCTTTTTCTCTCTCTGCGTCCCACTTTGTTTCTTGTACATACAAAGGTATCTCTGCACCTTAGTGAAACAGGAGGGGTGAAACAGGCTTCAGGAAGAGAGACCACGAGACAGAAATTAACTACAAAGTACTAGAAGAAGGGGGGGGAGGGGAGGGTATCTAGGTCATGCGTAGAGTAGTATGCTCAAGGAAGTGTAGCTTATCGGATTTGAGAATGGCAGTCTAGCTGTTTTCTAAGGCAAACGAGACAGGGTTACTTTGTTCTTGAGCTGTGGCGATTCGTCGAAGCTCTCTACATTTCGCTTTGAACTCCTCGAGGTCAGCTTGAGGTGGCTTTTTACGCACTCCCCTGCTAGGGTAATCACGATCCTGCATATTTTGCTGTAGCGTAGCTTCCGGAACATAATGGGCGGGCAATTGGTAAAGCACTCTGCTCGCAACCTTGTCATAGTTGATATCCCAATGAGAGAACATGTGGCGGTGGTTCAGTTATTTTCTTAATTGATCCACAAATTGGTGGAGATCCTTTGTCACGTGCCAGAGCCGCAGTAGGCTGTAGTTGGATGGCCAGTCCAGCGGGCACAGCGTCGCGGTCTGCTTCCACTTTTCTGGAGTTAGGCCTGTGGGAGACGAGATAATAGCGTCAAGCGTGACTCTGGTGGCTCCTGCTGGCTGAAGGCCGCGCATGACATTCGGCTCCACCACGCCCATTTTGTAGCCACGAATGACTTCCGTGAAACAGCCTGCCGTCTGAAAGTCTTCATCAAGGTCGAGATGGAGCCCAGGTACTCTCTTGTCAGTAAATTTGATTGCTTGCTTTTTTTTTTCCGTCCAACGCCTTCATGGCTTTCGCCAGGTCGTTAAACACGTTCAACCGCAGCAAAAAGATGAATTTGTAAATTATCATGCAAGGCCGTCTGAACGTCGATGGCCTCAAAAGAGCACTGGTAATGGACCTGTACACAGTCCAGTGAGCGGTCCCATCAAACACAAAACACAAACAAGGCAAACAAACACACAAAAACCAAAACCACAAAGCACAGAGAAGTGGGACAGCTGCCAGCTCTGAGAAATAAGATACACGATGACATCTTGTGTGTCATCTTGAGTATGGCCACCGAAAATGAAGCAAAACAAACAACACAGAGCAACACCAAGGGGCCATGCAAGAGGGTGAAAGAAGCAACAAAGCTCAATGCGGAAACCGGGGATCCCCCCAGCCAGGATCCCAGAGATCACAGAGAGCAGCCATTCAGGCATAACGTTCACCCAGGCACTTCGAAGCAAACAACGACGACGCCGTGTCGCAACGAGAGTGGTGAAAAAAGAATTAAAGGTGACACAGGAGGTTTTTTTTTTCCTCGTGCTTGGCCGATGTCGCTCAGAGGCTCGGTCCTTACAAGAGAATAAGCTGTCAGAAAGACATTTGTACAAGGACACGGTTGGTCCATAAAAGCAGGCAAATCCAAATCAACCAAAAGACAAACCAGGGCCAAAAACCACGACGACCGCAAATCCCCCAGCCAGATTTGCGTTTCGTCAAAAGAAAACAGCAAACCAGACAACAAAAACGGGGCAGGGCCCAAACAAACAACAACCACAAAAGGGATTGCCAAAGGACACAGCGGATTTACCACTGTGCCACTCCACAAAAGCTTGCAAAATGAATTATCCACCGCGACATTCCGTGAAACGTGAAGATCGAAGCAAAAATGAGTAGCTTCGATATCAAGAAAGGAAAAAACGGTGCATTGAGCTTGCTTAGGTTGCCTCTCTCAGCATCCTCTCAGATGTGCTCGTCCAGAAGGTCATAGTTCGCAAAGGACAGTGAGGTATCCAGCGTCTGTTGATAGCAACGTCGCGGTGGTTTGATGTACCAAAGACCCCCCCAAGAGGGGGGCAAACGGTAGTGGCAATGAGGAAGATCTGCAGACCAGGTGTAGAAAATCCTTACAGCCATTGCCACAAGGTGCACAGTGTCCCAAGTGTCATAGGGGTAGATGTGCATGTACTCAATCGCAGCCCGGACACTGCTATCCGAGAGCCGCCGCTACGGGCATATCCTCAAATGATAGTTGAATCTTAAAAAGAATTCGGAAAAAAAAAGGTGACACAGGAGGTGAGACATGACCTAATGTGAGAAAGACAGCAGTAGCTACGGCATTCAGGGCGCACTCAGAGTCCGCTCAGTAGTTCTTTTCCAAGCATCTTATCATCGGGGGCAGTATTTTTTTTTTCCGGCGCCCGTTGCCTTTCGGCGGGTCACCACTTGAGGCTTACCCGTGGACCAGCGGGGAATCGAACAACCACCGGCAGTCTGTCCGCGTCGCCAAGAACGACGCCCTACCAACTGAGCCGCGGGGACACCTCATCGGGGGCAGTAAATTTGATTGCTTGCAGCACCTGTTCACTTCGTCTCGTTGTGTGCCTGCAGCTTCACGGTTGGGACTGGATGGTCACCTCTTGTGGCAACTGCGTTGCACCACCCGCATCACCAATGAAGCACTGTGCCACTTTACTCGCCCAGCTGGCCGGGAACCACGCTAGGAGGGCAGATACGCCACTGACAAGGTCAATCCCTGCATTGGGCCGCGAATGTGGTTGATTGGTAACAACCACTTTGACCGGCCACTTGGGGCGCGATCGCGATTGACATTTGCACTTTTGGTGGCCGCTCCAACTCAGACAAGATCGGCCAAAACAAGTACGTGGCGTGAAGGCATTCCGCTTCTGGGGTTATAGATCTGTTAAGCACCCTTGTCAAACAGATACTTCCATTTGTTTATCCTAACACCTTTGATGCCAATCGTTGACACCAAACATTGCGCAACCTTTCGCAGGGGCCAAGCAACCGCTTGCGCATTTAAACAAAACAAGGGGCCGTGCATTTGTTCCCAAACATGTTTGTGCAAACGATTTGACAGCCTCCGAAAATAAACTCGTGAGAAAAACTGCAAACAAAAACTGCCGCCACGAAAAACGTCCAATGAACTCAGCACATCTTTTTCCTCGCAAACAAGGGGAAGTCTCAAATCTTTCGGTTTGGTGCCCAGGTGTGATCTGCATTGATCATCCAGGCATTGCATTCACCAAGAGTTGCGTATCTTTGGCTCTTTGATAAATCCCCAGGGTGGGAAACGAGTAAGCGAGTTGGGCGGGAAAAACTTTCATTGTCCAAACTTGTTGTTTGGAACACCCTCCCACACCAACCCACTTTGACATGTAAAATTTCAACATGAATAAACTTGCATCACAGTAAAACAAAACATGCTGTGCATCCACGGAGTTGGAACTTTGTTTAAAAATTTGTTGCGAAGTTTCGGCATGTCATTTTACTTCAAAAATAAAACTTGGTAAAACTATTGAATACCAAGTAGCACATGCGTGAGGGTTTCCATCGTGCATCGAGGAAAACAAACAAACAGAGTTTGGAATTCCAAACTTTGAAAGAGGTCGCGTAAGGAAGAACGCCCGCATAAGAGAGGAGAGATCGTACTAAAGGCACTACGCGTTTCCTTTTACATCAGGAGCGTGTGGTACGCGTGGACAGATTGTGCGTCTCCCTTTTACTTAGTGGGCGTGAAAGAAAGGCAAGAAGGAGGAAGGATAAACGGAAGTTCCTAACCTGCACAAGACAAGGGCGTGCTTGGAACAAGCACTATACTTAACATATCTATAAACCGCTATTGACAAGTCAACTGCAAACTTATAGATCTGTTAAGCACCCTTGTCAAACAGATACTTCCATTTGTTTATCCTAACACCTTTGATGCCAATCGTTGACACCAAACATTGCGCAACCTTTCGCAGGGGCCAAGCAACCGCTTGCGCATTTAAACAAAACAAGGGGCCGTGCATTTGTTCCCAAACATGTTTGTGCAAACGATTTGAAAGCCTCCGAAAATAAACTCGTGAGAAAAACTGCAAACAAAAACTGCCGCCACGAAAAACGTCCAATGAACTCAGCACATCTTTTTCCTCGCAAACAAGGGGAAGTCTCAAATCTTTCGGTTTGGTGCCCAGGTGTGATCTGCATTGATCATCCAGGCATTGCATTCACCAAGAGTTGCGTATCTTTGGCTCTTTGATAAATCCCCTCGTTCGCTTCAGCTTTTAAGGAAAACATTAAGGACGTGTTTGGTGACAGGACATTGTATGTGGGTTTCGATCTTTGGTTTGAAAGCTTTCAATTCATCTAAGGAGCCTCGGCTTGGCGGATCAGCGATATTGCTGGAAGAAGGAACTCTGGCCATCCATGTCAGAGCACCAATTGCATCATCGAGTTTTTCAAGCTCCAGCAAGAGAGTGCGCCATGCCTTGACGCTGGAAGTTCCTTTAATGAAAACATCGTTTGCGGCCCAGTTGTCACCAAAGATCAAAACTTTCTGACGTTCGAAAAGGTGACCCCACAATCTGAAAGCAATCACAATGGAATTTACCAATACCCCCAGCATTTCGGCATGGTCCTCAAAGGGGAGGAGCTTGTCTTCCGCAAATGCAAAACCCAGTAATTTGAAAAGGCCTTGAACACAGGCCATTGTCGAGGTGGCATGGGCAACATGCGTGACGCAAGGAAAATCGTCAAAATAATTTCCCCACAGGATCCCCAAGGCCAAACCCAGGCGCCACAGGAGCCTGGAGATCCTGTTGAAGTGAACAACGCTTGCAATACTCCCAAATGGGAGTGTTCTCATGTACAAACATTTCACTGCATTCTCTTTCGGACTTCTCAAGGATACCACCGTGCAATTGTATTCTTTCGGATTCAGAGGAAGTTGTTTATATGCCGAGGCCAGATCGAACGCTGTGATCTTGAAGGAAGGCGGTTGCAATCTCCAGGATGGATGGGCTTCAGCAGTTAAAACGGTGCCATCACTCAATCTAAAAGACATCGACTCATGGAACATGCGGAATTTGATAGAAATGCAAAGGCTCCACAACACATGGTCCATGGCGTGCAAGTCAATCTTATCGCACGTAGAGAAACAATCATTCAAATGATTTTCCTTCATGTCATCAATCGGCCTGAACTTTCCTTTCTGCCAGATGCCGAAACGTCTGACGGGAAGCCAGACCCCTTTCTGCTGTTCAGTGATTTGCTCAGGGCTGAAAGGTCCTTGCAACCACCCTTTCACCTGGGCCTCCTCAAGAGTGATGTCAAATAGAGTTTGTTCGTCTTCATTCTCAGTCGTGTGTCTGCGCAACTTCCCCAAGATCAAAGGACGCAAAAACTTGGCATCCTTCATGAGTTGCGCTTTGTCCAGCTTCGCCGGCTTCAGTTCAGTTCTGAAGATTCCAGTAGGAGGAGCATATCCAGTAAGCATAAAACCTTGCCTGAGCTCTGTGTGAACCATCTTGTCCGGCCACTCCACTTCCTCTGCGAGCTTCTCCAGAAGCACAAGCCTCTTTCCTTTTAGAACATTCCTGATCTGCGGGTCTAGCGACTCTTGTAGAGCTCTTTCATCTTCGGCGCATCGTTGTGCCATCTCTGTCCACCTCTGCAAGGTTCTGATGCGTCGTTTCGTCAAGTCTTCCATGCTAGCCCTCAAAGTTGTAAAAAGGCATATAATCAGTTCGTCAGGAAGATTCAGAAGCTCATCGTATGGGTGCCACAGTTGGCGCGCCAGTTGTGTAAAATCATGCATGCTTCTGTAAATTCCAAAAACACAAAGAAATTTCCCCCTCTTCTCTTCAGTTCTAAGTAGTTTGGCTCCGGCGGGGGCCTGTCCAATTGATTGCAAAAGGCATTGTTTGTCATTGGTAGGTGGTATCTCGTCCACCAGGATAGCCACCACTGTAAGAAATTCAGGAATTAGTTGAGGAACTTTCCGTCCAGGACGCTGCTGTTGTGGTTTGATCGCAGCGTCATCCATTGCCGGGGAAAAGAATGAGTGGCCTTTCTGCTGGGCCAAAGTGATCAAAACATCAGCGTAGGCTTCACATAAAAGCTTGGGATATTCGGCTTCTTTTGCAGTGTTAAAAATACCCAGCTCGGCGTCGTAACCCCATCCCTCATGATCGTGACTACCATCGCAAAAACGTGACAGAATATGAAATTCGTCTCTGTTGGCCAAAAATGCTGTGTCTTTCATTCTGGTGCCTCCATAGGCACAAGCATGCAGGTGGTAAAACTTTGCATGGGCAATCGCAAAGGCCATACATGGGAGCTCCCACAACCACGAATTGCCTGGATTCTCTATTGTCCAGGCCACTCCATGTTCTTCTAGAAATTCTATCAGCTCAGCAATGGCAAGGTATAGCCGATTTGCGGCTTCTACTTTCTCAGCATCTGTTCCTGAAATGGTCGGCAAACCGTACAAATGATTCCAGTCCCTCAAAGGCTGGGGTCCGGGACGTCCATTGGGGAGCGGGATGCCCCGTGCTTTCGAACATGTTCCGCAAGGCAATGCTATGTGCACACATAACACATCCACGTCTCTGCATACTCGTTTGAGCAAGGCTATAGCATGAGGCTGGCTCAAATCTAATTCAAAGATTTTGCATTTCGGTTGGTGGCGGTTCCTAGCGCAATCGATTGGAAGGACCTTGAACCCTCTGGCTTTGACAGTCTGGCTCAAAACACCACAACCTGCACAGGCTTCGATAAAAACTGGAAGGTCTGGCTTGACCATACCTTTTTCATCTGACAAAGAGCTGCTTGCACTTTGCTGGCATATTGGGGCAGATATTCTGCCGGCATCAACTGGCGGTGCTCCTTCGAGCTCCACGGCATCAACTGCAAAAAGACTCTGCTTCAAGTCCGCAGCAGACCCCTGCATCGGGTCGTCTTCAGGCTCCAAGCTTAAAGCATCATGTTTTACATGGCTTCGGAGTGAAAGAGATTCTGCTGTTTCTTGCAATAGTCACTCGGCTTTCTTTGCTGGACAGTCCAAAGCTGGATGGGCTTTGTGGCAGCCCTTCACGCAACACAGGTGGAGGCATTTCTCACACTTTTGTTGCTTGGTCTGTGAATTGCAAGATTTCAAATTGAAACTGAAACATAAACGATGACCCTTGGGTGTGTTGGCAACAGCTCCAAGGCGCAGCAGATCATGGGGAATGCGCTGGAAATCGGACGACTTACCCAGGCCTTTCCCTTTTCCATTTGCTCTTGGCTTCTTGGGTGAAGGTGCACCCCCCAAAGGAGGCGACCTGGGAGGCTTGTTCCCACCTGGATTCACCGCATGGCCGCTTGGCATTGGTCGCAGCTGTAACAAATGGCGTACTTCAGTGGACTCAAAGCATTTGTCGAACGCTAAGTCACATGGCTTTCCACCCGCCTGCGCCTTGATCCCCTCCCTGGTGGCTTCTGCAAGAAGGGTAAAAAGGTTCTTATCTGCCAACTCCAGCTGTTTCATGGAAACCTGTTGGAAGCCCTGTGGTGGGTCAGACATGCGTGTGTCCATGAGAAACTCAGTCCACTTGTCATGAAATCTGTAAGAAAGGATGTTTGCTTGATCCATGGCAAGCCCACGCCTGACTAAACAGTATCTCACCTGAATTTCCGTGCTGGTAGCAGCCGGCTGGTGTTTCTCCTGCCTTGACAGCTTCAGGACACCTTCATTTGAAAAAGAAAGGCTTGTATCTTTCTTCACATTATTGGACAGCTCAAATTCCCTCGAAATGCAAGCAGGCCATTCAACATAAACAAGTCTATCTTGCTCATAACAGCTGCAGCAACGATCGACCAAGGTGTCACCTGGCTCGTAGTTTCCACGGATATTCAAACCTGACAATCTGGCCTGTTGGTCTCTCAAGCGCTGAGCCCTTTCTGCCGGTGCCAGTTTGCGGGTGGCAGAGTCTTCAGTTTGCTCTGTCTGCGTTTTGATGTCAGCTGCAACATTTGCATAGCTCTCACTGAAAAGCCTGCGCAGCACACTGGTTTCTAAGGCAGTGGCGTCTCTTCCCAAAGTGTCCTTAATCATATCAATGAAAGGCCTGTCAGATGACGAACCTGGACTATAATTGCAGCTGAAAGCATAGCGTGCCATCGTGGTATAACCCTTTTGCACAAAAAGGTCAAACACTCCACTTTCCAAGCCCATCTGCAGGGCACGCTGTTTGAAGACAGCTTCGCTATCGCCATATGACATGTCAGCCCTGCTTCGGGTCTGTCAGCCTGCTTAGGCTTGCGCTTTGGTCCAAGAAAAACTCCGGATCCCACATTCATTCCAATGAATCACATTCTACAATCTGACATGGTGGCGTCCGAACTTCAGCATTGAAAGTCAAATCAAAATGTCCCTTTTTCAAAACTGAGGTGACTGCATGAGTGGAAATGAAACACGAAATCTTTCACACTGGCTCTCACTGAAATTGCATCTTCCAAGTGGATGTATCTGCACAGCATTCATGAATGTGCCATGATTTCAGAAATTAAACGGCAAACCAGCCTCGCACTGTTTTGGACTCGGGCACACCAAGCTTCGCCGCAAAATGCGGTTCATACCTTAAAGCAACCTTGGCAAACGGGAAACATGAAATCTGGCTTTGCATCAAGACGCATGTAGCTGTTTGAGGCCAACCTTCCACATTTGAAATGGGTCCCTCCTTCGTCAGCAAACGCATGTATGCATCTTGAGGTTTTGTGTCTGGCGTATTGTTTCGTCTCTGAGGCTTCCTCAGGAGCCCAGGTTCCCACCACCTTGGTTGCAACCTCTTCATCCTCCTGGTGGTCTCGGTCCTCCTCACTGTCGGACCCTCGGCTGGTGTCGGATGCCTCATCATCCGATTGAGGTTCATTGTTTTGCAGATCTGAGTCTGGTGCAAAATATCCTGAGCGCGTCTTGTCTGGGAAAAATTTTGAGGCCCTCACACATTCAATCATCGTCACCATTTTTCTCAGTGGTAACGCCATGGCATCCCGTGAGTAAACCAGCAAAGACTGATCCTTGGAGTGCGAATGGTATCCAAGCATTCTTCTGTGGACCCCCTCGATCCCAAATTTTGCGCACATGCTCAGGATGGTGCTCTTGCAACTGTGAGTTGCAACTCGCCTCGGACCACGCTCTTCCACCTTGAGTAGTGATCTGAGCCAATCGCCCACAGAGCTGACTGGAAGGGGCACTTTCGACCATCCACCTCCCTGGATTGGAGACGTCATCAATGGGATGCCTTGTTTGCATTCCAGGCCCTGTTGCTGTCTCACTTCAAGCCAGGTCTGCACCCAGCAGGGATCAGTGAAGCCCAAAAGAGGCACTGCTACAGGCAGGAATCTCGTTTTCCGTTCCAGCGTCAAGGAGGTTTTGGTTCTTTCTGCATGGCACTCCAGAAAACCACTCGGTGAACCATCAACAATGATTGCATCCATCTTCATTTCTGTGATCTGTACTCCATCAGAAAAGCGCAGTCTGCCAAAAACCAACAGCAGAAAATAACCCGCTGCGATTCTGTCGAATGCAGCTTTCGACTCATCTTTGACTATCAGTTCAAGCCACGAGACCTGTTCAACCGTCAGAGGAGGTCTCTGTATCAACTTGCGCCTGTCACAGAAATGGATATCTGAAAGCCCTTTGATCCTTGCACTGTTGAAGCCCACGTTGCCACCATTGAGCCCCAAAACATGGAATGCGAAGGACAGAGATAGCAGCAACGATCTGAAAGCACTTGGGGCTGCCTCAGGCCAAGCTTTGAGGTAGTCATACACCATGGGTTCAGAAATTGGGAAAAATGGACATCCCAAATCTTTCCAAAATTTCACGTACCTCAGCAAAGGTCCAGCTCGTGCATGCAACGTCGAAGTTGCCTTGTTCCCCAAAGCATCATGCAGGGATTCCATTAGGCCTCCCTTTGCAAAACTCAGCTGACCAGATACTGCGACCTGTCTTCCAAGTTCCCATGCTCCAATGTCCTCGAGAACTAGGACACTCCATTTCTTGTAAGCACATTTTCGTTCCCAGCTCAAACGTTCTTTCCAAAGCCGGTCATCAGTTGTCTTCGCAAACTTCAAACCAGCCTGTTGGAAACATGAGCCAGCAACCATGTCTGTCTGAACCAATGCATCCGGTCTTGCAACTGGAAGAGGTGGGATCTGACCTGAAATTGTGAAAACGTTCCTAGCTTTTTCAACGACGTCCTCAATAGTCTCCAGCTTCAGGTCCCATGGCATGCAAAGAACTCTATCTTTTCTGATCCTGTTCCAGCAATGTTGTACATGTAAATTGTATGCACTCGAGTCAAAACCAGTCAGATCATGTTCAGGAGGTTCCTGCCAAAATGTGGAGCTCCCCCATTTCCGCTTTAGATCCTGTTGAGATACCTGATGCACCACCATGGTTGAATCAGTAAGGCCACGCCTGCACTGGCGGTGTAGGCTGATCCATGGTAATGACAAGCCAAACAAAAATGGCAGCAAGTGCAAAAGTGGTGCCGCAGCACGCACCGAAGACGACACCGCACCAAAAATTTCCGGTGAGAAGCACCGGCGTTCCCAAGCACAGGGGGCTCTGAAAAGCTGTTTGTCCCTTCAGTGTAGCACCGCGGCGCATCAGCTAAACTTTCATTGTCCAAACTTGTTGTTTGGAACACCCTCCCACACCAACCCACTTTGACATGTAAAATTTCAACATGAATAAACTTGCATCACAGTAAAACAAAACATGCTGTGCATCCACGGAGTTGGAACTTTGTTTAAAAATTTGTTGCGAAGTTTCGGCATGTCATTTTACTTCAAAAATAAAACTTGGTAAAACCATTGAATACCAAGTAGCACATGCGTGAGGGTTTCCATCGTGCATCGAGGAAAACAAACAAACAGAGTTTGGAATTCCAAACTTTGAAAGAGGTCGCGTAAGGAAGAATGCCCGCATAAGAGAGGAGAGATCGTACTAAAGGCACTACGCGTTTCCTTTTACATCGAGCGTGTGGTCCGCGTGGACAGATTGTGCATCTCCCTTTTACTTAGTGGGCGTGAAAGAAAGGCAAGAAGGAGGAAGGATAAACGGAAGTTCCTAACCTGCACAAGACAAGGGCGTGCTTGGAACAAGCACTATACTTAACATATCTATAAACCGCTATTGACAAGTCAACTGCAAACTGGCCAAGGTCTCCGCACGCCTCATTAGCGAGCACATTTTTTTTTCCTCGAGTGTGGCCGATGTCGCACTGTGGCTCGGTCCTTACATGAGCATAAGCGGTAAAACGTCAATTTGTACAATTTGTACAATTTGTACAAGGACCAAATCAGTCTGGAAAGGCAAATCACAATCAAATAAACAAAACACCAACCAGCCAGACGACCCGCAAATCCCCCAGCCAGACTTGCGTTTCGTCAAAAGAAACAACAAACCAGACAAAGAAAAAGGGGCCGGAGCCCAACAAAAACACCCACCAAAAAGATTTGCCAACGGACGCAGTGGTTTGACCACTGCATCGTTCTCAAAAACATGCG
The DNA here is from genome assembly GCA_947184155.2 of Cladocopium goreaui. Classification (NCBI taxonomy): domain Eukaryota; class Dinophyceae; order Suessiales; family Symbiodiniaceae; genus Cladocopium; species Cladocopium goreaui. The sequence continues at coordinate 1,798,531 of CAMXCT020006622.1, read as the reverse complement.
AAAATGAATTACAATCCACGACATTCACATAAACAAGAAGGCCAAAACGGTTTGCCTGTCAACTTTAACACAGATGTGTCGAAGCTGTACATGAGCACGGGGCTACCACTTATGCCTCTCTCAGCGTCCTCTCAGATCAGCTTGTCCAGAAGGCCTCCAGGAACAGAATACCAATCATATCTCTTCCGTGAGCAAGAATGTCGTGGTGATCATTGTGCCAGGTACCCCCCCAGTAGGGGGGGCGAACGGTAATGGCGCCCAGGAAGCTTCGCAAGCCAGTGAAAAACTTCCATGCAGCCATCACAGATCAAGTAAAGCAGGGCCCCTAATTTCATAGGGGGGAAATGTAAACCTGCAATATGATTGAGCTCCGCCAGTAATACTCCTCAGCTATAGGCAGGCTCGCAAAGATGAAAAAACATGCAAAACTATCTTCTGTCGTGCAGATAGCATGAAGCCAGACAATGCGATGACTCCACGCTCGGACAGCAAAAGAAGGCCGAAGGTTGACATGACTGCAAACAACTGTTTCGCCATACCAGCTTTACATTCGGCATCGTCGCTCTAGATATTGCAGGTTCGCTAAACTTGCCAACCGCAGAACTGTTCAAGACATTTCAGGATGTCATCGTCCCTGAAAGACCCGCAGTGCATTGCAGTATGCAAAGTGGACGAATGTAGCGCATCCAAACCTACACATCTACTCACCCACAGAGTAGGCAGGCTGCAGAGTCACCAAGTCCCGTCCACCAAATGACGAACCATATAGGCAGACTTGTGCTGCTCGCGGGCGCCCCAGACTGTCCTACAGGGAGCACCACTGGATTGCACCAGTGAGACTCACTGCAGCGCAGCCTGGTCCATGGCTTCGGCCGGCTACCTACCACCCCTCTCAGATAGACACAATCAACCACGCAGAGCCACCGGGCAAAGGACTCCCATAACAAACTCAGATGGGACAAACGAATTCAGGTAGAAACATCCCACAGGGGAGGGCATAGCAAAGGAAGAGGGGCAAAAACAGGGGCCCTAGGGGGCACCAAAAGAGTCCGGTCCTTAGTCACCTTAGTGAAATTTGCTTTTTCAGAGCCACTCAAACAAAACCAACAATCAACGAAAGCACCCTAAACTGATCGAAAAGCACTCACGCACCAATCTAAGCTCCAGACGTCACGCGCCTAAGTGAGGGCAGGGGGGTTGCAAGGAGAAGCGGAAGGCACAAAAGAGCAACAAACCACGACACAACCACAAAAGGAGCGAGAGGGGGGGCGCCGGGAAGGCAGAGGAGGACAGGGGCGGAGTAGGCCGCACTTACTGCCAAGAATAGCAAGAGTGTAGCTTAGCGGTGTCCAATGGGGGACCTGGATCATCACAGATGAATACCTCAGCGAAGTAGTACTGAGCACCCCAGCAACACATGCATCATGGTGTAGAGGGAAAACAAACCCCACACAGGGCCAAAGGCCTTTGCTGCCATGAGACAAAATGAAGTGAGGACGACAGAGCACAACAACGCTCCCAGCATTAAGGCAAGGCAACCAGGCCGTCACAAGAAGCAACCAGATACCCAGAGGGAGGGACCAGCGTAAAAACTAGACCAGGACGCCACAAGGGACCAACCGCAGGGGGAAGGGAAGCATCAACCGGCCGGGGAGGGGGACCAACAACAGCCAAACAAACGACAGAAAAGAGGAGGCCCAACCACCCACAAAAAGGAGCACGACGACCCCGGGAAGACACCAACAACCGCACAGGCAGAAACACCGACACGACAAAACCACAACCACAGAGAGGCCACGCACGAAAGGAAGCAAAACACAAGACCAAGGACAAAGGACGGCAGGGAGAGCACAGCCCAAATTAAGACCGCACCGAAAAAGTCACCGAAACACAAAAGGGGGGCCACGAGGGGACAGAACCCCACGGAAGCACGCAAAAGGGCCCCCACCACACCGCAGCAAGTGGGAGCAAAACGCAATGTGGCGCCCAAAGAACGAGGGCACAGGAGACAACGGCAAAGCGAAACAAAACCGAGGGAAGAGGAGAAGGAAGGGGAGGGTCGCTACGTCAAACTCCGTGTAGTATATTCAAGGTAGTGTTGTTTGTCTGCTCGGAGAGTGTCATTCCAGCTGTTCCCAATCGCGAAGGAGACAGGGTTAGCCCTCTCTGCCCCTGCGGCAAGGAGCCGTAGCTCATTGCATTTGGCCTGAAAGGCAACCCTGTCAGTCTCTGGCGTTTTCCTACGTAGTCTCCTATCGGGGAAGACCCGTTCTTGTACATGTTGCCTAAGTATCGCTTCTGGCACATAATGGGCTGGTCGCTGGAAGAGCACCCTACTCGCCAACTTCGCGCGGTTGACTTCCCAGTGAGTAAACATATGACGATGCTGCATTTGCTGCTTGAGTTGTGCAGCATACTGGTGGAAGCTTTTGGTCGTGTGCCACAATCTGAGGAGGCTATAGTTTGACGGCCAATCGAGTGGGCACAGAGTGGCTGTCTGCTTCCACTTTGCTGGAGTAAGTCCTGTTGGGGATGGTACTATGACTTCCAAGTTGACTCTTGTGGGTCCAGTGGGTTGCAGACCCATCATGATGTAGGGTTCCACTGCGCCCATTGTGTACCCACGGATGAATTCCGTAAAACAATTGGCTGCTTGGAATTCCTCATCCAGCGCCAAGCTCAGTCCAGGGGCATTCTTGTCGGTGAACTTGACTGCCTGCAGCACTTGGTCAACCGCGTCCCTCTGCAGTCCTTCGAACTCTCGATGGGGACACACAATGGCAACTTCTTGCGGGATTTGTATGGAGCCACCTTCTTCCCCTATGAAGCACGGTGCAATCTTGCTAGCCCAGCTAGCAGGAAACCATGCCAGGAGGGCCGAGACTCCACTGACAAGGTCTGCACCGTTCACGGGGCCACTGGAGGCACGTTCTCGGTTCACGTCTGCACTCTCCTTGGCTGCTCCGATTAGCTCGGAGAGAATTGGACGAAACCAATACGTGGCATACAGAAGGCATTCAGTCTCTGGGGTTGCCAGGGACTCTGCTCGTCGAGTCAGCGAGCAGATGTACTGCGCAAGCTTTTCTGCAAGCCGGAGCGTAAAGTTGCGGGCTGCATGCGTAAATACTTCTTCTACTGTATCGATTGCATCCCTCAGCCACAGTTCAGCCGCAATAGACATGAAGAGGCGGGCAAACTTGTCCTGTATGGACGTCAAAGAGATGGTAAGTTTAGCCTGCAGCCACAGGTGTGGGAGAGCACCCAGGTTGTCAGGTTGGAAGAAGACGTTGGTTTGAGGTTGAGAACTATTCATCATGGTGGCCAGCTTGTCAGCAGCACCTGCGATTTCCATTTCCGTGGGATCATCAAGTGCGTCTGGGATTGGCGGGCACCATGGTTCTTCGGGAGGAAGATCCGCCTCTTCAGCTTCCTCCTCCACCTCAGATTCACCATCAGTGGTAGCTCGCTCTTCGTCCGACGAGGGATCCTCGACAGTGTAAAAATCTTAATGAACCCTCAACTCAGCTCAGCGAGTTCCAAATCCTTTTCGCGCCGTTAACAAACAGGTCACACAAGGCACAAAACCAAGTGTCTTAAATTCTCTTGTTACTCGAGCCACTCTCTGGTTGAGCAACACAAAGTCACACGGACTTCTCAAAACCAAAAGACTGCTGTACCAACTGCGGATTCCAGATCAAAAGTTGTTTCAGACAACATCCTACGCAACAATCAACGATTCCGACCTAGTGTGTAACTAGTTGGTACCATTAAGTGGTTGATTTAACCAATCCAAACACAAACCAGAGGCAAGAAACCAACAAACCAAGGTTTGTGGTTTCTCCCCTCAGACTTACCCCTTTTCATCTGCCGACAGTGGCATCACATCGGGGTGTTTTGTCATCACCGAGGAGAAACCCCAAACGGGATAAAAGAGAATCAACCACCCATAGCACCTTAGCTTCACAGGAGATGTTGTGTCAACAACATCGACAAAATTGGTTGCACCAAAACTTGCCGTTTCCATATCATCCAATGATGATATTCACAGAAATCTTTACAGAATGATTTGACGAACAACTTCGTGATGTCAAATCATCTTCAAATGGTCCAAAGGTGATTGAAATACTTCTTCAATGTTCCGAACGTTTCCGAAAATGTTCAAATGTTTCCAAAACCGTTCCAAACAAACTGTGATCAAATCGGCTAAATCCCTAAAGCTCGAAAAACACTCTCGTCTCATTGAAATCGCGAATTCCAGCAAATACAGAGGTCAAAACGCAATGTCACCGAAATCGCATCCAATGAAATACCGTCCATTCTAGAACATTCTCAGCTCATCAAAAGTGCAGAGTCTCAATGAATACCGAAGTCAAATGCAGTATCATAGAAGCATCATCCAATGAACTATTGTACCAAATAGAGGTGCACAACGGTCTAATCCCAGCGTACATCGTGAAGAAGCACGACGGTCCAATACCATATATTCACACCCCCTTTCGGCGTGCTGCTTCCAAACCCAAAGCGACACATCCCACTCGAAAAGTCTTCAGTGTCTAACAGAAAGGAAGTTTCCTGTATCAAAGGCTGTTGGCCGGAACCACATTGATCACATTCTCTTCCAGCTGGACCGCAAAAACCCAAAGCGACACCATGTGTCTAACAGAAATTGCAATCGAAGCCAGATACCTTTGTTTCAATACATAGACCTTTCCAATAAATCAGGTCCCCTTGGAGACATTCAGAATCGCAAAGCCCATGCATCGATGACCGGAGTCACGTTGAGATCATGGCTTAACCACTCTCTTCCAAGAACCAGCTGGCTCTCTCTCAGGATCAAACTCCATATAGAGAAGAAACCCAGCCAAGTCCACGGCTTGAGACTTGTGAGTTCCATCATGGGACCCATGATACTTCTTGAAAATGAGTCCCAGATACTTGTCCAGCTCAATGTCACCGTCAATAGCCATCCTAAGCAGTTCAGAATAAGTCTTTCCGTTCCACTTTGGCTCACCATTGACTTTCGGAAGCTGGCACACCGTGTGAGACCACTCCTTCAGAGTGCAATCCTTTGGCAATGGAACCTCCTTGCGATCTTCACTACGGAAGAGCTCACTTGGAGTAGTTGGAGATCCAACTGCTTCAAAGTCCGAATCACTCTCTCCCCTCAAACGCTTGGAAGCATCAGTCATTGCTGATCCACCAGACGCCTTCGGAGCCTGCTGAGCCTTATTCAACAGTGCTTTCAACTGCTTCTCCTCATCTTCTGTCAAACCACTATATCCAGCTGCACTCTTAGACACAGCCATGGCTTCAGCAAGTGAGGAGAGTAAAACGTAAGTCTTACTTTGGCGCTACTTAGAATCCGAAACAACACAAAGCCTAAGCCAAGAATCCAAACAGATCTCCACAGTAGCTACCAGAGCAAGGTCAGTGAAACGCAAGAAAGACCGAGACCTGCCTACCTGGCACCCACACAGACCTTCAAGGCCCGCCCACATACCAGATACACACACCTCAAACTATACATGTTCCAGTCAAAGATCTTAGACCTTTCCAACTGCAACGCATGTCAAGTCCAGTCTGTTTCAGACAAGTTCAAAACAGTTTGCATCAAGTCCAAGACATGTCCCATGCTTCGCATTGAGATCAGTTTCAAAGTTTTAGTGCACGATCGTTTCAGATCAAACTTTATTTCGTCAGCTCAAGTTCGAAAACCAAAATCGAATCAAGAAACCTGTCATCCTCAATTCATAACAGCAACAACAAAACTATCCATCATTTCTCAATGCGTCCAAAGCACCACGAACAATCGAAACAGCTAGATTCTCATTGTAGAAAGCAGTTTCTGCCCAATCCACATCAGTCAAACCAGCATGTTTCTGAGTGCAGTGACACTGTCCAAAGTCCTTGGCCAATCGACCAACCATCAACTTGCTGTTACTGGTGAACTTCAACACCTTTCCAACCGGTTCTCCGTCCTTAGTCATTGAACCTGTTGAACACAAGTGCACAGCCGCAACATGTTTATTTTGAGCTTGATTCAGAATCTTCATGGTCATGGCATGAGTCCAGATTGCATTCCTCCATGGCAACTCGAAAGATGACTATTTCCCCAATTTCATGTATTTGGCAACATGAGGAATAACATCAAACCAAATCACATCCGCTTCAGTGGCCGTGTCGTCACCCCTGAAATTTCTTAATGGAGATCCCGAAGAACATGGTGATGAAACATGGACAAAAACCTTTGAATTTCCCAGATCTTTCAATGCAGCAACCACCTGATCAAAAACAGTTTTCTTTTCCATATTCTCAACAACACCAATGTACAGAAATCCAAACCTTCTAGCTACCTTGGAAATGCTGGAGTCCGGCTTGCAACACACCTCAATGAACACAAAACCACTCGAAATGGCCATGATGGCTCCCAGAGGAGCATCCAAAACCTCGAAACCCATTGCTGCTCGGTGTATCCCAAAGATTGAGCTCCCCAGGCATTTGGTCAAAGCGTCAGCTGGATTATTGGACCCCTTTTCATAGTGGATTTTCAACTTTCCCAGTTTCACTCTCTCTCGAAGCCATTCAATCCGAATCTCAAGGTGTCGAGATTTTCGTGGTAAATCCAAACCTTTCAACAGTTTGATCGACGACTCAGAGTCAGTTCGCAGAACTCCTGGAATCTCACTGGAATCAATCTCCTTGAAGGAAAACAGAATTCTCCCAAGCATCTTTCCCATAGATACCATCTCCTGACTCACACTCTGAAGTGCGTACAGCTCGCTCTCCATAGAGCTCAGTGATACCAGGGCTTGATGCCTGGACAACGTTTTCAACGTACATCCCTGAAAAGTCAGAACACCTCCTGAAATTCCACGACGTCCGGTCGCTTTCAACGGTGCGTGAGACGCATCCGAGAATGCAACAATGTGTGATCCCTGAAAAACCTCTGAGTACAACAATGGTGAATCACTTGGAAACCTAACTGCAACATTCATGTCACCTCTAAGGTATCTTAACAGCATACGCATGGCATGTTCCGTATACTGATTTGGCTTTGACTGCTGAGTCGCTAGGATACCTATCCATGCACGCAAGTCTCCACGAGTTTGGGCCATCCATGAAACCTTACCCAAAGCTGCTCTAAACCGTGCATAAGCATCAATGCTCAGTTCTTCACCACCGTCTCTGTCGATGACCGGAGTCACGTCAGGTGGACCCTTGGCGTTTGTTTTGATTTGATAACTGGCAAACGTGTCATCCAGGTAGTTAGATGGAAGTGAGATCAACAAAGACTTCTCACCACGCCTCCTAGTGATAAGCCTTCCCAAAAACCTCAACTGTCCCCCTTTCGAATGATCATGTACCAAACCAGTTCTTTTCAACCTCACACTTTTCCCAACGGTATCAAAGACAAAGTCAATTGCATCAACCGATGGCCCAACACAAATCAAATCATCAACATATGACAGAATCATGCATGGTTCACCGGAAGGCAACAAACCGCTGTATAAGCAAGGTTCCAAACCACAAGAACGCAACCTGCACTTATCAACAATCGACGACAAGTACACATTCCACTCCTGGCTGGCACTCCTCAGTCCACTCAGGGCTTTACTCAGCCATAGGTACAACGCCTCTCCTGTCATAGAAGTGATGCTTGCAGGCAACTTGGCAATCACATTCCGGGAACGTAGCGGCGTGGCCATAAAGGCCGCCGATATGTCAGCTGCCCCAACCAGCCAATCTCGTTGACCAGCAAAGCACAACATGGCAAACAACGCTTCACTCGAGGGAGTGGGTGACGATATTCCGAGTGACCGGGCTGATTCAGCACCCTTTGCAATGTCTTTCAAGACAATCCGAGCACGAACCAAAGTCGCGTTCTTGCGAGTAGTCACCCATCGAGATGGAATAACCCTGCACTGCTTCCTCAACTCACCGATCTCGGACTCAGTCATCAAGTCACCACATTGCATGCAATCCAAATTACCTATTTCAGTTTTCATACCTTCAAGAGTCAAGTCACCAGGCAACTCCTCCAATGTTGAATCATCAATGGAGCCACTGGGACACCAGATCCGAATACGCTTGTCACCAGACGAAACAACAGAACTGGAGGCATTCTTGTCAAACTTCAACGAAGCAAGAGGCAAGTGACAAATGAGGTCACCCGAGTCAGTTGTGAGAAAAGCCAACGCATACACTTCGTGCAAGTCATTGATGGGGGTCTCAGACAACGAGGAATCACATGTCAAGCCAGACACAAGTCCAGCAATGTCAGGTTTTACATCAATACGTTTGTTGTCATCCCTGACCTCCCGATCCAATTCCGCAAGTTCCACATCAGGTTCCCGCTTCAGACCTCTTTTCTCAATCATGAGATCCTCTTCTGACCATTTTCGCTTGACTCCAACAGATGCCTTAGGGTAGCTACCAAGGGAATCAGGTCGAGAAACACCACCAGACTGAGAAGAACTCCCAGCCTGGGACGTGCTCTCTTCCCCACCCCCAAGGTTCACATCCACCGGCTCCTGGGATTCAACCTTTGGTTCAATCTTAAGTTCAGCGGCTGGTCCAGTCAACACATCATCCTGTGGATCAAACGCAAGTGGATCAAGCTCCTCGAAAGAATCCAAGGCACCTTGACGGGTCAAAGGAACACCACTAGGAACAGAGACTTCCTTGCCAGACCCTTCACTTTTCACCTCCTGTTCAACCTTTGGTTTATTATCAGAAGGCTCAGAGCCCTTGGCTTGGTTGAGTTCAGAACGTATCCAATTCTCATACCGCTCCATACATTCCCTAGAGTGATTCTTATTCCCCCGGGTCCCTCTAATTTCTATCTACAAGCAGAACACTTCAACGATACCCCATGTTCGTCTAGCCACTTCACAGGTGGTCCAGTTGCAGGACATCTCAAGTCTGCTGGCAATGGAACAGAAACCTCTTCTGAAGACATGGAGCCTCTGGTAACCCACTACGTTCATCTACCAATTTGACAAACAAACCATGACCATCAAGAATCTCAACAGGCATGCAAAGTTTGATTGACTTGGCAACAAAACGCTGGATAACCATCTCTGAACCAATTCGGATTCTTGCAGAAACCCAAACTCCCATTGACGAAAACTCAGCATGCAAGTAGACCCCTTCGACAAACCTTGGCAAATTAGGATTCTTTGCAATGATGGATTCAGGAACTTCGGCTAAAACCTTACATCCAAACAGTGCAAAAGCATGATTCTTGGCTGTATCCCCAATCACCAAGTCTCTTGGAGTTCGGCTGGACTGCTGAACAGTCGTGAAATTGTTGTGGGCAAAACAAATGTAGTTCAGACAGCACTGCAAAACTGGAGAACTGAAAACAAGAGTATGTCCCATCTTCTGAAAATCCAACTGCAACGTTTTCAAACTCTCTTTGATTTCCCGAATAGTCCTCTCTGCAGTCCCATTCGCTTGATGCCCTTGTGGTGGTGCCCTTTCAACCACAACACCCAATGACAACCCTGCTGATGCAATGAAATTCCCAACAGAAGACTCAGCATCCGTGATTACCCTCAGAGAATGTTGGTCCTTGCTGCCCCATAAACCCATTTCAAACAACCACTTCTGAAGTTGGCGGTTATCCCTCTGTCGATCACCAGTCATAAGAACACAACCAATGCTTGAACTATAGGATTCACGGATCACAAGAAACTTCACATTCCCCCTTTCGCTATCTCCAGATTCCGGTACCCACTCAAAATCCTTGTTGAGAAAACCAAAATCAGCATGAATTTCAAATTCAGTTCCTTTGAGGGTTTTCTTTCGGGAATGTTTAGTTACTCCACGGCAGCTCTGACAAACCTCGCAAGTCGGCTCATAGGGCCGGTGTCCTCTGAGTCTGTGCTGCACCATCTGGTCCGCGCTCAAGGCACAAACCGTGTCCCCCTTTGGAAAATTATCCGCAACCACCGGAGAAACATTGAGGGCTACATCATTCCCTTCATATGGAACAACACGAATCCATGGTGTGTCATGCCAAAACGACAAATCACGAACCACATGTTGGGATTTCCTATGAAACATCCTAACATGGTCCTGGTCAAAAGTCACGTCCCAACCCTGCTGTGTCAACTTGCAAACAGAGATAATAGGATATGCCGTTCTCCCTACCATGACGTCCAAAGGAATTACAGCTGGTTTCACGTTTCCGTCTCTGTCCAAAACCTCAATCTGCAACAGCAATTTACAACTACCTTCCAAATCAACTGAAGTTCCATTAGCAGCTTGCAACGGCCCTACATTGTTTTGGATTTCGGAGTGTTGAAACTGTTTCAAAACATCTCGGCTAACAACAGACATGCTAGCACCACTATCCAGAAGCCAAAAAGACTCACCCGGACCGATGCCATTCAGCATCATCTCACATGGTTTTGACACCATGTGCCCTTCAGTCTCGAAACACTCAGTCATCGACTCTCGTGCTTTCAGCACACCATGTGTGCCGCGCGCATTGGGCTCATTTTTCTCATCCATAGGGTCAAGTTCACAAACAGAATCAACCCCAACATGCACAAACGGGTTCAAATCAAGTCGACATGCTTCAAACGTCCATGCAGGCAAGTTCAAGTCATGACAACATGCGTCAAACATCCATGCAAGCAAGTTCAAGTCAAAACAACATGCTTCAAATGTCCATGCACCAAGATCACTACAATCAAGCCACCTGTCCAAGAAGTCATGCATGTCATGAGAGTTGGAATTCAGGCAACAACAAATCAAATCACGGTTCAAACGCAAGTCAAACCCCTCAAAGTGATCTTCAACATACAAACCGTCATCATCTTCCAAGCTCATGTCAAACACGCAAGGTTCACAAGGCAAACATGGCACATCGGGACAAGAAACCAAAGCACTCAAAACAAGCACATCTTGCTTTTGCTGGCCATCAGGTTCAGCACTCGCCTCTTCCGCAGCTGGTTGATCATCACACCAACATTCAGAGTACCACCAAGTGCCACTATCATCGACCATCGCAAACATTTTCCCTTTCTTTCCGCCCGATTTCCCAGCACCTTTGCCTGAACCTTTGACACCTTTCTTAGATGTTGACGGGACAACACTAGTGCTACCACCCTTTCCAGTTGAAGAATTCTTTGAAAAATCCTTGTCACCAGTTTTCACCCGACAATTCACAGAGATATGACCTGTCTTACCGCATTTATAACACTTGACTTTCTCCATGTTGGTTGAACACACAGACACATCATGACGCTTTCCGCACTTTGTGCAACGTGGTCCAGATTTGTCCTTGTCCAATGCAGCATTCACAACAGGATCCCCCGAACCTTCGGATTCCTCACCTTCTTCTTCCTCGACCACCGGAGTGGCAGGATTCAAGCCTGCAACAACCTTCCTTGACTGCAAATTCAAGTCCTTGAAAAGCCTATGCTGCTGTTCAAACCGACGTGCAGCCAGTCGATAACTTGAGTATGATTCCCCACTACTGTGCATCAAACAGTAGTTTCGAACATCATTAGGTAACGAACGAACCAGCATGGTCAACATGTCAGAATCCCCAATTGCTAATCCTGCACTGTCACCCAACAACGTGGAAATCATGCGTGTGTACTTGGCACATGCAAGCTCGATCTGACGAATCAAATCCGAACTATCCTGTCCTTGAAAAACCCTGTTCAGCAACTGCACTCGCAATGAAAGACCCTCAGTTCTACTACGGAGACTGAATTCCTGGGACAATTGCCTAAGAAGTTCGAAACCATTTCCAAGATACAGATTGCTACTGCTGTACGGATCTCCCAAAGTCACACCAGGAACAATGTCGATCCCTTCTTGAAATGATTGAATCATGACTGCAATCCTACCATGAGATTCAAAAGTCGCCTTCAGGATGGCACTAAGTCTCACAGCTCTGGACTGCTGGTCAACACTCAAGCTACTCCAAGCAATACTCGAAGGCCAATGAGTCGACTGTTCGATCTCTCGTCCAAACTGGACAGATCCCTGGCTTGCCCATGCTACAAGTTCTTGTACAAAGGAAGTAAATCCCAAAACCTCGTCTTCACGGAACTTCCAGGATGAGTAGTCTACTGTGGGACTAGGACCCAACCACTTCTCACTACGGGAGAAAACATCTCGACTCTCAGACCTGCCTTGACTAGTCCTCAAACCAGGTAAATTACCAGTCGCATCAGGTATGAACCCCCCTCCAAACTCAGGTGGAACATCCCCCAAACGATCGGGAACAAAACGCTGGTGGTCACCATCAACCAGTGTAAAAATCTTAATGAACCCCAACTCAGCTCAGCGAGTTCCAAATCCTTTTCGCGCCGTCAACAAACAGGTCACACAAGGCACAAAACCAAGTGTCTTAAATTCTCTTGTTACTCGAGCCACGCTCTGGTTGAGCAACACAAAGTCACACGGACTTCTCAAAAACAAAAGACTGCTGTACCAACTGCGGATTCCAGATCAAAAGTTGTTTCAGATAACATCCTACGCAACAATCAACGATTCCGACCTAACGTGTAGCTAGTTAGTACCATAAGTGGTTGATTTAACCAATCCAAACAAAGAATCAACCACTCATAATACTTTAGCGTCACAGGCGATGTTGTTAGCTAACAACATCGACAAAATTGGTTGCACCAAAACTTGCTGTTTCCATATCATCCAATGATGATATTCACAGAAATCTTTACAGCATGATTTGACGTCCAAACGGTCCAAAAATGTTTGAAATACTTCTCAACTGTTCCGAACGTTTCCGAAAATGTTCAAATGTTTCCAAAACCGTTCCAAACAAACTGTGATCAAATCGGCTAAATCCCTAAAGCTCGAAAAACACTCTCGTCTCATTGAAAACGCAAATTCCAGCAAATACAGAGGTCAAAACGCAATGTCACCGAAATCGCATCCAATGAAATACCGTCCATTCTAGAACATTCTCAGCTCATCAAAAGTGCAGAATCTCAATGAATACCGAAGTCAAACGCAGTATCATAGAAGCACCATCCAATGAACTATTGTACCAAATAGAGGTGCACAACGGTCTAATCCCAGCGTACATCGTGAAGAAGCACGACGGTTCAATACCATATATTCACACCCCCTTTCGGCGTGCTGCTTCCAAACCCAAAACGACACATCCCACTCGAAAAGTCTTCAGTGTCTAACAGAAAGGAAGTCTCCTGTATCAAAGGCTGTTGGCCGGAGCCACAGTGATCCCATTCTCTTCCAGCTGGAATGCAATAACCCAAAGCGACACCATGTGTCTAACAGAAATTGCAACCTAAGCCAGATACCTTTGCTTCGATACATAAACCTCTCAAAATCAGGTCTCGTTGGAGACATTCAGAATCTCAAAGCTCATGCATCGATGACCGAAGTCACGTTGAGATCACGGCTTGATCACTCTCTTCCATGAACCAGATGCCTCTCTCTCAGGATCAAACTCCATATAGAGAAGAAAGCCAGCCAAATCCACGGCCTGAGTCTTGTGAGTTCCATCATAAGATCCATGATACTTCTTGTAAATGAATCCCAGATACTTGTTCAGCTCTTTGTCACCATCAATAGCCATCCTAAGCAGCTCGGAATAAGTCTGTCCGTTCCACTTCGGCTCGCCACTGACTTTCGGAAGCTGACACACTGTGTGAGACCAATCCTTCAGAGTGTAATTCTTTGGCAATGGAACCTCCTTGCGATCTTCACTTCGGAAGAGCTCACTTGGCGTAGTTGGAGACCCAACCGCTTCAAACTCTGAATCACTCTCTCCTCTCAAACGCTTGGAAGCATCAGTCATTGCTGATCCACCAGATACATTCGGAGTCTGCTGAGCCTTGTTCAACAATTCTTTCAATTGTTTCTGCTCAGCCTCTGTCAACCACTATATCCAGCTGCATTCTTAGACACAGCCATGGCTTCAGCAAGTGAGGAGAGTAAAAAGTAAATCTTACTTCGGCGCTACTCAGAATCCGAAACAACACAAAGCCTAAGCCAAGAATCCAAACAGATCTCCACAGTAGCTACCAGAGCAAGGTCAGTGAAACGCAAGAAAGAACGAGACCTGCCTACCTGGCACCCACACAGACCTTCAAGGCCCGCACACATACCAGACACACAGACCTCAAACCATACGCATCCCAGTCAAAGATCTTAAACCTTCCAACTGCAACGCAAGTCAAGTCCAGTCTGTTTCAGACAAGTTCAAAACAGTTTGCATCAAGTCCAAACATGTCCCATGCTTCGCATTGAGATCAGTTTCGAAGTTTCAGTGCACGATCGTTTTAGATCAAACTTTATTTCGTCGGCTCAAGTTCGAAAACCAAAAACGAATCAAGAAACCTGTCTTCTTCAATTCGCGACAGCAACAACAAAAACTATCCATCATTTCTTAATGCGTCCAAAGCACCACGAACAATCGAAACAGCTAAATTCTCATTGTAGAAAGCAGTTTCTGCCCAATCCACATCAGTCAAACCAGCATGTTTCTGAGTGCAGTGACACTGTCCAAAGTCCTTGGCCAATCGACCAACCATCAACTTGCTGTTACTGGTGAACTTCAACACCTTTCCAACTGGTTCTCCGTCCTTAGTCATTGAACCTGTCGAACACAAGTGCACAGCCGCAACATGTTTGTGATTAGCCTGAGCTAGGATCTTCGTGGTCATGGCATGTGTCCAAATTGCATTCCTCCATGGCAACTCAAAAGATGAAAACTTTCCCAACCTCATGTACTTGGAAACATGAGGAATAACATCAAACCAAACCACATCCGCTTCAGTAGCTGTGTTGTCTCCTCTAAAGTTTCGCAATGGGGACCCAGATGAACATGGTGACGAAACATGGACAAAAACTTTTGAATTACCCAGATCTTTCACAGTTTCCAACACACGGTCAAAAACAGCTTTCTTCTCCATGTTCTCAACAACACCAATGTACAAGAATCCCAATCTTCTAGCTACCTTGGAGATGCTTGAATCCGGTTTGCAACAAACCTCAATGAACACATAACCACTCGAAATGGCCATGATGGCTCCCAGAGGAGCGTCCAGGACCTCGAAACCCATTGCCGCTCTATGAATCCCAAAGATTGAACTCCCCAGGCATTTTGTCAAAGCGTCAGCTGGATTACTAGATCCCTTCTCATAGTGGATTTTAAGCTTACCAAGATCCACCCTCTCTCGAAGCCACTCAACTCGAATCTCAAGGTGTCGAGATTTCCGAGGTAGGTCCAAACCTTTCAACAGTTTGATCGACGACTCAGAGTCGGTCCGCAACACACCTGGAATCTCACTCGAGTCAAGCTCCTTGAAGGACATCAGGATTCTCCCAAGCATTTTCCCAAAGAAACCATCTCTTGGCTCACACTCTGCAACGCATACAGCTCGCTCTCCATGGAGCTCAATGAAACCAGAGCCTGATGCCTCGACAATGTCTTCAATGTGCATCCTCGGAATGTTAGGACTCCTCCGGAAATTCCTCTCCGTCCAGTCGTCTTCAATGGTGCATGGGAAGCATCCGAAAATGCAACAATATGTGGTCCTTGATAAACATCTGACTCCAACAGCTTTGAATCACTTGGAAACCTAACTGCAACATTCATGTCACCTCGAAGGTACCTCAACAACATACGCATGGCATGTTCCGTGTGTTGAGTTGGGCGTGCTTGTTGAGTTGCAAGTATCCCAATCCATGCACGCAGGTCACCACGGGTCTGCGCCATCCAAGACACTTTACCTAGAGCTGCTCTGAAGCGTGCATAGGCATCACAACTCAGCTCCTCCCCATTCTCTTTGTCCATGACCGGAGTCACGTCAGGTGGGCCTTTGGCATTTGTTTTGATTTGGTAACTGGCAAGCGTATCATCCAGGTAGTTGGATGGTAGAGAAATCAGTAAAGACCTTTCACCACGCCTCCTAGTGATAAGCCTACCCAGAAACCTCAACTGTCCCCCTTTCGAATGATCATGTATCAAACCAGTTCTTTTCAACCTCACACTTTTCCCAACGGTATCAAAGACAAAGTCAATTGCATCAACCGATGGTCCAACACAAATCAAGTCGTCAACATATGACAGAATCATGCATGGTTCACTGGAAGGTAACAAACCGCTGTACAAGCAAGGTTCTAGACCACAAGAGCGTAACCTGCACTTATCAACAATCGACGACAAGTACACATTCCACTCCTGGCTGGCACTCCTCAGTCCATTCAGGGCTTTACTCAGCCACAGGTACAGCGCCTCACCACTTATGGAAGTGATGCTTGCAGGCAACTTGGCGACCACCTTCCGGGTACGCAGCGGCGTGGCCATAAAGGCCGCCGAAATGTCAGCTGCTCCAACAAGCCAATCTCTTTCACCTGCAAAGCACAGCATGGCAAACAATGCCTCAGCTGAGGGAGTAGGTAACGATATTCCAAGGGACCGGGCTGATTCAGCACCCTTTGCAATGTCTTTCAAGACTATCCGCGCACGGACCAAAGACGCGTTCTTTCGCGTAGTCACCCACCGAGATGGGATTACCCTGCATTGCTTTCTCAAGTCACCTAATTCAGACTCAGTCAACAAGTCACCGCACTGCATGCTATCCAAATTGCCAATTTCAGTCTTCATGCCTTCAAGCGTCAAGTCACCAGGCAACTCCTCCAATGTTGAATCATCAATGGAGCCACTAGGACACCAGATCCGAATACGCTTGTCACCAAACGAAACAACAGAACTGGAGGCATTCTTGTCAAACTTCAACGACGCAAGAGGCAAGTGACAAATGAGGTCATCCGAGTCAGTTGTGAGAAATGCCAAAGCATACACTTCATGTAAGTCGTTGACGGGAGTCTCAGACAACGAAGAATCACATGTCAGGCCAGAAACAAGTCCAGCAACATCAGGTTTCACGTCAATACGCTTGTTGTCATCCCTGACCTCCCGATCCAAGTCCGCAAGTTCCACATCAGGTTCCCGCTTCAAACCTCTTCTCTCAATCAAGAGATCCTCTTCCGACCATTTTCGCTTGACTCCAACAGATGCCTTAGGGTGACTACCAAGAGGATCAGGTCGAGAAACATCACCAGATTGAGAAGAACTCCCAACCGGGGAGGTGTCCCCTTCCCCATTCCCAAGGTTCACATCTACTGGCTCCTGGGACTCAATCGTTGGTTCAATTTTCACTTTCGCGGTTTCACCAGTCAATCCATCATCTTGTGGACCAAACGACAAAGGATCGAGTTCCTCGAAAGAATCCAAGGCATCTTGTCCACGCACAGGAACACTCCCAAGACCATCAAGGTCAGAAACCTCCCTGTTCGAACCTTCCCGTTTCACCTCCTGCAAAACGGTTGGTTCGCTTTCTGAAGGCCCAGATCCTTGTCCCTGTTCAAGCTCAGAACGGATCCATTTCTCATACCGCTCCATACATTCCCTAGAGTGATTCCTATTCCCACGGGTCCCTCTAATTTCTATTTCCTTACATGCAGAACATTTCAAAGAAACCCCATGTTCATCAAGCCATTTCACTGGCGGTCCTGTTGAAGGACATTTCAAGTCCGAAGGCAAAGGAACAGAAACCTCTTGGGAAGACCTTGGAGCCTCTGGTAAACCACTACGCTCATCAACCAGTCTCACAAACAAACCATGACCATCAAGAATCTCAACGGGCATGCAAAGTTTGATTGACTTGGCTACAAAACGTTGATAAACCATCTCTGAACCAATACGGATTCTCGCAGAAACCCAAACTCCCATTGACGAAAACTCAGGATGCAAGTAAACCCCTTCGACAAATCTTGGCAGGTTAGGATTCTTTGACATGAGTGATTCAGGAAGCTCTGCAAGAACCTTACAACCAAACAGTGCAAAAACGTGGTTCCTGGCTCTGTCTCCAATCACCAAGTCTCTCGGCGTTCGGCTGGACTGCTGAACAGTCGTGAAATTGTTGTGGGAAAAACAACTGTAGTTCATACAGCATTGCAAAACAGAAGAACTGAAACCAGGGTGTATCCCATTCTCTGAAAATCCAACTGCAACGTCTTCAAACCCTCTTTGATTTCCTGAATAGTTCTCTCTGCAGTCCCATTGGCTTGGTGACCCTGTGGAGGGGCTCTTTCAACCACAACACCCATTGGCAACCCTGCTGATAAATGAAATTCCCAACAGAAGATTCAGCGTCTGTGACAACTCTCAAAGAATGTTGATCCTTGCTACCCCCTAAACCCATTTCAAGCAACCACTTCTGAAGTTGGCGGTTATCCCTTTGTCGATCACCAGTCATAAGAACACAACCAATGCTTGAACTGTAGGATTCCCGAATAACAAGAAACTTGACATTCCCACGTTCACTGTCTTCAGATTCCGGTACCCATTCAAAATCCTTGTTGAGAAACCAAAATCCGCATGAATCTCAAATTCGGTTCCTTTTGGAGTTTTCTTTCGGGAATGTTTAGTGACTCCACGGCAACTCTGACAAACCTCGCAAGTCGGCTCGTAAGGTCGATGTCCTCTGAGTCTGTGCTGCACCATCTGGTCTGCACTCAAGGCGCAAACAGTGTCCCCCTTTGAAAAACTACTCGCAACCACCGGAGATACATTGAGAGCTGCATCATTCCCTTCATATGGAACAACACGAACCCATGGTGTGTCATGCCAAAACGACAAATCACTAACTTCGTGTTGAGATTTCTTGTGAAACATCCGAACATGGTCCTTATCAAATGTCACGTCCCAACCCTGCTGAGTCAACTTGCAAACAGAGATAATTGGGTATGTCGTTTTCCCTACCATGACATCCAAAGGAATGACAGCTGGTTTCACATTTCCGTCTCTGTCAAAAACCTCAATCTGTAACAGCAATTTACAACTACCTTCCAAATCAACAGAAGTTCCATTAGCAGCTTGCAACGGCCTACATTGTTTTGGATTTCGGAGTGTTGAAACTGTTTCAAAACATCTCGGCTAACAACTGACATGCTAGCACCACTATCCAGAAGCCAAAAAGACTCATCCGGACCGATACCATTCAGCATCATCTCACATGGTTTTGACACCACGTGCCCTTCAGTCTCGAAACACTCAGTCATCGACTCTCGTGCTGTCAGCACACCACGTGTGCCGTGCGTATTGGGCTCATTTTTCTCATCAATAGGGTCAAGTTCAAAACCAGAATCAATTCCAACATGCACAAAAGGTTTCAAGTCTCAACAGCAGGCTTCCAAGTTTCCTGCATCCAGATCATCGCGATCAAGCCACATGTCACCGAAATCATGCATGTCATGAAAGTTGGAATTCAGACAACAACAAGTCAAATCACTGTTCAAGCACAGGTCAAACTCCTCAGAATGATCTTCAACGTACAAACCATCACCATCTTCCAAGCTCATGTCAAACACGCAAGGTTCACAAGGCAAACATGGCACATCGGGACAGGAAACCAAGGCACTCAAAACAAGCACATCTTGCTTTTGCTGGCCATCCAGTTCCGCACTCGCCTCTTCCGCAACAGGTTGATCATCGTACCAACCTTCAGAGTACCACCAAGTGCCACCATCATCGACCATCGCAAACATTTTGCCCTTCTTCCCACCCGATTTTCCCGTACCTTTGCCTGAACCTTTGACACCTCTCTTAGATGCTGACGGGGCACCATTAGTGCCACTACTTTTTCCAGTTGAAGATTGTGAATATATGGTATTGGACCGTCGTGCTTCTTCACGATGTACGCTGGGATTAGACCGTTGTGCACCTCTATTTGGTACAATAGTTCATTGGATGATGCTTCTATGATACTGCATTTGACTTCGACTCTGCACTTTTGATGAGCTGAGAATGTTCTAGAATGGACGGTATTTCATTGGATGCGATTTCGGTGACATTGCGTTTTGACCTCTGTATTTGCTGGAATTTGCGTTTTCAATGAGACGAGAGTGTTTTTCGAGCTTTAGGAATTTAGCCGATTTGATCACAGTTTGTTTGGAACGGTTTTGGAAACATTTGAACATTTTCGAAAACGTTCGGAACAGTTGAGAAGTATTTCAAACATTTTTGGACCGTTTGGAAATGATTTGACATCACGAAGTTGTTCGTCAAATCATGCTGTAAAGATTTCTGTGAATATCATCATTGGATGATATGGAAACGGCAAGTTTTGATGCAACCAATTTTTGTCGATGTTGTTAGCTAACAACATCGCCTGTGACGCTAAGGTGCTATGAGTGGTTGATTCTTTGTTTGGATTGGTTAAATCAACCACTTATGGTACTAACTAGCTACACGTTAGGTCGGAATCGTTGATTGTTGCGTAGGATGTTATCTGAAACAACTTTTGATCTGGAATCCGCAGTTGGTACAGCAGTCTTTTGTTTTGAGAAGTCCGTGTGACTTTGTGTTGCTCAACCAGAGAGTGGCTCGAGTAACAAGAGAATTTAAGACACTTGGTTTTGTGCCTTGTGTGACCTGTCTGTTGACGGCGCGAAAAGGATTTGGAACTCGCTGAGCTGAGCTGAGGGTTCATTAAGATTTTTACATGGTAGCGGGAGCCTTCGGGTATCTTTACTAGAGATCCAGGTCTTCAATGAACAGTCCAGGTGCAGGAGGTGTTGGTCCTGAGTCGTTCTTTAGTCCAGGTCAAGCTGAACGAGGTCAAGCTGGTGCAGGTCGTGCTGCTGCGGCAGGGGTGACTGCGGGTGCTTGCCCAGGGTGTGCCGGAGGTGCTGGTAGCCAGGGTGAGGCAGGTCGTGGATCTTGTGCAGGTGGTGCGTGTCAAGGTTGTGATCCGTTGCAAGTAGAGGACCCGTGGACTAACTGGACAGGTAACAGGAACACTGTGCAACCTGATCTTGTGAACCAAGGAGCTCAGAGTTTTCAGAACCAAGGAATGGTCTTTGCTCCAGGAGCTGGAGTTCCTGTGCCGCCTTCTTCAGGTAGCCACGGAAGTGGCAGTGGGGGAGGTAGTGTAGGGCTAGGGCCTCAGCCTGGAAGAGTTGTGCCACCTATGCCTGTGTATGGCTACGGTCCACCAGTAAATGGAGTGGGTGTTGTGAATCCGACATTGCAGGGCATGAATCAAAGGCCAGGAAATGTGAGAAATCCGATGGCCGGAAATGGTTTGCAGAATGTTCCGATGCAGTGTGGTAGTAACTTCGACCGAGTAACCCAGATTCAACAGCTGTTGCAGGGATTGAATGCTAGAGAGCTTCAACAGGTTTTTCAGAATACTCAAAGATTGGTTGATGGTAACCACCAGAGGTTTGTTCCCGATCGATTGGGGGATGTTCCACCTGAGTTTGGAGGGGGATTTATTCCTGATGCGACTGGTAATTTGCCTGGTTTGTGTACTAGTCAGGGCAGATCTGAGAATAGGGATGTTTTCTCAAGAAGTGAGAAGTGGTTGGGTCCTAGTCCCACTGTTGACTATTCAGCCTGGAAAACCCGCGAAGATGAGGTTTTGGGGTTTACTTCCTATGTTCAGGAACTGGTAGCATGGGCTAGCCAGGGATCTATCCAGTTTGGGCGAGAGATCGAACAGTCGACTCACTGGCCGACGAGTATTGCGTGGAGCACCTTGGGTGTTGACCAGCAGTCTAGGGCTGTGAGACTTAGTGCCATTTTGAAGGCAACTTTTGGAAGCCATGGTAGGATTGCCGTCATGATTCAATCATTTCAGGAAGGGATTGACATTGTCCCGGGAGTCACTTTGGGTGATCCATATAGCAGTAGCAATCTGTACCTTGGAAATGGTTTCGAACTTCTTCGGCAGTTGTCCCACGAATTCAGTCTCCGTAGTAGAACTGAGGGTCTTTCATTGCGAGTGCAGTTGCTGAACAGGGTCTTTCAAGGACAAGATAGTTCAGATTTGATTCGCCAGATTGAGCTTGCATGTGCGAAGTACACACGAATGATTTCCACTTTGTTGGGTGACAGTGTTGGATTAGCGATTGGGGATTCTGACATGTTGACCATGCTGGTTCGTTCGTTGCCTAACGATGTAAGAAACTACTGTTTGATGCATAGTGGTGGGGAATCGTATTCGAGTTATCGACTTGCTGCGCGTCGATTTGAACAACAGCACAGGCTCTTCAAGGACTTGCATCTCCAATCTCGGAAGGTTGTTGCAGGCTTGAATCCTGCCACGTCGGTGGCTGAGGAAGAGGAAGGTGAAGAATCTGAGGGTTCGGGGGATCCTATTGTGAGTGCTGCATTGGACAAGGACAAGCAGGGACCAAGATGCACGAAGTGCGGAAAACGTCATGACGTGTCTGCTTGTTCAACCAACATGGAGAAAGTCAAATGCTATAAATGTGGCAAGGCAGGTCATATATCGGTGAACTGTCGGGTGAAGACCGGCGACAAGGATGGTTCAAAGGGATCTTCAACTGGAAAAAGTGGTGGCACTAATGGTGCCCCGTCAGCATCTAAGAAAGGTGTCAAAGGTTCAGGCAAAGGTACGGGAAAATCGGGTGGGAAGAAGGGCAAAATGTTTGCGATGGTCGATGATAGTGGCACTTGGTGGTACTCTGAAGGTTGGTACGATGATCAACCTGTTGCGGAAGAGGCGAGTGCGGAACTGGATGGCCAGCAAAAGCAAGATGTGCTTGTCTTGAGTGCCTTGGTTTCCTGTCCCGATGTGCCATGTTTGCCTTGTGAACCTTGCGTGTTTGACATGAGCTTGGAAGATGATGATGGTTTGTACGTTGAAGATCATTCTGAGGAGTTTGACCTGTGCTTGAACAGTGATTTGACTTGTTGTTGTCTGAATTCCAACTTTCATGACATGCATGATTTCGGTGACATGTGGCTTGATCGTGATGATCTGGATGCAGGAAACTTGGAAGCCTGCTGTTGTGACTTGAAACCTTTTGTGCATGTTGGAATTGATTCTGGTTTTGAACTTGACCCTATTGATGAGAAAAATGAGCCCAATACGCACGGCACACATGGTGTGCTGACAGCACGAGAGTCGATGACTGAGTGTTTCGAGACTGAAGGGCACGTGGTGTCAAAACCATGTGAGATGATGCTGAATGGTATCGGTCCGGGTGAGTCTTTTTGGCTTCTAGAGAGTGGTGCTAGCATGTCAGTTGTTAGCCGAGATGTTTTGAAACAGTTTCAACACTCCGAAATCCAAAACAATGTAGGGCCGTTGCAAGCTGCTAATGGAACTTCTGTTGATTTGGAAGGTAGTTGTAAATTGCTGTTGCAGATTGAGGTTTTTGACAGAGACGGAAATGTGAAACCAGCTGTCATTCCTTTGGATGTCATGGTAGGGAAAACGACATACCCAATTATCTCTGTTTGCAAGTTGACTCAGCAGGGTTGGGACGTGACATTTGATAAGGACCATGTTCGGATGTTTCACAAGAAATCTCAACACGAAGTTAGTGATTTGTCGTTTTGGCATGACACACCATGGGTTCGTGTTGTTCCATATGAAGGGAATGATGTAGCCCTCAATGTATCTCCGGTGGTTGCGAGTAGTTTTTCAAAGGGGGACACTGTTTGCGCCTTGAGTGCAGACCAGATGGTGCAGCACAGACTCAGAGGACATCGGCCTTACGAGCCGACTTGCGAGGTTTGTCAGAGTTGCCGTGGAGTCACTAAACATTCCCGAAAGAAAACCCCAAAAGGAACCGAATTTGAGATTCATGCGGATTTTGGTTTTCTCAACAAGGATTTTGAATGGGTACCCACTTCTCCCTTGGGGGAGGCTCAGTCCCTTGTTGGAAATATGGAACGTCGTCATCCGTCTCGAGGGCGTCAAAGTATTCTGTATCACTGTGCATTGACACATCCTCGACTGTGTCATCTGGAGCGGTTGGCTCTGCTGGTTCAATGTCTGTTTCTGATTCATCAGGGTCAGGCGACGTCAACGAAATGAACCTGTTTGGTGTCATAAGCTGTTGCAGCATGTTGACGCCAGCTTGACCCTGAACAGCCGGTGCCCGGGTGTCAGGTGCCAAGTGACTAGCCAAGATAGTGAATGCTATACGGGCAGCGAGTGCAAAAGTATATCAACAGGATTGGCAAGGCTAAGGAAACCCTGAACACCCGGCACCCGGGGTCAGGGTTCCCCCTTACAGGGCCAATGCGTTGGAGGTGAAACAGGTAGGAAGCAAAACAATCAGGGTTTGTCTTACACCTTAGTGTGCGAATTGATGTCAGATGGCTGACCTAGCTATGAAAACTAGTGGAGCCACAAAAGCTGCAGTGCGAACAATTGAGCCACTAACAGTTTATGCAACCTACTTACCCAAAGCACATGTTAGGTGACAGACATTGAGGTGACCAACGGTGACAGGACCTGGGACACACACCTAGCAAGGAGACTTCGCAGACAGTTCAAAAAGATTAAAAAAACCCATAAATCCCTTTGCTCCCGTTTATGGGGGTCATACTTAGTGGGTACTCTCCCTTACTGCAGGTTTGGGGGGTGTTAGCCTGGCACGCAGCTGCTTTTCTCTTGGCGCATCTACGGAGTAGGCGGCATTAGAAATGGCACTGATCAGGTGATTTCACACAGTCAGGTGCACACAGTGCTAGCTGTCTGTACGGTCAGTCAATGATTTCCATTTCCATATCTGCAACAGGCGAGGGTTGCGGAGTACCTGGTGAGTGGGCATCTTGCATTCTTTTAAGGCGCTTTCTAATGCGAGTAAGGTGCTCGCGGGCATTGAGGAGGCGCGTTTCACAGGAGGCCACTCTTTCGCAGGCTGTCTTTTCCATGTTCTGCAACGTTGGGATGTCCGCTGTGGCGAGGTCGACGTCCTGCATGGGGTCACTGGCGGGCTCAGGGCTGCTAGCACCAGCAGTGTCAGTCGCTTGATTCTCCGGCGATGCTTTGGGTGTATTTGCAGGCGACGATTCTTCTGTAGATGTGTCGTCGTGGGCTGCAAGCTGTTCCGAAGGTTGTTGTTGCTCATCATCTTTGCTGTGGGTTGCAGAGTGAGAGTCAGAGGATAACACACCGGTACCCGGGGTATCCGTTTGCGCTTTGTTCACGGGCAGGGCCGATGGTGGGCCTGGTCGTCTGTGAAATAATGACTGTGCACTGATTTTGTCAGGTGACTTGCTTTGCTGCGGGGTTGAAGCTTCTGCCACTACGCCTGTACTGGGATTGGACGATGAGGCCGTTGCTGCAATGTCTGTGCTTTGTTGACTTGCGGCCAGCAAATTGGCTGGTTTTTGGGTCAGTCTGGTCGCCGCTGGTCGGCTATCTGCCAACGTTTGTTGGTTTGCTTGATGAATAATAGACTGCAATTCCATGTATTGCCGCTCTCGGTCAGCCACTTGCTGTGGCGTGCTCTGAGTACATTTAGGGTCCGGTGGAGCATCTGTTTGCACTGTTTGCGCTGGCTGTTTTGCTATCGATCGCTCCGCCCACCTGGTCGGTACCGGCGGAGGCGGAGGCAGTGCCCGTTTCGCATGTTGTGAAGGCTTAAGTTGGTCAATGCGCGGCTGGAGTTCATCGCGCAGTTCCTGCGGGTACGTCTCTCCGGTCTCAGCTAACCACTGGATGGTTTCTTCATGCGTCCACAGGGTGGTTCTCCACAATGGGATGGTATTGTCATCATTGACCCAGAACAATGGCTTAGGCGGCAGCAACCCATGGGCTTCTACTATCAAAGGCAGCAGGAAGGCTAATCTTTTTTGTTCATGGAAAACCATTGCTCCGTTCGGGTGAACTTTTAGGTGCGTATGGTTCCACACAAACGGTTGCACAACACGCATGGTGTGAGCGTCACGATTAAAGATAGATAGCCGGACTTGGGCATACTGTGGTGCAGCACCGTAGACTTTTCCATCCCAGGGTAGTTCAAGAAAACCCCACCGCTCTTTTCGGCCATAATTGACGGTATCCCAGAAGGCAGGGTCAAACTCTGTCTCAAGGGCGTCGGCAAGGGTCGAAAAAATGATCCATGGTACCTCGTCAATATGCCATCACGCCACGCGCAGCCAAAAAAAAGGATGAGCTGGCTGCCTCACGCATGTACAGACAGTGCAACCCTAAATTCATCGAAGTTGCTTTCCTCTCAGGACCGGCCATTAAGTTTTTTGCAAAGGAACAACTGGAAGCCCTCCAAGACCTGTATAGTGCCTCCGGCCAGTACCTGGACCCCATTGATGCGACCGTCCAGGGACAGAAAAGCCCGGTCCCCCAGACCTTCTTTCTAAATACAATGTGGATGTTCGGATGTACTAAGCCTACCCGAGAGCTTACCGCAGTCGCGCAAACCCCCCCGTGCAGGTACCACCTAGGATTAGGCATCTACAATGTCCAAACGGCAGTAGAAGGAATGGAGGGCCACAAAAGATCACATTTCTTGCATTTGTGCGGCCAGTTGCTCCGCCTAGTACTAATTCCATGTCACGTGGAAGGCGAGCTTCACCCTTGGACTCGCTCCACTGCACTGTCCTTTGCCGCTGAGCTTGACGGACACGTTTTAGGCACACTCTGCGCAGTGACAATGGCGTTGCTCACCAACCGGCTAGATTTGTGCATCCAAGGGCTTTTCGGAGCAGGCAAGTCGAAATCGATGGCAATCCTTATCCTGGCCTTGATTGAAATCGACACTACCGACAGCCTCAAAATATTGTTCATTTGCAAAGAGAACTCCGGCACTCGATCCTTTGCTGACCTCCTCCTATGGCTCGACCCCCCGTCGGGGGTGTTTGGGCGCGTAGGTAGGCTGGTAGGAGACCAAGAGCGCAACAAAAGCAGTTACTCGCACACGAAATTTGATATCCACCCGAGAGAAAGAAGGCAAATGCTGAACAAGTGTCAGTTAATATTAGCCACTGGGGGAACGGTAGCCCAGGATCTTACCATGCAATGGTCCACAATGAGTGGGTTTATGCAAGAGCTCTCCCTCCTGGTCATTGATGAAGGCCAGTAGTATGGCACTGACCGCGAAATTGCAGTTATCAGCCTGCTGAAACAGCAACCCCTGGTCCTGTGGACAGGAGACTCTGAGCAGACACCTGGCGGTATTGATCGGGCAGCTCGCAACGCAAAACGGTCACGACAACTACTGTTAGCTAAAAAGCATGGCCTGCGAAGCGACCGCAACTACTACATGCCAGCCAACCTTGCCGATGCAATGATCCGACTGCTAGATGGTTCGGCGAATGAAGGCTTAACGGCTCTTAGTCAAATCCTCAAACGAGGCCAGTCCACGCTAGGTCAGCTATGGACAAGTCACCTCTCGCCGCAAGATGAGGAAGACCTCAGGGCAGCCAGCACTGTGCTTCCAGGCCTCAAAGCAGTGTTCGAAGCAGCCCAACCAAATATGCAACGATACTCCCGATTTGTAGACTCGGAACTGCTGGAGGGTACCGCTCTCAACTTTCCACGATCTCTTGTGCGCCTTGCCTGGATTTTGCAGCATGCCGCTACCCTCCTGCCCATGGCTGGTGACATACAAGCAGTCTTAAATTCCCAGACCGCAGGTGTCAGCGACATCCATGCCTGGGGGTTAATGCTTCCATCCAGCTCCAGGGTTAGTCCTGTGACATACCATGCAGTGGTTGCAGTTAGATATCCCGACCTTTGCAGACAAATCAACGGCCTATGGGAACTGGGGAGTTTTGCCTCGGGAGGCCTTCCCGACAAGCCACCAGGGTTCCAATTAGTGCTCTGGGATACTAATGCTAGGATTAACGGTTTGGTAGCGACGGATTTAGAAACTCTTGTGTCAGAAGTACTCAGCCCCTTTCCTCACAATGCTGGATTTGCAGATGGACTTTTCACAATGACCACAGCAACTGATCATAAGAACAATTTGAACCGCTCCGTGCTCAAAAGGGATTATGTTCGCACTCTGCGTGTCGAAACAATAGCCAATTCGGCAGGAGGAACAGCGCAGGTATCAATCGTAGCTCAGCCCAGTATTGGATTTCTCAACACTAAGTATTACTCCAATGGCTCTCCTACAGAAGATACTGAAGACTGCCTTGGCAGAATCACTGTCGGACTCACCCGGTCCAAATCGTTAACCCTGCTGGTCTCCCCACTTGACATGATGGGACTCATGGGTATGGCACAGGTGATTGCTGCAATTGCATATGGCATCCGGGGCCTACGGAGAGGAGAAACGACATGGAGTATGCCAAAATTTGACCCTGACCCAGTCCAAGAGAATTTAGCACAGTTAAGCCGGTGGTCACTCAATTCGGCACCAACCTGGGAGTGCCCTCCCCTCGCAATTGCCAATCAATACTACGATCAGCAAGCTGACGAAGTGAAGCGAGCAAGATATCGGCTGATATTGGTGCGAGGGTCCGACCTTAGATGGCTGAACAGGGAGCGCTTCCAAGAAGTTCAAGCAGGGTTACGAGCTCAACACAAGTGGCTCCCCGAGCAAAATCTCCCTTTCTCTGAAGTTGTTCTACTGGGGAGGACCACTTTTTGGAGTCCAAAAAGCCAATGTGTTTACGGCCCCGAAAATGAGATTGCTGCAGTGACCTTTTTTGCGAAAAATGGCGCAGCTTTAACAAAAAGCAATACTCTTGCAAGTGTAACGGAATGGCAGGATTCCGGGGAACACGGTTGCTGATTGAAGGTCTCTAGCCCCGCCTGCATGTTGCCAATCTTTGCCAAAGCACCATGTTGTTTGGAATTATTTGGGTGTTGTTGTCGCAGGCTTTCGCAACATGGCGTCGGTGAGGTGCTGATTCCGCTGCGACATTGCTTGCGGGATGCTTCTTTGTGTCTGCGTTGGCAGTGGATCGTTTTGTCACGATTGGGCGTCGCACTGCTCAGTTTTGTTTTGGTCTCTTGATGCGTTGTTTGTTTTTGGGCTCCCCCCCTTCGCCCCCCTAGACTCCTAACGCGGCAACTTTGCGGGTCGGGTTGTGTATGTCGCCCGGAGTTCAGTATCATCCGGTTAAAGAATAATAGTATATATTTAAAACCGGATGAATCCTTTGTTTACATTGGGGGAAGAGTTTCGATTTCATGACTCCAGCAGATTCCGTAAGAAGGCTGGAGATGCAAAACTTCCGTTTTACCACAGTTTTGTGCCAGTTTTGATGTCTTTAGCTGCGGAGTCTTGCCGGAGTCGGGCGGAGTCGGTACACCTGCTGGGACCCCATTTACAATGGGGAAAGAGTTGAAAGAGTTCCAACTTTGTGACTCCAGACGACTCCGCAAGAAACCGCAAGATGCGCAAGATGATGTCACTGAACTGTTCGATTTGTTTGATGCCCATTTTTGGGGTTGGAAAGGTATATAGAATTTGGACTCCCAAAGGCGGTCCTCCCCAGTTGCGTTGAAAGCTTGCTGCTTAAACAAAACCCAACTTTGATTTATTTGCGTAATGTAAAGAGCTTCGTGTTTCGAGCAGGTCGCAAGGTTCCACACTGCCAAAAATGGGATTGCCACGCGCTACCGCTTTTCGCTTTGGACAGGGCCATTTCGAGGCTGTTTTCAATTTCTATTTTAATAGCAGGCGAGACCAAAAACGGGCGCGCCAAATCCACGCGTTGGAGCGTGTGGCAATCCTGTTTTTGGGGTTGCGACATGACGCTCGGAACGCACCCAGCTGCTTCAAAAGTTCGCCAGAAACCATGAAACCACAAAAGGCAGGAAGGATGACACAAACATCCACGTGCTGAACTGGGGAGGACCACTTCTTGGAGTCCAAAAAGCCAATGTGTTTACGGCCCCGAAAATGAGATTGCTGCAGTGACCTTTTTTGCGAAAAATGGCGCAGCTTTAACAAAAAGCAATACTCTTGCAAGTGTAACGGAATGGCAGGATTCCGGGGAACACGGTTGCTGATTGAAGGTCTCTAGCCCCGCCTGCATGTTGCCAATCTTTGCCAAAGCACCATGTTGTTTGGAATTGTTTGGGTGTTGTTGTCGCAGGCTTTCGCAACATGGCGTCGGTGAGGTGCTGATTCCGCTGCGACATTGCTTGCGGGATGCTTCTTTGTGTCTGCGTTGGCAGTGGATCGTTTTGTCACGATTGGGCATCGCACTGCTCAGTTTTGTTTTGGTCTCTTGATGCGTTGTTTGTTTTTGGGCTCCCCCCTTCGCCCCCCTAGACTCCTAACGCGGCAACTTTGCGGGTCGGGTTGTGTATGTCGCCCGGAGTTCAGTATCATCCGGTTAAAGAATAATAGTATATATTTAAAACCGGATGAATCCTTTGTTTACATTGGGGGAAGAGTTTCGATTTCATGACTCCAGCAGATTCCGTAAGAAGGCTGGAGATGCAAAACTTCCGTTTTACCACAGTTTTGTGCCAGTTTTGATGTCTTTAGCTGCGGAGTCTTGCCGGAGTCGGGCGGAGTCGGTACACCTGCTGGGACCCCATTTACAATGGGGAAAGAGTTGAAAGAGTTCCAACTTTGTGACTCCAGACGACTCCGCAAGAAACCGCAAGATGCGCAAGATGATGTCACTGAACTGTTCGATTTGTTTGATACCCATTTTTGGGGTTGGAAAGGTATATAGAATTTGGACTCCCAAAGGCGGTCCTCCCCAGTATATGCCTACGCTGCTGATCGCACACACCTTCCCACCTACGTGTGCCTACCCTCAGGACTGTATAAAGCACGCACCGGGCACATAGTAGCACAGACGGGCCCAGACCAGGAGATCCTGTCTCTGCCCGGCATATACTTCTTTGATGGATGGCGATTACACCCGAAGCTGCCAATCCCAGACCACTTGCCACGCGCAAAAGAGGCGCCAATCCAAGGTACCGCTCTCAATGCACCTGCACCAGATGCGGAACCCAAACGGTCGCCAGAAGAAGAGACACGAGATATCCTCGCAGTAGCTGCCAAGAACCAGTCCGAAGATGGGCCAAGCGCAAGAAGAGCAGCTGTTCGCGCATGCAAGTACTTACGGGCCATGGTCAGCCAATATGAAACTACCATCCAAGCCGTGCACAGTGCCGCCCGCACCCACACGCAAAGAAGCAAAGGCACGGTGGGACCTGCAGTTGACTATCGCCCACAAGGAGAAGCCCTCCCAGTCATCTCGGCGGACCTAACCTCCGAATTGTTGCATTGTTTATCCACGCTCCCAGACCCATGGCCCCTAGCTAAGATCACCATAGACATGGAGAAACCGAGCCAATGGGTCTCAAAGTTGTGCAGACTTTACTTTGCTGACGAGTATGCCAAGCGAACAGTTGGATTGCCCTCGCGTAGACATGTTCCGGACATCGCGGGTGCACTACGAGCAGTTCAAGCCATCCTCCCTAAACTCGAAGTCAAAATGATTGTGTTCTTAGCTGAATGGATGGTAACTCTTCTAATGCCAGCCTCGCACGTATTGGAAGTGAGGGCACCTCACCTTTCCTTTATGATGCTAAAGGAATACTGGTTTAGAGAACTGTATCTAGGCCTGAAAGTCACAGCGTCCTTCGACCGCTCTGAATCATACACCAGAGTGATCGATGGTCAAGTAAGATGTCACGTCTGAAGTCAAGCCGCAGAATTTGCAGGTTATCTGGAATGTGCAGTTCAGTCTTTGTGCCGGCATGGATGATCCCGCCCGTCTACCATAGCCTACGCAGAGAAAGCATTAAAACTACGAGTTCTGCAAGTCCCATAGGAGTCCAGTCAGTCCGTCCCACCTGGTTTGAAGATACAACACCCAGGGACACTACATCCCGGCAACCTCAAGACCCTCAAAAAGAGCAACCCCAGCCACTGCATGGGCTGAAGTTAGTCATCAAAGAAGAGGTGCTACCAGCGACTGACCAACCACAATTCCAGTCACTTGAGCTGCTGGCTGGCAGAGATCTCTTAGCACCTGACACATGGAAGTGCAAACGTGCACAAGTCAGCCTCAAAGCAACTATTGATGTCCCAATGTTGGGTACAATCATAGAGGAAAATGGCGATGGACTCCTTGAAGACTCCCACATGCCGGTGGGATGGCCATTGCACATTGATGGTGCCGTCAGACAATGTTGTATTCACCGAGCCGCTAGCCTGCAAGAATTAGACGATATGCTCAAAGAATATGACATGAAAAGGGATTCAGTAGAAATCAACCATAACGCGCCCCAATGGTCCCATCATGCAGTATGGAACCGAAAGTATATGGAACCGAGACCAGGATACACACTGGAGCAACTATAGGCCGACTCCGAACCTGCCATAAGCAAAAAAACGACCACGTCATATGATGTACAAACAAATGACGTGCAACGTGCAGTAGCGACCATTCAGCATCTCCCATCCCCCGTTCCCCCTGATAGCCCCTTCATACGAACACTAGAACACCGGCTGCCCTGAAAGCCCCACCGCAAACGGACACCCTAGCGCAAAGAGCTCTGGACACAAGTTGCCTGTCCAGAACCTCTTTTGAACACTTTGAGGATAGACCTGGTCCCTAGGCAGAGAAAAACGCTCGTATTCCTACACCAATGTAACTGAGCCAGCTGCCATGATCACCTGACCGCATCTAATGCAGTTGATTTCAACACCTGCTAAGTTGACCGCTCGAGCTGCGCAACGCTTGCAAGCCTGCATCCATGCTGTCGAGCTCGCCCTTCGCGAACTCGATCGCATTGGATTCAGTTTTGAAAGCGGTATACACCGCCAGAGTGCACTGCAGCTCCCATATATGGGTACAATCTCCCATATCACGAAGATGCATTGCAAGAGCACTAGCATGGTAGTGCCACTCACAATTTCGTTGTAATATGATGATTGGAAAAGCAGCACTGAGCGGACTCTGAGGGTACCTGAGTGCTGTTACCGCGCCGTCTTTTTCACCTTAGATCACGTTTCACTCTCCTGTTTCACTGCGGTAGTTTCTCACCACTTTGTTGTGACCCGGCGTTGTCGGTGTTTGCTTCAAAGTGTCAGAGTGTTGAATGTCATGCCGTGAAGGCTGCTCGGTGTGATCTCGGGGATCCTGGCTGGGGGGATCCCTGGTTTCCGCATTGAGCCTTGTTGCTTCCCACACCCTTCAAGTGGCCCATGGTGATTTCGTCTTTGGTCTTGTTGTTGTTTATTTTATGGGCGTGCCAACATGACACACAAGTTGTCATATGCACGCGCTGAGATGATAACAAGCTATCACCTCCCGCCTCAACAGATCTGTTTCACCCATAAACTGGAATATGTCACGTCACGGTTTTGTGGCCTTGTGGCTGTTTTTCTTTTGTGTGGTTTTTGTTTGTTGCTTGGGTTTGTTTTGTTGTTTTTGTTTTGCTTTGGTTCTTTGTTTTTCGGTTTTGGTTTTCCGTTTTTGAACCCTGGAACGTGACAAGCCATTGGACTATGTATCGGTCCTCTTCCAGTTTACTTTTGCGGCCACTACAGCATCGGCCCCTGTGCGAATTAGATAATTAATCTCATGTGCAACAGGCTTGGATAGCTGTTGAACGACCTGGCGGAAGCCACATGGCGTTGGACGAAAAAAAAACCATTAAGTGGTTGATTTAACCAATCCAAACACAAACCAGAGGCAAGAAACCAACGAACCAAGGTTTGTGGCTTCTCCCCTCAGACTTTGTGGAAATATCCGGTATTTTTGGCTGGTGAGCGAGGAAAGCTTCTGGCTTTGTGCATATTTGGATGAACGAGATGAAGTGGTACAGTGTGCGAGTTCTGCTTTGGCGGGGCGAGCATATTCTTTGGAGAATTCAATGCTGGCATTCTTTGAGGAAGCAATTTGGAATTCGTGACTCTGGTCACCGGAAGAATGCTCGGGTGAGACTACATCAATTGGCCCGACCAATTGAGGTAGTGTCATCTTAGTGTTCAGAATTGTGTTTGGATATTGCATTGATATAGCATTCGTGGATGCGGTGAGACTGGTATCTGTTGGGATCTGTTTTATGGTAACCATGAATATTTGTAAATAGATGCGAAGCGTGGAGCAATTTTCGGACATGTCTTGATGACATTGAGGAGTTCAGGATTGAGCTGAGAACGTTTGAATGCATTTGGAATCAATCTGAATTGAGGAAGTTTGAATGCATGAGTGCATTTGAAGTAATTCAAGAATGGAACATTTGAATGCAAGTGGAATCGTATGCATAGAAAGTGTTTATGAATTCAAAGAACCTGGAATGGAGTTTCCAGAAACCCACAGAATTTTTCAACGAAAGTTGCGTTCTGTGAACTTTACTTTTATGGGAAACTTTCTATGAAAGTTTCCACACTGTGACGAACCGATTTGAACTTTGAACTTTGGACTAAACTGAGTTTAGAGTGGCTGCTTGTTGGTAGCTGTGAGTGTATCTGTGAATAGTCGACACGTCGTTTTGAGTTTGTTGGTTGACAGGTTAACTTCGAGACGGTGGTCGCCTATGCCCCTCAATGATGACAACAGACCAAGCACCCGTCATCATGGTGAGATGACAAAGTGGGGTGCTGGTCGTCTGAGGGGGGCAAAAGCGACCGCAGTGTCATGGTTGCCTGTCTCTGGTTAGTGGAAGAAAGTTTTTGAGAGAAAGATCTTCGGATCTTGAACGTTTAAACAATTGTTGCAGTCAAGCTGTATGGTTGCAGTCAAGCTGTATGGTTGCTTTTGGCTCAAAGCCAAGGAAACTGCAAAGAAGTAGTCTGAGACAGTCACGTGGTTTAGTCCAGTTTGTCTTGCTTGTTTTGCTTTGGTTCGTGTGTTTTTTGTTGCTACAGCACCTCTGAGAGAGCGTCCAAAAGGGTTGAGTTGTTCCGAACCTGAGAGCTTGTGTGTGGGAACCGCGTTTGCGCAAACTTCGCTGTGCGTAGGTTGTAGGAACTGCATCTAGGTGTAGGTCCTGGGATTTACGTAGAAAGGATTTTTGAACCAACTTGGGTTTGAATTTTCCACAGACTTACCCCTTTTCACCTGCCGACAGTGGCATCACATCGGGGTGTTTTGTCATCACCGAGGAGAAACCCCAAACGGGATAATAAAGAATCAACCACCCATAGCACCTTAGCTTCACAGGAGATGTTGTGTAAACAACATCGACAAAATTGGTTGCACCAAAACTTGCCGTTTCCATATCATCCAATGATGATACTCACAGAAATCTTTACAGCATGATTTGACGAACAACTTCGTGATGTCAAATCATCTTCAAATGGTCCAAAGGTGATTGAAATACTCAATGTTCCAAACGTTTCCGAAAATGTTCAAATGTTTCCAAAACCGTTCCAAACAAACTGTGGTCAAATCGGCTAAATCCCTAAAGCTCGAAAACACTCTCGTCTCATTGAAAACGCAAAATTCCCAGCAAATACAGAGGTCAAAACGCAATGTCACCGAAATCACATCCAATGAAATACCGTCCATTCTAGAAGATTTTCAGCTCAAATTTCGGTGACATTGCGTTTTGACCACTGTATTTGCTGGAATTTGCGTTTTTCAATGAGACGAGAGTGTTTTCGAGCTTTAAGGATTTAGCCGATTTGACTAGTTACACACTAGGTCGGAATCGTTGATTGTTGCGTAGGATGTTGTCTGAAACAACTTTTGATCTGGAATCCGCAGTTGGTACAGCAGTCTTTTGTTTTTGAGAAGTCCGTGTGACTTTGTGTTGCTCAACCAGAGAGTGACTCGAGTAACAAGAGAATTTAAGACACTTGGTTTTGTGCCTTGTGTGACCTGTCTGTTGACGGCGCGAAAAGGATTTGGAACTCGCTGAGCTGAGTTGAGGGTTCATTAAGATTTTTACATGGTAGCGGAGCCCTGCGGGGTAACCACTAGAGATCCAGGTCTTCAATGAACAGTCCGGTTGCAGGAGGTGGTGCTCCTGAATCATTCTTTAGTCCAGGTCAAGCTGAACGTGCTGCTGCTTTTTTGTGGTCGGCGCCCGTTGCCTTTCGGCGGGTCGCACTTGAGACTCCCGAGTGGACCAGCAGGGATTCGATCCACCACCGGCAGTCTGTCAGCGCTGGCAAGACCAACGCCATACCAACTGAGCCATCGGGTCGCCTAAGCTGAACGTGCTGCTGCGGCAGGGATGACTGCGGGTGCTTGCCTAGGGTGTGCCGGAGGTGCAGGTAGCCAGGGTGATGCAGGTCGTGGATCTTGTGCAGGTGGTGCGTGTCAAGGTTGTGATCCGTTGCAGGAACAGGACCCGTGAACGAACTGGACAGGCAGTAGAAACACTGTGCAACCTGATCTTGTGAACCAAGGAACTGCTCAGAGTTTTTAGAACTAAGGAATGGTCTTTCCACCTGGAGTTGGAGTTCCTGTGCCGCCATCTTCATGTAGCCACGGAAGTGGCAGGTGGGAGAGGTAGTGTAGGGCCTCAACCTGGAATGTTTGTGCCACCTATGCCTGTTTATGGCTACGGTCCACCAAGAACTGGGATGGGTGTTGTGAATCCGACATTGCAGATGATGAATCAGAGACCAGGGAATATGAGAAATCAGATGGCCGGAAATGGTCTTCAGAATGGTCCGATGCAGTGTGGTAGTAACTTCGGCCGAGTAACTCAGATTCAACAGCTGTTGCAGGGTTTGAATGCTAGAGAGCTTCAACAGGTTTTTCAAAACACTCAAAGACTGGTTGTGAATATATGGTATTGAACCGTCGTGCTTCTTCACGATGTACGCTGGGATTAGACCGTTGTGCACCTCTATTTGGTACAATAGTTCATTGGATGGTGCTTCTATGATACTGCGTTTGACTTCGGTATTCATTGAGATTCTGCATTTTTTGATGAGCTGAGAATGTTCTAGAATGGACGGTATTTCATTGGATGCGATTTCGGTGACATTGCGTTTTGACCTCTGTATTTGCTGGGATCTGCGTTTTCAATGAGACGAGAGTGTTTTTTCGAGCTTTAGGGATTTAGCCGATTTGATCACAGTTTGTTTGGAACGGTTTTGGAAACATTTGAACATTTTCGGAAACGTTCGGAACAGTTGAGAAGTATTTCAAACATTTTTGGACCGTTTGGAAATGATTTGACATCACGAAGTTGTTCGTCAAATCATGCTGTAAAGATTTCTGTGAATATCATCATTGGATGATATGGAAACGGCAAGTTTTGGTGCAACCAATTTTGTCGATGTTGTTAGCTAACAACATCGCCTGTGACGCTAAAGTACTATGAGTGGTTGATTCTTTGTTTGGATTGGTTAAATCAACCACTTATGGTACTAACTAGCTACACGTTAGGTCGGAATCGTTGATTGTTGCGTAGGATGTTATCTGAAACAACTTTCGATCTGGAATCCGCAGTTGGTACAGCAGTCTTTTGTTTTTTGAGAAGTCCGTGTGACTTTGTGTTGCTCAACCAGAGAGTGGCTCGAGTAACAAGAGAATTTAAGACACTTGGTTTTGTGCCTTGTGTGACCTGTTTGTTGACGGCGCGAAAAGGATTTGGAACTCGCTGAGCTGAGCTGAGGGTTCATTAAGATTTTTACATGGTAGCGGAGCCTTCGGGTATCTCTACTAGAGATCCAGGTCTTCAATGAACAGTCCAGGTGCAGGAGGTGTTGGTCCTGAGTCGTTCTTTAGTCCAGGTCAAGCTGAACGAGGTCAAGCTGGTGCAGGTCGTGCTGCTGCGGCAGGGGTGACTGCGGGTGCTTGCCCAGGGTGTGCCGGAGGTGCTGGTAGCCAGGGTGAGGCAGGTCGTGGATCTTGTGCAGGTGGTGCGTGTCAAGGTTGTGATCCGTTGCAAGTAGAGGACCCGTGGACTAACTGGACAGGTAACAGGAACACTGTGCAACCTGATCTTGTGAACCAAGGAGCTCAGAGTTTTCAGAACCAAGGAATGGTCTTTGCTCCAGGAGCTGGAGTTCCTGTGCCGCCTTCTTCAGGTAGCCACGGAAGTGGCAGTGGGGGAGGTAGTGTAGGGCCTCAGCCTGGAAGAGTTGTGCCACCTATGCCTGTGTATGGCTACGGTCCACCAGTAAATGGGGTGGGTGTTGTGAATCCGACATTGCAGGGCATGAATCAAAGGCCAGGAAATGTGAGAAATCCGATGGCCGGAAATGGTTTGCAGAATGTTCCGATGCAGTGTGGTAGTAACTTCGACCGAGTAACCCAGATTCAACAGCTGTTGCAGGGATTGAATGCTAGAGAGCTTCAACAGGTTTTTCAGAATACTCAAAGATTGGTTGATGGTAACCACCAGAGGTTTGTTCCCGATCGATTGGGGGATGTTCCACCTGAGTTTGGAGGGGGATTTATTCCTGATGCGACTGGTAATTTGCCTGGTTTGGGTACTAGTCAGGGCAGATCTGAGAATAGGGATGTTTTCTCAAGAAGTGAGAAGTGGTTGGGTCCTAGTCCCACTGTTGACTATTCAGCCTGGAAAACCCGCGAAGATGAGGTTTTGGGGTTTACTTCCTATGTTCAGGAACTGGTAGCATGGGCTAGCCAGGGATCTGTCCAGTTTGGGCGAGAGATCGAACAGTCGACTCACTGGCCGACGAGTATTGCGTGGAGCACCTTGGGTGTTGACCAGCAGTCTAGGGCTGTGAGACTTAGTGCCATTTTGAAGGCAACTTTTGGAAGCCATGGTAGGATTGCAGTCATGATTCAATCATTTCAGGAAGGGATTGACATTGTCCCGGGAGTCACTTTGGGTGATCCATATAGCAGTAGCAATCTGTACCTTGGAAATGGTTTCGAACTTCTTCGGCAGTTGTCCCACGAATTCAGTCTCCGTAGTAGAACTGAGGGTCTTTCATTGCGAGTGCAGTTGCTGAACAGGGTCTTTCAAGGACAAGATAGTTCAGATTTGATTCGCCAGATTGAGCTTGCATGTGCGAAGTACACACGAATGATTTCCACTTTGTTGGGTGACAGTGTTGGATTAGCGATTGGGGATTCTGACATGTTGACCATGCTGGTTCGTTCGTTGCCTAACGATGTAAGAAACTACTGTTTGATGCATAGTGGTGGGGAATCGTATTCGAGTTATCGACTTGCTGCGCGTCGATTTGAACAACAGCACAGGCTCTTCAAGGACTTGCATCTCCAATCTCGGAAGGTTGTTGCAGGCTTGAATCCTGCCACGTCGGTGGCTGAGGAAGAGGAAGGTGAAGAATCTGAGGGTTCGGGGGATCCTATTGTGAGTGCTGCATTGGACAAGGACAAGCAGGGACCAAGATGCACGAAGTGCGGAAAACGTCATGACGTGTCTGCTTGTTCAACCAACATGGAGAAAGTCAAATGCTATAAATGTGGCAAGGCAGGTCATATATCGGTGAACTGTCGGGTGAAGACCGGCGACAAGGATGGTTCAAAGGGATCTTTGTAAAAATCTTAATGAGCACTCAGCTCAGCTCAGCGAGTTCCAAATCCTTTTCGCGCCGTCAACAGACAGGTCACACAAGGCACAAAACCAAGTGTCTTAAATTCTCTTGTTACTCGAGCCACTCTCTGGTTGAGCAACACAAAGTCACACGGACTTCTCAAAAACAAAAGACTGCTGTACCAACTGCGGATTCCAGATCAAAAGTTGTTTCAGATAACATCCTACGCAACAATCAACGATTCCGACCTAACGTGTAGCTAGTTAGTACCATAAGTGGTTGATTTAACCAATCCAAACAAAGAATCAACCACTCATAGCACCTTAGCGTCACAGGCGATGTTGTTAGCTAACAACATCGACAAAATTGGTTGCACCAAAACTTGCCGTTTCCATATCATCCAATGATGATATTCACAGAAATCTTTACAGCATGATTTGACGAACAACTTCGTGATGTCAAATCATTTCCAAACGGTCCAAAAATGTTTGAAATACTTCTCAACTGTTCCGAACGTTTCCGAAAATGTTCAAATGTTTCCAAAACCGTTCCAAACAAACTGTGATCAAATCGGCTAAATCCCTAAAGCTCGAAAAACACTCTCGTCTCATTGAAAACGCAAATTCCAGCAAATACAGAGGTCAAAACGCAATGTCACCGAAATCGCATCCAATGAAATACCGTCCATTCTAGAACATTCTCAGCTCATCAAAAGTGCAGAGTCTCAATGAATACCGAAGTCAAATGCAGTATCATAGAAGCATCATCCAATGAACTATTGTACCAAATAGAGGTGCACAACGGTCTAATCCCAGCGTACATCGTGAAGAAGCACGACGGTCCAATACCATATATTCACACCCCCTTTCGGCGTGCTGCTTCCAAACCCAAAACGACACATCCCACTCGAAAAGTCTTCAGTGTCTAACAGAAAGGAAGTCTCCTGTATCAAAGGCTGTTGGCCGGAGCCACAATGATCCCATTCTCTTCCAGCTGGAATGCAATAACCCAAAGCGACACCATGTGTCTAGCAGAAATTGCAACCTAAGCCAGATACCTTTGCTTCGATACATAAACCTCTCAAAATCAGGTCTCGTTGTAGACATTCAGAATCTCAAAGCTCATGCATCGATGACCGAAGTCACGTTGAGATCACGGCTTGATCACTCTCTTCCATGAACCAGATGCCTCTCTCTCAGGATCAAACTCCATATAGAGAAGAAAACCAGCCAAATCCACGGCCTGAGTCTTGTGAGTTCCATCATAAGATCCATGATACTTCTTGTAAATGAATCCCAGATACTTGTTCAGCTCTTTGTCACCATCAATAGCCATCCTAAGCAGCTCGGAATAAGTCTGTCCGTTCCACTTCGGCTCGCCACTGACTTTCGGAAGCTGACACACTGTGTGAGACCAATCCTTCAGATTGCAATTCTTTGGCAATGGAACCTCCTTGCGATCTTCACTTCGGAAAAGTTCGCTTGGCGTAGTTGGAGACCCAACCGCTTCAAACTCTGAATCACTCTCTCCTCTCAAACGCTTGGAAGCATCAGTCATTGCTGATCCACCAGATACATTCGGAGTCTGCTGAGCCTTGTTCAACAATTCTTTCAATTGTTTCTGCTCAGCCTCTGTCAAACCACTATATCCAGCTGCATTCTTAGACACAGCCATGGCTTCAGCAAGTGAGGAGAGTAAAAAGTAAATCTTACTTCGGCGCTACTCAGAATCCGAAACAACACAAAGCCTAAGCCAAGAATCCAAACAGATCTCCACAGTAGCTACCAGAGCAAGGTCAGTGAAACGCAAGAAAGAACGAGACCTGCCTACCTGGCACCCACACAGACCTTCAAGGCCCGCCCACATACCAGATACACACACCTCAAACTATACCTGTTCCAGTCAAAGATCTTAGACCTTTTAAACTGCAACGCATGTCAAGTCCAGTCTGTTTCAGACAAGTTCAAAACAGTTTGCATCAAGTCCAAACATGTCCCATGCTTCGCATTGAGATCAGTTTCGAAGTTTCAGTGCACGATCGTTTTAGATCAAACTTTATTTCGTCGGCTCAAGTTCGAAAACCAAAAACGAATCAAGAAACCTGTCTTCTTCAATTCACGACAGCAACAACAAAAACTATCCATCATTTCTTAATGCGTCCAAAGCACCACGAACAATCGAAACAGCTAGATTCTCATTGTAGAAAGCAGTTTCTGCCCAATCCACATCAGTCAAACCAGCATGTTTCTGAGTGCAGTGACACTGTCCAAAGTCCTTGGCCAATCGACCAACCATCAACTTGCTGTTACTGGTGAACTTCAACACCTTTCCAACTGGTTCTCCGTCCTTAGTCATTGAACCTGTCGAACACAAGTGCACAGCCGCAACATGTTTGTGATTAGCCTGAGCTAGGATCTTCGTGGTCATGGCATGTGTCCAAATTGCATTCCTCCATGGCAACTCAAAAGATGAAAACTTTCCCAACTTCATGTACTTGGAAACATGAGGAATAACATCAAACCAAACCACATCCGCTTCAGTAGCTGTGTTGTCTCCTCTAAAGTTTCGCAATGGGGACCCAGATGAACATGGTGACGAAACATGGACAAAAACTTTTGAATTACCCAGATCTTTCACAGTTTCCAACACACGGTCAAAAACAGCTTTCTTCTCCATGTTCTCAACAACACCAATGTACAAGAATCCAAATCTTCTAGCTACCTTGGAGATGCTTGAATCCGGTTTGCAACAAACCTCAATGAACACATAACCACTCGAAATGGCCATGATGGCTCCCAGAGGAGCGTCCAGGACCTCGAAACCCATTGCCGCTCTATGAATCCCAAAGATTGAACTCCCCAGGCATTTTGTCAAAGCGTCAGCTGGATTACTAGATCCCTTCTCATAGTGGATTTTAAGCTTACCAAGATCCACCCTCTCTCGAAGCCACTCAATTCGAATCTCAAGGTGTCGAGATTTCCGAGGTAGGTCCAAACCTTTCAACAGTTTGATCGACGACTCAGAGTCGGTCCGCAACACACCTGGAATCTCACTCGAGTCAAGCTCCTTGAAGGACATCAGGATTCTCCCAAGCATTTTTCCCAAAGAAACCATCTCTTGGCTCACACTCTGCAACGCATACAGCTCGCTCTCCATGGAGCTCAATGAAACCAGAGCCTGATGCCTCGACAATGTCTTCAATGTGCATCCTCGGAATGTTAGGACTCCTCCGGAAATTCCTCTCCGTCCAGTCGTCTTCAATGGTGCATGGGAAGCATCCGAAAATGCAACAATATGTGGTCCTTGAAAAACATCTGACTCCAACAGCTTTGAATCACTTGGAAACCTAACTGCAACATTCATGTCACCTCGAAGGTACCTCAACAACATACGCATGGCATGTTCCGTGTGTTGAGTTGGGCGTGCTTGTTGAGTTGCAAGTATCCCAATCCATGCACGCAGGTCACCACGGGTCTGCGCCATCCAAGACACTTTACCTAGAGCTGCTCTGAAGCGTGCATAGGCATCACAACTCAGCTCCTCCCCATTCTCTTTGTCCATGACCGGAGTCACGTCAGGTGGGCCTTTGGCATTTGTTTTGATTTGGTAACTGGCAAACGTATCATCCAGGTAGTTGGATGGTAGAGAAATCAGTAAAGACCTTTCACCACGCCTCCTAGTGATAAGCCTACCCAGAAACCTCAACTGTCCCCCTTTCGAATGATCATGTATCAAACCAGTTCTTTTCAACCTCACACTTTTCCCAACGGTATCAAAGACAAAGTCAATTGCATCAACCGATGGCCCAACACAAATCAAGTCGTCAACATATGACAGAATCATGCATGGTTCACTGGAAGGCAACAAACCGCTGTACAAGCAAGGTTCTAGACCACAAGAGCGTAACCTGCACTTATCAACAATCGACGACAAGTACACATTCCACTCCTGGCTGGCACTCCTCAGTCCATTCAGGGCTTTACTCAGCCACAGGTACAGCGCCTCACCACTTATGGAAGTGATGCTTGCAGGCAACTTGGCGACCACCTTCCGGGTACGTAGCGGCGTGGCCATAAAGGCCGCCGAAATGTCAGCTGCTCCAACAAGCCAATCTCTTTCACCTGCAAAGCACAGCATGGCAAACAATGCCTCAGCTGAGGGAGTAGGTGACGATATTCCAAGGGACCGGGCTGATTCAGCACCCTTTGCAATGTCTTTCAAGACTATCCGCGCACGGACCAAAGACGCGTTCTTTCGCGTAGTCACCCACCGAGATGGGATTACCCTGCATTGCTTTCTCAAGTCACCTAATTCAGACTCAGTCAACAAGTCACCGCACTGCATGCTATCCAAATTGCCAATTTCAGTCTTCATGCCTTCAAGCGTCAAGTCACCAGGCAACTCCTCCAATGTTGAATCATCAATGGAGCCACTAGGACACCAGATCCGAATACGCTTGTCACCAAACGAAACAACAGAACTGGAGGCATTCTTGTCAAACTTCAACGACGCAAGAGGCAAGTGACAAATGAGGTCATCCGAGTCAGTTGTGAGAAATGCCAAAGCATACACTTCATGCAAGTCGTTGACGGGAGTCTCAGACAACGAAGAATCACATGTCAGGCCAGAAACAAGTCCAGCAACATCAGGTTTCACGTCAATACGCTTGTTGTCATCCCTGACCTCCCGATCCAAGTCCGCAAGTTCCACATCAGGTTCCCGCTTCAAACCTCTTCTCTCAATCAAGAGATCCTCTTCCGACCATTTTCGCTTGACTCCAACAGATGCCTTAGGGTGACTACCAAGAGGATCAGGTCGAGAAACATCACCAGATTGAGAAGAACTCCCAACCGGGGAGGTGTCCCCTTCCCCATTCCCAAGGTTCACATCTACCGGCTCCTGGGACTCAATCGTTGGTTCAATTTTCACTTTCGCGGTTTCACCAGTCAATCCATCATCTTGTGGACCAAACGACAAAGGATCGAGTTCCTCGAAAGAATCCAAGGCATCTTGTCCACGCACAGGAACACTCCCAAGACCATCAAGGTCAGAAACCTCCCTGTTCGAACCTTCCCGTTTCACCTCCTGCAAAACGGTTGGTTTGCTTTCTGAAGGCCCAGATCCTTGTCCCTGTTCAAGCTCAGAACGGATCCATTTCTCATACCGCTCCATACATTCCCTAGAGTGATTCCTATTCCCACGGGTCCCTCTAATTTCTATTTCCTTACATGCAGAACATTTCAAAGAAACCCCATGTTCATCAAGCCATTTCACTGGCGGTCCTGTTGAAGGACATTTCAAGTCCGAAGGCAAAGGAACAGAAACCTCTTGGGAAGACCTTGGAGCCTCTGGTAAACCACTACGCTCAT
Organism: Cladocopium goreaui; assembly: GCA_947184155.2. NCBI lineage: Eukaryota > Dinophyceae > Suessiales > Symbiodiniaceae > Cladocopium > Cladocopium goreaui. The sequence continues at coordinate 1,753,988 of CAMXCT020006622.1, read as the reverse complement.
CAACCAGTCTCACAAACAAACCATGACCATCAAGAATCTCAACAGGCATGCAAAGTTTGATTGACTTGGCTACAAAACGTTGATAAACCATCTCTGAACCAATACGGATTCTCGCAGAAACCCAAACTCCCATTGACGAAAACTCAGGATGCAAGTAAACCCCTTCGACAAATCTTGGCAGGTTAGGATTCTTTGACATGATTGATTCAGGAAGCTCTGCAAGAACCTTACAACCAAACAGTGCAAAAACGTGGTTCCTGGCTCTGTCTCCAATCACCAAGTCTCTCGGCGTTCGGCTGGACTGCTGAACAGTCGTGAAATTGTTGTGGGAAAAACAAATGTAGTTCATACAGCATTGCAAAACAGGAGAACTGAAAACCAGGGTGTATCCCATTCTCTGAAAATCCAACTGCAACGTCTTCAAACCCTCTTTGATTTCCCGAATAGTTCTCTCTGCAGTCCCATTGGCTTGGTGACCCTGTGGAGGGGCTCTTTCAACCACAACACCCATTGGCAACCCTGCTGATGAAATGAAATTCCCAACAGAAGATTCAGCGTCTGTGACAACTCTCAAAGAATGTTGATCCTTGCTACCCCCTAAACCCATTTCAAGCAACCACTTCTGAAGTTGGCGGTTATCCCTTTGTCGATCACCAGTCATAAGAACACAACCAATGCTTGAACTGTAGGATTCCCGAATAACAAGAAACTTGACATTCCCACGTTCACTGTCTTCAGATTCCCACACGCAAAATCTCTTGGTGATCGATGGTGGCAGGGATCGGGGCGAAGCCTTGGGGCGCGGCTGCCTGACGAACTGCCACGGGCAACTCGTCGACATTGTTCGGTAGCACTTCAATATATACATTTCCCGGCAACGGAGTTGCAGCCATACGTGCTCGTGCCGTCGCAGTTCTCAATACGCTGCAGCTGCATCACGCTTTGCTCTGCGCCTGCAGCGCAGACAGCTGTAATGACAGCAACAGTCGGCTCACTGGGATGCCGCAGTCCCAGTGACCCGACTAAATAGCCAACAACTGCGTCCACGCGCTGCAAAGGCGAAGGAGCAGGCTCGGCCAGTAAAGTATCCCATAGAGATTGACGAAAAAAAAGGCACCAAAATTTGTAATCCTGCATGGCGGACCTTTGCGCAGCACCATTTTCTGCCGCTGCCATGACGGTTTGGAAAAAAAACTCCCGTTGAGCACTGAAAAACTATCATGGCATACATGACTCAAAATGAACGACCAAAAAATGCTAACTCGCGTAACTTCGATAACTTCATTTTATTTTTTTCCTTGGGATAGCCTAACTTATGGTATAACTCCACATCTCATGTTATAAATTCAACATAAGTTATCATAAGTTATAGAAGGTAGCCTATGTTATAACTTATAACTTATGTTACCCCATGTTGTAAATCATCTTGCAGAATATATAAGTCAAGTTGTATCTCGGGGGCCTCACAATGTAGTTATGGAAAATTGCCCATTTATAAAGGATTTATCTAGCAAAAACCGTGATTTTCCAGCTACGTTAATTTACCAAAGGGATCCAAAAAGTACATTTTGGTGTGAGTAGTTGAGACCACCAACCAGTCTGTCGCCATCGCAATGCTTCAACAAGGAAGGCACTGCTTCAGCGACTGCATGGGTCAAAATGCTGCCCAGATTTCGGTGATGCAAAACTTGTCCGGAGAGACGCATCCGCATGGGTTTATCTCTAAACAGGAGATGAAATTTGTTTCACTATCTCACATTGGGATACACTGGGTCTGTCTTACCATCCAATGGTTTGTTTTATCAAACCGCCTTCTGTTCAAACTCTTATCCTTTGAATTCTTTGAACATCTCACGTTTTTGGAGAAACCCACATTTGTCACATGATTCCACATTGATGTACCAAACTGTTTCTCGGACACTTCAACTGCTCTTCGCCATGACACGGCGTAGTCAGAGCCTGCTTGAGTTTCCTGAGCTGCGGCAGCTATGTTCCAAGTGATTTTGGTCACTTTTCGTATCTTTGTTTCGTTTGCTGTCCCTCAGTTGTTTGGAAATCAAAATGGAGTCACACTAGTCATCACTATAGTCACTGTCTTGCTTCCTGTTTTCGACTGGGTTGTTTTTTCTAAATCCGGATGGAAGCATCTGCCTTCTCCTGCGCTGTGCTGCAGCGGTCGCTACAAGTTTCTGACCAAAGACGATACTAGAAGCGATGCCAAAAACTGTCCATGGATGGCAGTTGGGGCATGGTTCCCAAATCACACACCTTGGAAGATTTACCCTCTGGTTATTTAACATAGCCATGGAAAATGGCCCATTTATAGATGATTTTCCCATGAAAAGCTCCATTTATAAGGGATTTTCCATGGCTATGTTAAATAACCCGAGGGTAAAAGGTGTCGCTTTAAGGTTCGATCAAAGATCCATTCGTGTTTGTGCTCTTGAGTGCTCTTAAGCTTGGGGACACAGACGTGACCTACTGAAAGTCAACACGACATTTGAACGGCAGGTTTTGTGGCTTTACCGGCTTCACCTTCCAATGGTGCAAGGAACTGTAAGCATGGCCTGGTGAAAAGTGGTTTGAAGATCTTTGAACATGCATCTTCATGCAGTTGTTTATGACTTACACCCTTCCAGTGATTTCGCGTGCAACGATCGGCCGAACCAATGCCACTATTGCTCCAGAGATTTCAGATCACTACATGCTGTGAGTGTGTTGACATTATTCAGAGCCGCTCTGTTCCAGACCATAGGTGTGTCTGAAAATGTTGGATCCGTTGTCAGACCATCCATGGCCCACATGACCCCGTTGGGCTCCAAGTTGCCGATCCAATGGCTGCACCACAAGCCAGTGGCTGGTGAATGGTAGTTTTACAATACGAGACATGAGCAAAAATCCATGGATGTGTTTAATTAGTAGAATGTAAATCCATTTCTCTTTGTGGTAGTTTCAAAACCATCCACATGCCTACCGTTGGCTTTTACTGTAATTGAATCAGTTTTTTATTCACAGAAAAACAATTTTCAGTAGCCGTGCCAAGCAGCACTCTACACGAGCAGTTCCAAAAAACTGCCACCATGATTTTGGTGACTTTGATAATCTTTGACCACGAGTCTTCGGGTGAGGGATTGAATATTTTGTCATATTTTGTCATATTTTGTCCACCGAAAGCTATTTCCAATTGACATGATTCTTACTTTTGCAAACTTTTGCGTAATATCATGGACAAAGGTAGGTCCTAGGGCACCTTTTTCTGCATTCATATTATTTCATGTGTCACGCGCAGCAGTACATCCCTTGAGGCTGTTCACCCTGGATCGGTGGATCCCTTGGAGCCAGTGGATTTGGCCGGGCGCCATCCACTGCGTGTTTGCTCGGTGATCATGCTGCAAGGTGGTGTTCTTAAGGTATGAAGTGAAGTTAGTTTGTAAGGCCCAAAGTAACTATAGTATTAGATTATCGTGATATAGTGCCGTATATTTTATATACATACATAAGTACATGCATGCATATATATATATATAAATATATACACACCATGTTTCAATCTCCAGTTTTTCCATACTTTCTATGAGTTTTGAAGCCACTCAACAGGTGGCCCGAACCGCATCATCAGTGCCTCAAGCGGGCGACGCTTTTCGGGGCGAGCACCCGGGACCGGCGACCCGTCATGATGCGACTCGTTGGGGTGGCCCAGAGATCAGTTCGACCATCCAATAAGAAATGGGAGATTTCACCAACAAGTTGGACCCAAACTTTGGGTGTGAAAATCTGGGTAAACCTTGAAGAGCTTTCTGTGTAAATCATACCTTGGCTTTTTTAATTGGAATGTTTTTTCTAGCCGCTCGGCCTATTTAAATATTTGAGTGCAGACAAATCTAAGATTGACGATCACATCCACCACCAGGGTTTCTATTTTGGGACCGTGGATTACTGGAGGGATTTTGGGACAAACCTTGGTCCGCCGCGCCAGGTGTTGCTCTCAGCTTTGCTGACTTCCGCCCGTGTCCCCAGATAGACGTCAAATGGTGAGGCTATGGGTCAAAACCCTGGCATCCTAGGTATGGTAAAAAACTAGTTCATAACGGTTAATAGATGTCTATTCCCCCAAATATGGTCATTTCATAGGTTTTTTTCACCCCCATATGACGACCTGGGATTTTTGCTTGAGAAATGGCCAGCTCAATCGGACAAATCACGAGGCCATTGAAAGGGAGACGCCATGGATATCGATGCCCTGGATGAATAGACTTTGTTCATTGAGTATGGGGGTTGCCTGCAAAAAGTCTCATGCTGTGAAAAATGAGACCCCAATATGACTACTATGATGAATGGATTGGTTTTAGGGAACATCTACAGTAAACTTTGGTGTTTACTTCCAAAAAAAGTTATGACGTGAATGGTATCTTCGAGGCGGTGCGAGTTGGAGAGTTTAATCCAACCCATCTAGTTCGAGATATCAATGAGATGATATATCTAATTTATATCTACCATAAACCTGCGATATCTGACATATATATCTGACATATATCTGACATATATCTATATACTATAAAGCCTGGTTCAACGAAGTTCAACCCATAAACCGACATTAGCGTTCACGAACTGGGGCACCAAGGCGTCAGCCTACTATCGCGCGGCCGTCGATGTGGGCGGCGACGTGGGGGAGCGCAGCAAAGCAAAAAATGGTGGATTCAGCGGGAACAGTAGGGATTTTAGAGGGACTTTAGAGGGATCTCGGACTATCCAGGGAGCTTTATCGAGATGTAATTTATATAATTGATAAAATTGATATCATCGATATAATTGATCTAATTGATATAATTGATAAAATTGATATAGTCATATAGTAGATAGAATTGATATCATCGATATAATTGATGTAATAGATATAATTGATATAATAAAAATTATACAATTGATATAATTGATATGGTTGATGTAATTGATTTAATTGATTTAATTGATATAATTGATCTAATTGATTCAATTGATATACTGTGAAACTTGGATGAGGCTTTGTCAAGCCCATTGCCAGGAAAACAAACGAAAGGTTTCCGGAGTCTCCGCTACTCAGACCACGAAAGAGCAAACAGGAGCTGCTCGACGGTCCTGACGGCCCGGATTTCGTCCATTTGCTGGCGCCAGCCTTCCTTTTGCAACGCAAGCCGCCATAGACACACACATCCGTATAACACTGTAATTGATATAATTAATATCATCGATATAATTGAATCAAAAAGTGCCTAGGGCAGAGCTAACGGAGCTCACGGTATCCACCTTTTAAATGGCTACCGGAGCTACCAAGAGATTCCCCTGGGCACCCTGGTGGGCGCCCTGGTGTCATCAAACCCGGGCCGCTGGGAAACCCCTAAATCATCGAACTGAATTTTGAAAGCCATGGCCCATGGCTAGTTCGATGATTACTGATTTACTGATGTCTAAAATGGTGATCTTCCATAGCAATGAGGCTAAATTATCAAAATAGTTACCCGGCCTGGTAAACATTCACAGTTTGCGAACTGGAAAATGGCCCAGTCGAAATAGTTGATTTACTGATTAAAATGGGTGATTTTCCATAGCTATGTTTGTTTACCAACGGGTAAGTTCGATTACTAGAGGGCATGGATATTCATTCTCCCAAGGATATTATTATATAGAGGCATTGGCGGCAAAATTTGATGGTTGAGAACATGATTTTCCCTCTTTGGATCCCGGAATTCTTGGATAAACCTGATGAAATAGGTTTGGGTCAAAATTAAAGGGAATCACTAGATTTCAAAACAGTGAAATAGGTTTGGGTCAAAGATGCTTCGGTACATTAGGTTTCACTCTTGCTCTTAGGCAAGTGGTGCTTTGCTGTTTCTTCTCGGGGGCCATGTAAGGCCCACACGGTTCCGTGACTTCCTCATCCTGGGTACCCGATGGCATATCAGATTTGGAGGCCATTCTGGATCAGTACCACTTGATTTATCGAAGACATTGTGGTCACCACAATTTTTGGATGCTCAGTGGGGCAATGTGGGGCAAACCCACGCCACTTGCAAGAAGCACTTAGGCCATCCGGGACGAAGAGACCCTGTCAACCCTGGCCTCCGTAGCAAAAAACACCGCTTACCGACGCAAAAAACACGAAGCCCTTTTGCACTGATACTGTATACACCTGTTGAAGTTGCAAGGACAGTCCTACTTCATGGGTGCCATGGCCCAAGTTGCTCTACCCAATCTCCCTTTTCATCCCCTCCAACTGACTTTAACCTGACTTGATCCAAAACACTTCGTTTCCCCCCAAGAAACACATCAACCAATTCTAGTGGTTAAAAAATACATATCCCATGTTTTATGGTCAAAAACCCACCAAAAGATGATGGTTGCATCCCTGTTTAAGAAAACAACAAGTCCTTCATTGAGGTGGTAGCAGGTGCTGGCAACCTCACGGGTGGCGGAAAGGCCAGTTATGGGATGAGAGTGGGCAAAAGTTCTCTATATATATATATACATACATATATATATATATACACATATACATATATATATATATACATATACATATACATATATATATATACATATACATATATATATATATACACATATATATATATACATATATATATACATATATATATATATATACATATATATATATACATATATATATTATACATATATATATATATATTGATTGATATTGGAAAAAACTGGAAAAGGCACGACAAAAATCCTGGAAGGCCATCCCGAAACTTATGGCCATCTTTTTTCAGAAGTCCTAGGGACTGTTTTCTCCAGGGTTTACCCGTTCGGCAACATCTGCAGATGTGTATGGGGAAGGTCATAGAACTTCTATAGTAATCCCCAAAAAAAACAACTGTAGAAATTTTATTTTTCCATATATTGGGAATAATAATCCCAACTGACGAACTCATATTTTTCAGAGGGGTAGGTATACCACCAACCAGACTACTATTTGAGTACGATGTCGCTTTTCTATCTTTTTGGGTTGCTATAATTTTCGGTTTCCAAATCAACAGAAATCGAGACTGAATTCCCATGTTGGGGACTGACTTTGACATACCCCTTCGATGATCAACAGCTGTATATATGGGTTTGTCTGAAAATAGGTAGGTTTGACAGTTTGATGGCTACGGATGAATTCTCCCATTTTTTCCCATTGAATCTACCATTCTATGGGTGCATATACCTATTTTCAGACTCATCCAATTGCATACCCAGTTATAAGTTATAAGAAGTTGCACACAACCACCACCATGCAAACGAACGACATTTGCCCGCGTCTCTTTTCAGATTACCGGAATCGAGCTTCTGACTGAAGTATGATCCCGTGATGTACAATGTATTTTGTATACACGAAATATAATCCTGAATACATGCATGTATTTACATATGTATGTGGGTGTGTGATATATCAGAACTGAAGACATCATCACTGAAAGACCAAAACAACCAAGTACATCCAACTCACTTCCCCGAAGCTCTGGGGTTTGCATTTTTTTGCCGTTCTTTTTGCGCAGATCGGCACATACACCGTTTTACTGCAGCCGGGGTCTCAGTGAAAGCCGGAAATGACATGTTCACCAGTGATTTTGATGGAGTAGCTCTCCCCTGCGACAAATTCAGCCATCCAGGGTCCTGAACCCTGCCTATGGTGATCTCAAGCTTTTGTTGGCCGCTGGGTAGCACCATGGAAGTCTGGGACAGTTGACCGAAGGATAGAGCACACTGGTTCAGCTGGTTGCTTTAGTCACCAGAACTGGGGATAGTGTTTTAGGATGTTCAATGATGTTCAACAGATTTAGGATATGGAAGATTGTTTTCTGATAGCGTTCAACCGCCACTTTTTGGGTTCCAGTCATCAAAAATCTTCTGCTTCATGGATTTGGCTCATCCGTTTTTGATCTTGTGCTTCGCTGGTCAAATCAGCATTTGAGTTGGTACATCTGTTGGAACCAGTTGCCCTCCCACCCCAATGTGGCTTGATGCAACCGCTGAAGTGCAGTGATTTTCCATGGCAACTCCTCTCTGTTGGAATGTTTATTACAGTCCCAAACCCTTTCACTGCTCTTCATCTGAATAAAGTTGTAGGGATGTTGCTTCCATTGTATTTCTCCAGAAATAAAAGACTATATAGTTCTATGCCCAGTTTTCCGGTTCATCTCCACCTTCTTAGTTGTATCATACAAGTCGCGAGCTCACAACGACTTGAACATAAATGATGGGAATTGTTTTTGACGCCAGATCCCATGGATTTTCCATATTTTTTTTCCTCAGATCCTCTTAGATCCTCTGGAATCCCAGCTACCCGCAGGAGTGCTGTGGAGATGCCCGGCACTACGCCAGTGAGATCGCCAGCAAGGTGGAGAAGTCTTCGTTTAACGCTCCCCAAAAAGAAAGATTTCACCTCAAAGAAGAGAGATGTTGCCAGCATTTTTTTTGTTTACCCTCTGGTTATGACTAACAGTTTGTGAACTAGAAAATCCCAACCATAAATGGAGGTTTAGTTCGCTGGGAAAATCATCTATAAATGGGCCATCTATACCATGGCTATGTAACAAATAACCAGAGGGTAGTTTCTGAATTGACCCGTGTAGGATTTAACCCCATGCACAATACTCTGGCTTTCTCTGAGAATATGGTATAATTATCCCCTTTGTCCCCAAATTTTCCGGAAATGTGCAACTCATTTTGAGTCTGGGATAGCAATGATTTCAAGCACTGGGGGATCCCTGTTTCAAGACAGACCCCAAAAAAAGCATCAACCATGGAGATTGTCACCAGCATGGGGGAAAGAAAATCTTGGGTATACAAGCATTTGAATCCATTTGACCATCAGTTTTAAGTACGAAGACCTTTCTCACATCTGAGATTTCGAATGTGGCCAGGTGCCTTTAACTTGGACATCACTCAGGTGATCCCAGCAATCACATGATCAACTTGGGTATATCATATATATATCCCATGTCCAACTGATTCCAGCAGAGTCCGAAAAACCATGATACTATACATATAATGAACAACTTGCTGATTGGTTATGAAATCCATGGATATCATCCCCAAAACATCAAGCAACTAGGGTTTTTCTGGATGTTTGGCTGCGATTTGCACATGTTTTTCCTTGGTCCCCCTTGAAACGCACATGGCATTTTTTGTGGCGCCTCAGATCAACCTGAACATGTTTGATGGCGACCAGGAGGATACTGGGCACCTTCAGAGTTTTTTTTTGAATTTTGTAGACAATGGGATCGAGTCACGAGGGGATCGAGCAGATCGAGAATCGATAAGATAACTGATTGGTGGTGACTGGAACATGAATTCTATTTTTCCATATGTTGGGAATTTCATCATCCCAACTGACTTTTTTATTTTTCAGAGGGGTAGGCTCAACCACCAGCCAGGACAATGATGAGATAAGATTCCAGATAAGATACGAGAAGATTCTACGATAAGATGCGATAAGACACCGATTCTGTAACATTCTGTAAGATGATGTACCCTCTGGTAATTTAACAGTTTGCTATTTAAAATGGTCATAGAAATAGTGGATTTAGCCACTAAAAATGGTGATTTTCAACAGCTATGTTAGTTTACCAGAGGGTATTTGTTATATAGATGTTTTCCTCCTGAATGAGGGATTTGCCAGCCAGGCATGTTTGATTACAGAACATTACGAAGGAATGAGAAGACCAAGATCATAAACCAGACCCACTCCCACCGTTTTGGGGGTATACAAACCAATCCTAATTTGGGGTGTATATATAAAAATATATACATACATATATATATATACACATACACATGCAGATACATGTGCACGTACATATGCAGATATAACATGATATAACACATGCACATGGATGATTTTATGTTTTTATGATTGATTTTCCACATTCTCCCTGAAAGTGAAGGACTCATTTATTTGCCCATCCAGTAAAGATACGCAGCTATTATTGCGTCAGAGGCAAACATGAGTCATAGTGATTTTCTGCGTATGTTTTAAACCTGTTGATTGGAGAAAACCACTGCAATTTTCATCTGTGGCTTTGACGAAAAGGTGAACACCTTTTTAATGATCCTCTTCGTTGATGGTTCAAACGTTGCTAATGTGGCAAAGATATTAAATCATCCCCGATTTTAGCAGCAACAGTGCGTATCTATTAATACCATTCTTTTCAACTTGGGTGACAAAAATCATCACTTGGCAGATGAAGGTCGGGCAGTGGCACAACTTGACTGGTAGTGGCTTATATGAGGATCAAATCAGGGTTTCCAAGCGTTAAGTTGCCAAAAAAACATGGTAGTAAAGAAGCAAGTCTTGTTGCTACTTTCATGAATCTTTGTTCATGATTCATGATATCATATGTTGTCCACTCCCTATTTTTGATTACTAGTCTGGTCGCCTACATTCCTGCCCCAAACCCATCTCTTGGTCGCGGCCCAGAAAAGCATCCGAGCGCAGTACGTTGGGGATGGCAAGTGCAAAGCCACAGGCCCAGTCGCCACTTGGCACTTAGGGCCACCTGGTTGGCTTCAAACTTTGGCTGGTTGAATTCGATGTGGAAAAAAAATAACCGCGTGTTTCATGGTGCCAGAGCGTTTGCTCTGATTTGAAAGTGTTCAAAATCCCTGCCGGTACCTTTACCAAGCCCCAGGAATCCATTGCGAAAAAGGGTGACTCGAAGTGCAGCTACCTGTATAGCTTTGCGAACAAGCCGCTGGGCGGCATTGGGGTGCTCCACGGCCCAGTTTGTGGTGATGGAGCCACCTGTGAAACACACGTCCTTGTTTTGGGAACTGTTAAAGAGGCTCTTATCTGTTTATCTAAAACTTGAGGGAATCAACAAAACATTGGCTTTCTGTGAAATAAAGAGCACACATTGAAAAATGGCATAGAGATTTTCAGATTTTGGATCATATTTGGCCGCGCCCAAATCCACCCAAAGCCATGTGGGTGAAGCCACCTCTGCTTCAAACACCATGTTTGCTGCATCCCAGACTATCATTTCCTTTCCATCAATCATCAATCATCAGAAAAATAAATCCATTAATCATCAAAAAAACTGATTACACCCTTGTTTGGTTATCCAAAAAACCTAGACTATCATCCCAGACTATCAAACCTCTTTGGTTCAAGGAAACATGTTCAGTCTATCATTTCCCTTCGATCCCTTGATAACATATCCACATCTTGCACTTGGAGGTGCATCCGAGGCATCGCAAGTGGGTGATAACCATACGTAGTACATATTTAATGTGTATATATACATATGGGTTATACGTGGTATATATGTATATATATAATATACTATAATATACTATAATATACTACAATATACTATAATATACTATAATATACTATAATATACTATAATATACTATAATATACTATAATATACTATAATATACTACAATATACTATAATATACTATAATATACTATAATATACTAAAATATACTATAATATACTATAGTATACTATAATATACTATAATATACTATAATATACTATAATATACTATAATATACTATAATATACTATAATATACTATAATATACCATAATATACTGTAATATACTGTAATATACTGTAATATACTCTAATATACTCTAATATACTCTAATATACTCTAATATACTCTAATATACTATAATATACTATAATATACTATAATATACCATAATATACCATAATATACCATAATATACCATAATATACCATAATATACTATAATATACTATAATATACTATAATATACTATAATATACTATAATATACTATAATATACTATAATATACTATAATATACTATAATATACTATAATATACTATAATATACTATATATACTATAATATACTATAATATACTATAATATACTATAATATACTATAATATACTATAATATACTATAATATACTATAGTTACTATGATATACTATAATATACTATAATATACTTTAATATACTATAATATACTATAATATAATATGATATGATATAATATAATACAATAATACAACATAATGTAATGTAATGTATTGCAATATAGCATAATATAATGTATATAACAACATAATATAACAACATAATACAACAACATAATAAAACAACATAATATAATATGATATAATATAATATAATATAGTATAATATAATATAATATAGTATAGTATAATATAATATAATATAACATAATATAACATAATATAACATAAAAATCAATATAAATATATATAAATATATATATATATAAATATATATAAATATATATATATATAAATAAATATATATATATAAATATATAAAAATATATAAATATATATAAATATATAAATATATATAAATATATATAAATATATATAAATATATATAAATATATATAAATATATATAAATATATACAAATATATATAAATATAAATATATATAAATATATATATATATATATAAATATATAAATATATAATATATATATAAATATAATTCTAAATATAAATATGATTATAGATACAATATAATATAATACAACATAACATAACATAACATAACATAACATAACATAACACAACACACACATACACATATATTTATATATACATACATATGGATATACACACATGGACATAGAAAGGTTATAAACCACGGATCCGATTCATCTTGATGCACAAGCGATGCTCAGGGACTGGAAGAGCTACCAGTACACTGCCCAGTGCGTCCCCAGTGACGTCTGTGCCGTGGACGTGGTGGGGGCCACCAAGGGGCTCAAAGGCAAGGTTGGCGGAAAAACTTGGGGGGCCAAGGGTTGAAATGATGCACCCAACATTGGTCCTGGTCCCGGAAATCCAAGAAAAAGCTGGTTTGGGATGGGTGAACGAATACATCATTTTGCATGCTGCGATTGCATATGCACTTCACCGGCTGCTGTGGATTTTAAAAAATAAAAGTTGACATGTGGTGGCTGCGCAAGGATGACCCGATGCCATTGCACAAATGGCTCAAGGGCGAGACGAGAAAGTCTTGCCTAGCAGCTGCGCGCTTCAGCTGTTGGTCCAGGGGTTATGAGCCCAAGCTGGGATCACTGCTGACATGGAGCTTTCTTCGAGGCGAGAGTCATCGGTGCAGCGCCGTGCAGCTGCTGCTGTGAATGCGGCTGTGGCGGCAGAATGCGCTGATGATTTGATGCAGCGGATGCTCGACGAAGCAACTGGGTCTCGAACCCATGGGGATGGGCCAAAGGCATTAGAACCCAAAGCCAATAGAAGTGGAGGGGGTATGCTTGATGCTCTAGGGCCTGTGGGCCCACCGTTGTCTTTCTCTCCAGGGGAACTTCCAATGTTACTGGGTGAGCCAAAAGGGGCTGAAAACCTCGAGGTGAAACAAAAGGTCGAAAAAACACCTGGTGTCAAAAGGGTTGTTGTGCCTGAGCAGCAGTCTGTGAACCCACCAAATGAAGGGGCTGGGTCGAGCACCGAACCAGTGCGAGGAAACGTGAATGAACATAGTCCTGGGGATGGTACTGGTAAGGGGAAGGGATGTAGTTCCGGGTCTGGTAGGATAGAACCCAGGAAGCATGTTGCCATAGAAGCTCACAGCCTTGCCAGGGATGTGTCACAGGGCTCCAATGTGAGGGGTTCTGGTGTTGTCCAAAATGTGTCATAGAGCTCCAGTGTGAAGGGCTCTGGTGTTTGTCAAAATGTGTCACAGGGCCCCACTGTGAAGGGTTCTGGTGTTTGTGAAACCGTGCCTCAGGGCTCCAACATGAAGGGTTCCGAGGTTTGTGAAGGTTTTACATAGGTGACGGGCGTCAGGGCTCCGAAAATGTTGTTGTGGTTCCAGAACAAATGGGGAATGTTGTGAATCCCACCTGGAGCAAAACTCAGCAGCGTGAAGCTGTCCAAGAAGCTTTCGGGCCTGGGTACGACGTGAGTGCCTTGGGTTTGCAGCCGGGTTCAAACTCCTCAACACTTCGAAAAGTTCATGTGGGACAAAGGGGAAATGTTGATGTTGAAATGGATCCAATTGAGTTGTTCCGATTGCATTGTTTGAGGGAAGCTGAAGACAAGTTCGTCAAGGTTTGTTGAATATGGGGACAAGTGTCAAAGAGCCAAAGGTTGAAAAACATGGGACTGAAAAAGGGTCTTATGTTTCACAAAGTTCATACGCTTCTGCAATGGATTTCCAAGAGCCTGGAATGCCCAAATCTCATGATGTGGCTGAATCCCAAACGGTTCCTGAACCAAATGTGAGTAGGTTTGTACCCGAACCAGTTGTGTCAAATATTGTTGAACCGTTTGTGCCGAAGCCACCCCCTGGGCCACCACCACCTCCTCCAAGACTGTTGCCTAGTGGATGTGGGTTGGGGTCTGTGACACCTCCAATCCCACCTGCCTTGCCGCCTTTTCCAGCATCTGTGTCAGGTAACTTGCAAAACTGAGGTGGATTCGGTGAAAATCCTTCTGAAAATCTCAGGACGGTGGAACTTTCCGAAATTGTGGATGGATGCCACTGCTCTGCAATTTGGTGACTGGCTTAGCATCATTGATTCTCTCATGGGTGACTTGTCTTACTCATCGGGGGATTGGTGGGCTTTGGTCAGGGGAACTGTTGATCAAGGTTACAGGGATTGGTTGAACGTGGGTCCCCCCAAGTGGATCCTAGGGTTCAACTTTGGCCCCGAACTGAAAGAAGGGCTTTGTCCATGTTGTTGGGATCTATTCTTGATCCAATTCAAGAAGAAATCATATCAGCTCGAAAGCTGACCACTGACCAGGTGTTGTATAAGTTGTGCATCACCTTTCAACCGGGAGGTGCATCTGAACGCACCAAATTGTTGCAGAACATCACGGATTCCAAGTGTGGTTCCAATGTTCATGAAATTTTGGATTGGATTCGAACCTGGCGACGGTTTGTTCAAAGAGCCAGGCGACTCCAAGTCACTTTGCCTGATCGTTTGGTTTTGCTGGGAGCACTGACCAAATGTATTGATGTTTTGATTGGAAAATCCCACAAGTGGCATATCGTCTCAACATGATCCGCCAGCAGTTGAACTTGGATCAGTTGCCGACAGCAGAGACGATCTTGAACTACTCCGAGCATGTGCAAGCTGAAGCTGAAGAGCTGCTTTGAGCGTGCCCGCGAAGGCAACTTCGGCCATGAAAGCTGCTGCTTTGGGTGCGCCACCGCTGCCAGGGATCCCTCAAAATCCTCAAAATCCTCAAAATGAATTGGAACAGAAATCTCCGAACCCGAAAAAGGAGGCTTGTAGGGTTTGGATGAGTGAAAAAGGGTGTTCAAGGGGGGATCAATGTTACTATGGTCATGCCTCTTTGGATCCTCAAAGTGATCGGTGTTTCAATTGTTCTGCGGTTGGTCACTCCTGACGTGATTGTCCTTTGAAAGCTGCAGGGTCTGACTCTAAGCCTGATCTGAGGGTTGCCAAGGTGTCCAAACCAAGTGGAAAGGGGCCCCTGAAAAGTCTGGGAAGGGTTTGGGGGAAAATCGTAGCCCTGAAAAAACTACTGGGGATGTTGCCGCTGCAGAGAAAGAGAAGTCACTTGGTTCCGAAACTGCTTACAACACTGGGCCGGAAACTGGGAATGGGGGAGAAACGAGTTGAACCCATTGTTCCTTTAAGGGGACTTATTGACCTCGGTTTTGTCATCAAGTGGAGTGCCCATGGTTGTGAAATCAAACACCCATCAAGAGGAACCATTCAATGTTGGTTGCGACATGGTTGTCCAGTTGTTTCTGAAAAACATGCACTGGGTTTGATTCATGATATCGAATCCATGGAACTGGCCATCCCTTCTGAAACCTCCGAAACCGTTTTTTTGAAAGTGCCCATGAGTGGTGGTCACAACGGTTTCCGAATGTTCCCAAAAGAATTTGGAATTACATGGAGGGTCAAGGTGTTGAAACTCCAGGGACCACTTGTATGCCGGTGAAGCATCTAAGGAATGGTGTCCTGGTTGGCCTGCTGATGTCGAAATGATCACCTTGGATGTTCGAGATGGCCAGAATGTCCATGATGCTGCTACTTGGGCCTACCTTTGGCGACTTGCTGCATCGGGGCGTGTCATAGCTGCATGTAGTGGGGGGACCACCATGTCGTACTGTGAGCAGGTTGTTGAAAAAACACCAGGTCCACCAAGGTTGCGTTCAAGAAATGGACCTGAAAGGTTTGGGTTTGAACACCTCAATGAATCCCAACAGCAGAAAACGGATAGTGACACTGCGCTGAAACAGTTGGGGTTGTACATGCATGCTCATGAGTCTTGGGATGGTTCAAAATGGCCCCGCACACATGTTGCGAATCGGGTTGGATTTATGGAGTCCCCTCAAGACCCCAAACTTACCTCCAAAATGGAGAGGGGGATGAATCTGGGAGTTTTTGGGCTTGGGATGAAACACGGGATTTCCTTGAAATTTTCCAATCACATGGAATGGAATTGATCAACTTCGATCAGGGCGCATTTGGACATACTCGCAAAAAAAACCACAGCATGTATGACCAATCTCCCTGACATGAGAGAACTTGATGGCTGTCACTCTGGTGAACGAGAACGACATTTGGCGGTCAACTTGGATGAGAGGATGCATCAAACTGCCTCTTGGTCTCTTTGGGCGCCGGGGTTGAGAGCTGCCATCAAAACATCTTTGTTGGTTTTGGTTGAATGGTATGGGATTGCACCAGCAAAATTGCCCAAAAGTTTGGGGTTGGATCAATGGAAGCAACGCATCAAGCAGGGACATCAACCATACCGACGGGATTGTAGGACATGTATCCTTAACATGGCTGGGTCGAAGCCACACCGACGTAGGGAACATGCTGGAAGTTCTGCTTGGACCATGTTTGTTGATTTGGTTAATCTTCCAAATGCACGTGACCTTGCCACCAAAAAGATTGTGAAATATGGTGTGGCTGCCACAGCCCTTGTTCCAGTATTTGACTCTCCTCCGGGGGACGAGCCGTTAGCTGCCGAACAGCCAATTGTTGCTGGCGATGTGTCTTCGGATGCTCCGCGGCCAATGGAAACTGTGGATGCATTTTGGGGGGAAGGACTGGATGAAAAAGAATACTCCCTTCAGGGGGACGAAAAACCTGAAGAAAACCCTATAGGGGATGATGGTGAAAACGTGAAAGACCATGATAGGGGTGATGGAAACGAAACTGACTATGAACCAATCATGGGTGAAGATGAATCAAGAGAATGGGAGTCAACCTGTGAAACTGCATGATGCATACGTTCACAGCTGGTGATGACCCCCAAAGTAACTGCCATTGTGAGGCCCAGGTGAACCAACTCAAAAGGCGTACCAGGCTGTTGCTCCACATGGCAGGTCAAGACAACACACATTGGCCCCAGGCCATGCGATTTGCCACGGAGGAACGACTAAGGCAACAGATGGAGCTCCTTGGTTCCCCTGTTCAAAAAATGCTGCCTTACAAGTCCCTTGTTTTGGTCAAAAGAAAAAGATGGCATGATAGAGGGAATTTGTTGGGTCAACCTTTTGTTGAAACACGCCTGTTGTGTCCCAGCCCTGACATGACTTCAGGTTGGCTTGTCCGAACGACTAAGGACCAACATTTTTTTGCATGCTCGTGAGGCCATTCTGCCCGATCCATTGTGCGATCAAGCTCAGCTGCAACTTGAGGCAGATGTGCGGCTTGGCAGGCCTCACTTGCGTCTTTGGCACAAGCAGCCACCTCCAGGACCAGCACCGATGAAACTGCCGCCACTGCTGCGACTGGATCGCGGGGGGGAGTCCTCTTTGGTTTTGGAACTTCAACTTGAAAAAATCCCGGAAAATGAGCCCCAAAATGAAATTGTTCTTGAAGTTGATGGTGAAAAAGGGGATGAAGTGTTGGGGATCATTGATGAAATTGACCCAGAAAACCTGAGGGAGGCATCGCGGTTTGTCAAAGGGTTGAATGCTGATGCTGGGTCCCGGGGAGATAGTAAACCACAAAACCCCGAAAAAGTTGGCTCTGGGTCAAAATCGCGGGTTGTTGCCAAATTGGAATCTTTGGATTGTTTGGAAAGCTGTTTGGGTTGGATGCATCAAAACATTTCCGGTTCACTGCAAGATCTGTTGGATGTTGTTCCCACTACAAAGTCTCTTGGGGAAATTTGTGGGGCTGATATTCAATGGCTTCAAGGGGAAAAAGAACGGTTGAAGAATGATCTTTTCCTGGTCCATGATGGCCAAAATAAACGGGTTGTCAAATTGCGTGGCCTTCAAACTGATGGTGTCTTGGCCAAGAATCAGGGGGAGGTTTTGCAAACCACCACAGTCCCTGTGAATGAAGTCAGAAACGAACTTGGGGAATGGAAAGATGCGATGATGAAAGAATACAACCGTTTGGTCCATGAAACAAAGGCCATTGAACCCCCCCTGTTGACCTTTCCATGTTGAATCAAGAAGCGGTTGAGTTTGTCCCTGGAAAACTTGTGACTGTTAGAAAAGCAGGTCCTAATGGGGGAAAAAAGAAATGTAGAGCAGTGGTCTGTGGAACCTGCACAGTGACTTGGATCCTGCTCCGGGCAATCTCTACACTTCTGGCGCTGATGGCATTCTGATCAGAGCTACATTGGCTCACTCCGTGCAGAAGGGATGGGGCGCTGGCGTCGCCGATATTTGCACAACATTTCTCCTTGACCACGGTGCACATGGCACACTTCAGGTACCAAGGCATGAGAAGGTCACTGAGGCCTTCGCCGATATTGGCTTTGCTCCTCAAGGTATTGCAGTCACAAAGGCATCATTATATGTGCTGCAGGATCTCCGATTCAGTGGGAAGCATCTCGGCAGGCATTTCACACCATGGGCACGGCTGAGTCTGAGCTGGTTGGGTATTGTGAAGCTACCACCATGTTGAAATCTGCTGAAGCCCTCTTAAGGGTTATCCACGGTTCATGCACTGCTGGTGATGGTGTTGATGTGGTTTTAGAAAAAGTAATTTTATGGGGATAACTCAAGTGCACTGAGCATACTTATTGAACCCAGATGGTGGATGGAGAACACGCCATTTGTGCCTTCGTTCGTCTTGCCTGCGTGAGTTGTTGAAAAAGCCAGGCACCAAAGAAGAGTTGATTTGCCCGCTGATATGCTTACCAAGCCCATTACCTTGTTGAGGGAATGGATTAAGTTCTGGCATTTCTTGGGTTTTCATGTTGATGCTTCAATCCCCAAATATGACCCTGAAAATGCACCTCAAGAAACCTCCAAAGGGTCTCCAAAAACCAACGCCACTTCAGGACCTGATGAAACTAAGGGATCCGATGATGTGGTGACCAAGGTGAAGGTGATTGTGGCTATGGCTGCGCTGGCTGTGGCGTCTACGGCTGCTGCGCAGGCTGACGTGCAGATCGCTTGCGCCACTGCTGCCGCTGCTTGCGCTGGATGGCTTGCGTGCAATTGGCAGCCGACCCCTTCATCCGAAGGTCGATCCAAAGAGATCTGTTTCGACGGGAGGCAGGTGGAAAAACCATCAAGAGCCATTGGCCTCAAAAAAGCAAAAGATGCCAGGGGAGATGAACCGGCCGAAGAAAAACCTCCAAGGAAAAATGAACCTGGAGGCATAAACCCTCAAATGTCAACCAGCAAATGTGTGGAATCTCCACGGGAAAATGAACCTGGAGAAAACAGTTTTGGGATGATTTGGAATGAAAACCACGAAAAAATTGAATGGGATCACCGAACCCACGAAAATCAGAAGTAACCCTGAAATTGGCAATCTTTTTTGGGATGTCGTGGCAGAAACCAGTTGTGGCATGGCGCACAGTTGTTTTGAGCCCGTCTGTGGTGACTCTTGCAATGATGTTGAACTGTTGCAGCCACTGTTGGTTGCTGAAAACCACTGCCCCTTGGGCTGCCCCAAAGGTCCGGGCGTGCGACTTGCTGCCATGGCCCCTAAGATGTCCAAGCCTGCGCCGTCGCTGCCGCCGCAAGATGCTGCCGCTAAGCCTGCTGCTGCGCGCCGGAAGGCACCTCCAATGATGCTGCTGTGCGCTTCAGCGATGGGTGGTGCTGCCTCGAGCTCTGCGCATGTGTGCAGGAGCCCTACATGGGCACTTTGCCAAAGTTTCCTCCGGCTCGCAAAGAGGCCGAAAAGGCTCAGAAAACAGCTGGTGGAACGATGTTGGATGAAATGGCCAGGCATGGCCCACGGTTGGGTGACCGTTACCGCCAGCCAAACACGACTGGGAAAAAGGACTCATGGTCCGTTGCGAAATGTGGGAATGAAATCTTCCTGGTGAAAGTGCGCAAGTCACCGAGAAAACAGCGATTTCACCCACTGCATCGCTCTGCACCAGTTGAGGCCAAATTCTTGACTGGTGAAAGGGTCACGAAGGCCTTCTATGTGAACACTGCTGATGGGTTGGGCTTCCTTGTCTCGACCGCTGGGGCGATCCTGTTGTCGAAGCTGAAGCACAGTGGAGTGGCTACACCTTCCTGACGATGAAACGGGAAGTCATGGACCAGATGAACCTGAACATTCAGCTTCAGCCAGCCCCAACCGCCGATCGACCTCCTTGGCCTATGTCTGAGAATCCAAGGGACGATGACTTGGATGTCCATGTGGGTCGACACTATGAGATGGAAAAGCCTTGCCGTCATCGACCTCAACAAGAACCTGGTCTGATGGTGGGCCGCCTCTACTTGGATGGATGTTTGGCCAGCAGTGGAAGTGGAACTGTTTCCACTGCTGGTTCTGCTGAACTGCGGCTGGTGCCCCTCACGGAGCCAACAAGCCAGCACAACAAGACCTCTGGAGCGCCCACGGTGGGTTTTAACCGTGGTGGCGTAATCCAGCGTGGGATCGCTGCTACCTCCTCTACTTCGAGTTCAAGCTCGGATCCACAGATGCCAAAATCCTTTGGTCCACTGGTCAAGGAATGGGCTCTGGTGACTGATGATGAGAAAGTGAATGATGAAGAAGAGGGGTGACCTACATGTTGGATGAGCGCTGTTGAGAGCCGGGCTACAAGGCCATGTTTTTATGGCTGAACTTTTGGAGTTCCACAGCAAGCTGCGGGTGGGAGTGTGATTGCATATGCACTTCACCAGCTACTGTGTTTTTTTTTAAAGTTGACATGTGGTGGCATGCATACAACATAGCATGGTCACTGCGCAAGGATGACCCGATGCCATTGCACAAATGGCCCAAGGGCGAGACGAAAAAGTCTTGCCTAGCAGCTGCGCGCTTCAGCTGTTGATCCACTGATGCAATTTGGCCTGTGTCTATCTGGATGGCTGGTTTGGTTGTTACAGTACTTCTGGATGGCGGTCGGGTTTTGATTATCTCCCCACCTTTTCCGATTGGTAAATGACCATAAATCCTCGTAAATCCAGCATAAATCACCACAAATCATCGTGTTTTTCCCGGTGACAGCTCCATTTTTGGTTGGCTAAAACACTATTTTGGTTGCTTTTCAAATCACATTTTTTGATGGTGAATCCCCCTTACCCCTTAATTTTGGTTCCAAAACAACGAGTCGTGGCCTTTCCCCAGCCGTGGCCGTCGTGGCCGTCGTGGCCGTCGTGGCCAGTCGCCTACCCCGTGGTGATCCAAATCCTGAATCGAAATGCTGGAGACATGGCCTATGCGGGTTTTGGACCTACCAGCTCTTGCTTGGAGGCGCTGACTGGTGCGTAAAATGTCCCTTTTATAGCTAGGCAAATCAACTAAAAAATGGCCATGTGAAAAAAAACAAAGTGTTAAATTACTAGAGGGTACCAAAACTGAAACTTACTAAAATATACCAACAAAAACAACTTGATTGTCTTTGAACTGAGTAAAAAGTATTAAGATGCGTTGAAGAGATAACGTAAAGTGCTACTACGTAGAAAAAATAGAATATAAGGGTCATTTTTTTTTATTTTTGTGGGTTTACATAGCGGCAAATCGATTGTGTACTAAAACCTAAGGTGTTATTGCAGTTTACAGTTTGCAGATGTTTGATAGTCCGAGTGTTTAGCTACCAATTTGTTGGGGTTATAAACCCAGCTCTAACTGGCGACTGCAGCTTGGTTTCTGGGTCTGGACATGTCTGGACAGTCACGATGATGGTTGGATTGGACTCTTGTTTGGGGTTGGGCAGGCTATGGCCCTCCATTCCAACTGTTGATGCCAGGGAATGAACCAAGTGAACATGGCCAACGTGCACTTTAAGAAGGAGGCCATGGGTTGACGGAGTTTTCGACAAGATGAACTGGGGATGTCCAGTTTGGGATGGACTGTCGAGGAATCCAGACCAGGTAAAAAGACTTGGGTGACTTGGGTGACTTGGGTGACTTGGGTCTAATATGAAGTATACCGGCCAGAATTGCACTTTCAGAATGATCATGAATCAGTGGATGAAATGGGCTGGGCCTATTGATAGTCACCCAATCTCGTGGGGTGAGCCCGGCTAGCCCGCGCATCCCCAAGCGTCCCCAAGTTGAGATGAGGTATCTACCAGGTACCTACACACCTCTCGAGGGATGCAGCACCATGAACTCTACCTGAACATCTTTTCAGTGATTCAATCGTCATGGGGCCTCCAAACAGTGCCCTTGGATGGCTGCGGCAGGAAATCTTCATTAACGTTTTTGGAAAAAAACTCCCCACCGGATTCAAGGAGCACCTTGGACAAAAAAGGTGGTCTGGTCGACCAAGTCCAAAGGAGGTTTGATTTCTCTCATCATGGGATGATTCACCAAGGTGACTATGGTAGTGGTTGACAGCACCAGATAGTCAGGCTGTCTTCATGCACTATCTATGTCTGCAAGAGGCCGCAAATAGTCTGTTTTGGCTTTAAGAGATAGACTTTCCAAAGCAAGTTGGATTTGAGGTCACAATTCTAATTTTTTGCAGACTTCCTCAAAACATGTCAAAATCTCTTCGTTCAAAAGCTATGAGCGATGTTGTTACCACACAGTTTTCAGTGCAGACAAAATTGTCCACGCTGCTCAAGGAACAACTCTTTGTACACGTGTTCCATTTCATCAACAATAGGACTCTTGACAAGATCCCTCAACAGTTGTATAATTTGTCCAAGTTCAAAATCTGCTTAGGAGATCTGTTAAATTCTTAAGATCCCTCTTCACAGTAAATGCAATACTTCATTGATTACCCTGCTAAGATATTTCTAGTGGATCTCCTTTTGCTGTTTGCAACCTCTGCGTCTCTTTACCATCTCTCTAAGATCTTGTCTAACTACTGCTTCTTGAAAAGATCCTTAAGGTCTCTCCATGGGATCTTTTGCTTAGATCTCTGACCACAAGATCCCTAATAATCACCTCAACCTGAGTGGCATGGCAAAACTGAGTCAGCTGGCTCCCGCGAAGCCGTGGCTTCCGTGGCTTTCCTAGGCGCATGCACGTCGAGGGCATGAGGCAGCTGAACGTGCGAGATACCCGGCCAGGTCGGTATCATCTCATAGAGCCCAAATCCATCGCCTAGTGATTTCGGGGTTTGTCCGGTTTCTGGACAAAGCCTAATATCATATTCTTGGTTATTTGATGTTATTTCATATTCATACAAATGTATCTATATATATATACATATGCATATATATATATATATATATGTTTTTTTTTCCACCAGGCACCAAGGAGCAATTCGCTGCGGCCTTGCAAGGTTCATCAAATTCTGGAAAATCAAAAAGATCTGCTATTGTGCGTAGTCCGCACCCAGTGTCATGCCAAACTCCGTTTGAACCATGCGTTTGCATGTCAAAAGAAAATGTTCTGGCAATGCTGCAGCCTGATCGCTAACCGGTCGGCCTGCGATGGCTTAAAAGAGAGACACTGAGAGGCCACGACAAAAAGCAGGAGGATACTCCTTCAACACAGCAGTGCTCCATCGTCCCATCTGGTCTTTACCAATGGTTGAGACACGAGGATTCTCTGTGCAAACCCTGTGTTCATGGAGGCACTTCAAAAGCTGCGGAAGGTTCAAAGTCAGCAAGGCCGTCGGTTTGGACGACTTGGCACCCAACAGGCTTTGCGAAAGAGTCATCAAAGCAACATTTGGGAGCTCCGAAATGGCTTTCATTAATGGGAGTCGCCATATGGATGCAGCTGACGTATCGCCAGCCGGCTCCTTTGGGTGTTCTATCAAACCTATCCCATCAGCCAGCGCAAGCTCCAAGAAGGCGAGAACTGCAAAGCCCAAAAAACGCATTTCCCACACAGAGTTGCTTCAGCTCCTTGATGGCCAGGCACGTGAAGCCCCACAGGTTGTTGATGTCCCGAAGGATGCGCGGACCATGTTGTCGAACAGGTCCAAGTATATATATATATACATATACATATATAAATGTATATATATATATGTGAATATATATATATATACATACATATATATATATATGTGTATATATATGTACATATATATATATATATAGACATACATACCTGTACATACAGTGTATATGTTCCAGAGAATCCACGAACTTCGACATACTTTGATGGTTAAATCCCCAGGTTTAGTGGTCGCGGGGCTCCACATTTCGGTGGGTTTTTGCTGTCCCTGTTCGTTGATGCTTCGGGGGTTATACCATCCAATATTTACTGGGGGTTATTATATTGGGGATATGAATGATATGAATGATACATGATGAATGGTTGATTAGTATAGTATAGGGAGTTACTACTATATTGGGGATTCTAATCATCCATGAACTGGGAATCTTGTTCTTAACCAACCTGGATTAAATTAAAAAAACGCGGCTTTTGAACACTGCCCACACTGGCTGACCCGATCTGATTCGCTCCGAGGGTGTGTCTGAACATGGGGGCAAATGATTTCCTCAACCAATTTACACTCTAGAATAAATATAAAACATGGAGAATGGCCATTTAGTTTGAGGATTCAACTATAAAACATGGTGATGTCCCAAAGCTATCTTGAAATACCAGAGGGTATGGCCACTTCAATGGTTCTCTCCCAAGATTTTCATACCCAACCCACACTGAGGAAATGTTCTCCAAGTGCGAAAACACATCTGCCACAGGATTCTTGGTTCGAAGTGGGGATGGGTCAAAAATGCCCTCGATAGAAATAGAGTGTTTGGTCATTTTCCGCAAAGCTTGGTGGCTCATCCCACGGCTCGTAAGTGGGTTGTACCCCAGCTATAAAAGGGATACCCTCTGGTAAACTAACATAGCTATGGAAAATCACCACTTTTAATGGGTAAATCCACTACACATCGCCATTTTCAATAGCAAACTGTTAGTTCACCAGGCCGGGTAAGTAGGGTTAGTTCACTTGTAGCTGAGGTGAAAAAACCCACTAAGTGGTTGGCAAGTGCTATTTTTTTTTTCCTCCGAAGCACTCAAAAAGAGAAGAGCAATTCACCATTATATATTTCATTAGG
This sequence comes from Cladocopium goreaui, assembly GCA_947184155.2. Lineage (NCBI taxonomy): Eukaryota > Dinophyceae > Suessiales > Symbiodiniaceae > Cladocopium > Cladocopium goreaui. Next base: position 1,728,606 of record CAMXCT020006622.1, on the reverse strand, counting down.
ATTTTGCGAACTTCTATCTTTGATTTTGGGTTGCGAAACACACACATATATATATATGACTATGGTTGCTTAAAATGTTGCAAACAAGTTAGCAGCGGCGATCAGCGGCTTGTGTCATTCCATGCCGTTGGTGGTTTCAAAAGGGGTCATTAGCCCTGACAGTAAAACTCACCTTGAACAGACCCCACACATCATTTGGGAAGTTTTCGGAAGACACTTTTGCTGGGGAAGATTCCAGTTTTGCGGCTGGCAGATACCGCCAACCAGTGGTACCACTTTTGCTGCACCGGACCGATTCCAGTCCCCAGGCGCTGTAAACCATCAACGAACTGATCAAATTTGGAGGGTTTTCCCAACGAGCTGTCGGATAGGGCATTTTTTTATGCTTTGGAATACACCAGCTGAGGCATCTTGTATGTGGCTTGGCTGAGAGGAGGTATACTTGGGTTGACAGAGGGCCTGCATGAATGTATTGTTCCTTGGATACTCCCCTGCTTGCTCACTGAGTTTCAGATTCCAATCATAGAAAAAAACAACTCACTTTTTGTCGAATGGGTGGGCCGTGGTAATGTATATAGTCTGTATAACATGGATAGCTGGGACCCCCATTTCCAACAACAACTCATCAACGTGCCGGATATTGGAGGCATGTTGGATGACCAGAGGGGTAGCTACAGAATTTCATCACCCCAACCAGCGTTCCCCGGAAAGCCCAATCTTCAAGAGGGACATCCAGGGGAAAAGGTTTCCAACTGGGGTACCTTTTTCCAGGGGAAAAGGTGTCCAAAATACCCCTTCCAACTGGGTACCTAGCCTCTACGTTGTCTTGGGAGATTGTTTAAAGGACATCTTTGAGACATCTTGGAGATGACCAGAGACATCCAGAGACATCTTTCAGCGCCTGAGGTCTTTAAGAACAAGTTCTGGAGAGACCCGCAGCATGCCATGAACATCACTGGCATCTCAGCTAGACATGTTCCGATATTCCCAGAAAAATCGGAGATTGACCAAAAAATAGTAGTGAAACTTCACCACAAAAACAAGGGATTCACCTGGAATTGATGCTTGCTGGCTCTGAGTGATGCTAATCCTTACTCTAGTCATTGGGGTTGCGCAGGTGGGTCTGTGTCTGCTAGGTGCTATTTTAACAGCGGAATTGGCCCTGAGTGGCCAAAATTGCCAGCCATCAAATAGGTCCAGGGTAGTCGGTAGTCAAACATAGGCTCAAACATGGCGATGTACAATTTTTTTTCCTTCCATGGATGATTTTCCAGCTATTCCCACATTTCTTAGGAGACTATGGCCATTCCAACAACAAATCCAATTTGTGAGAATTTTGGGGGATATGGGGGAATTGTCTGCGATATGGAGTTAGGAGTCTGACAATGTTGGTCACTGGGCATCCACATGAACAACTATTCTTGGAATTGTTCGACCCAAACTAGACATCTATACAGTCTATACACCCACGCCAAGAGAGTCAGTTGAACATGTTCGGTCTCAGATGAACCACCATAACCACCATGTGTTTGATAGTTTTGTGCTTCTTGAAGTTCACCAAACTGGGTTGAAAACGCTTTGATCGATAGGGACATCAAAGACACCTTGGATTTGCCCTTGAAGTACCTGGTCATGGCTGGTGGCTTTGTGGTCCTTCGAAATTCTCGCAAACGGGCATGGTAAGACAAACCAAGGGACTAGGTCACTGCATTCCTAACCAGCTACATTTTACATTTGATGATTACTTCATTTCTCCATAAATTTCCAATAAAAAATGGTGATGTCTTTCCATATAGCCACTGCGCACCTAGACTTCGACTTGGAGCTGGAAATGGCACGGCGAAAGAAAGACGTGCCTTGGACCAAAACTTCGCGTCTGATCTGGGTTTGGATGGGTAGTTTCATACTTTGATGATCTTTGATCTTTGTTGCTTTCAACACATGCACCAACCCGAACCCCCAGGCCAATTCAAACCAAATGACCAGATGGCCGTCTATGCACAAGGGGATGTGCCAAGCAACTCGAGAAGTCCGACAATGTGAGTGCTATAAATGTGATATACATGGGGATATATGCTAGTATACTGTATACCATACTACCTACGCAGTTTTCCAAAAATCAGGTTGACCAGGCAATGAAAAGAGGAATGAATCCCAAAGTGCGGGGAATTACGCAACAACCCTTATATATAATTGGAGATATGACCAACAATGTGATATTTGGCTCTGAAAATTGGTGGATACGAAGATGGCATTTTATTTGAAACCATGATGATTAATGAATCATGAGCATTTGGGGTATCCTATTGTTAAACAAAACACACTGGGAATTGTGGTCCGCTCATCCAGAATGTATCGAATAGCACTGGTGGGACCAAACTTTTGCGCTGGCAAAACTCGGGATGGCTTTGATGTAGACAATCTATCACAGAATTGGATGACGGGAAAATTGGAACCGGAAACCCCTAGATTTGATGGTAAAAACCCTGGTTTCCGGTTAAGATTTTCCCCAACAAACCAATCCATTGAATCTAGCGAAGTTTGCCTTGTCCATGGAATCCTCCTTTTTTTTTCGCAAGGTTGAAATGGTGTAGCCCCCCTTGATCAGTTGCAACAAGCAGAATGCATTAGCAGTCTTTTTCGCAGATGCCCTTGAAAGATTTATTGGCAGTTGTTGGTTTCCTCCCAACATCCATGCGTGTGACTTCAAACTCCAGATTCTCTTCTAAATGGAATACTCTGGTAAACCCAATTACACATGCCCAACTGGTAGGCTTGTGGCATTCACATGGATGTATATATATATATATACATATTTATGTAATATATATATATATACACATACATATATATATATATATATACATATATATATATAAATATATAAATATGTAGTTTCCCCTGCAGCCAGTTGGACGAGTTGATGAACTACAAACTGCCTGAACCAACGAAGAAGGGCGAGGAGCCCAAGGCGCCTGAGCCCAAGGCGGAGAAACCCCAGGCGGATGTTTTTTTTTTTGAAGCCTGGTGGGAGGATTCTGGTGTTGGCAGATGAAACATGGTGTTGGCACATGGGATTGTCTGAAAATATAGGGAAACCCTCCAAAATCCAGCGGATATCAATGGATGGTCTATCAGAATTGATCATTTTCCTGACATGAGATACACGTTTTTTCTTGAATCCCTATTTTCAGACATAGCCAAATCAACAGGTCTTCCGGTATTCCAAAGTTACCAGAGTTCAAAGTCTATGGAAGGTGGAGTTTGAACACTTTTGAATCATCTTACCCTCTGGCAAACTAACAGTTTGTTATGGAAAAATCACCATCTTTAAGTTCGGTAAATCAACTATAAATGTGCCATTTTCGCAAACTGTTAGTTTACCAGGCCGGGCAATTCTGGTCTATGTTGAGGCTTTCATGGTGTTTTTACCCCGAAAAAATCTGGGGAGAAGATTTCCTGCCACGTTGAAACGGGGCGCCGTTGCCACAGCCAGGGCCTGGATTTGGCAAAGGCCATTGGAACGCTGGGAGCCAACGTGGGATCCACCTTGGAAAAGGAGAAGTCCTCGAAGGTGGCTCTGTTTTTTGGGCTGTTGCAGAGCATATCATGGCATATCATGGCATATCTGTATATATATATATAGTATAAACCTACCGATACCCCATATATAGTATATATATATATTATGGTCGAAGGAAGTTTAGAAGTGAAACTTCCGACAATATGGACAGTTGAAAAGCAGAGGTGAGAAGAGTCAGAAGAGAAAAGATCAGAAGAAAGAAGAGGTAGATGCGCGAAAAGATAGGAAAGTCGCGATTCACTGTGTTTTTCCAATGATTTGTGGCTCCGGAGGGTCGAAAAGTAGGCTCGCTAAAGCGGCGGGTGCGGAGCCAGCTGGCCAGATGAGAGAAAAAGTTGCATGCCGTTGTGGCGCGAAGCACATTTCCAAGTCAAAATGGACAAAACACTAGAGGAGCGGACCACTTTTGGAAGTTGAGATGTCGAAAAAGTGCACGCCGTTGTGGCGCGAAGCACATTTGGAAGTCAAAATGCACAAAACACACCAATGTCGGACCACTTTTGGAAGTTGAGATGTCGAAAAAGTGCACGCCGTTGTGGCGCGAAGCACATTTCAAAGTGAAAATGTACAAAACACACCATTCTCGGAGCACTTTTGGAAGTTGAGATGTCGAAAAAGTGCACGCCGTTGTGGCGCGAAGCACATTTCGAAGTCAAAAGTGTAAAAAACTGAGGGTTTTGAGCCTTTTTTGACGTGAAGATGTCGAAAAAGTAGACACTGATTAACTTAACTAACTTGACTAACTTAACTAACTTCACTAACTTAACTACCCTAACTTCGACGAAACAGCAACAGCAACAGCAACAGCAACAGCAACAACAACAACAACAACAACAACAACACAACAACAACAACAACACCAACCACAACAACTACAACTACAACAACTACAGCTACAACAACTACAACTACAACTAGAACTACAACTACAACAATTACACAACAACAACAGCAACAACAACAACAACAACAACAACTACAACTACAACTAACAACAACAACAACTACTACTACAACTACACTACACAACAACTACAACCACACAACAACTACAGCTACAACTACAACAACAACAACTACAACAACTACAACTACAACTACAAAACAACTACAGCTACAACTATATGACTGCAACTACACTACACTAATTACATTACACCACAACTACAACTCCACTACGCTACAACTTCAACTACAGTTGCAGTACATCACACTACATCCAGCAGTTGTGGGTGAGGTGACCACTGCAACCATTGCAACCACTCCAGCAAACACAACTCCAACCACCTTTCGGTCAATCAGTGGATTCGCTCTGCCATCCGTGATTCACAACAACCAACGTCTCCTATAGGTTTCCTATTCTGAAACTTCCGCCACCGCCTTGTGCGGTACTACTGGTATTCGGTATATCAGTATATGATATAATATGTACTCTAGTATAGTATTTGGAGTACTTTGTGAACAACGCGCCTTTGACATCCAACAAAGGTTGCCAACGCTTCCAGCTCGGGCCCCCACTCATCCCACTGAGATGATTGGTTTGTTGCTTCCAGGTATCCCGATCAGTCGTCCCGATGTTCAAAGTTCGACTATAGCCAGTTTGCCAAACCTATGACCTGATTGAAAACGACAATCTTTAATAGCTATGGAAAATCACATGAACAAACTGATGAATTCACCTTTCCACCAGCCGGTTTGCGGCATCAATGGCTGGGATTCCAGGTTTTCATGGCAAGTCTTGGGAAGCGGCTAAAACACTGGTGAGCCACGGCTAACCCAAGGTACTGTAGTTATGCCAAGATGCCAAGTTGTTTCCCGCTGTACACGCTCTATCAAAACAGAGTTTTTTTTAGTCGCAGGTAGAAGACATCCAGGACGATTTGGACCAGGTGTGTTCCCCATCGCGGAACCTCGGGTGAATTCGACCCCAGAAGGATGAAGTCAGGTTCCTGTGTTATTTTGCTTAGGGGAACCAGGGGTATATTTCAATAAGAACGGGATCCGCAGATTCCTCAGACTACCACCAAGACGTTCAGTGTCGCTTGGGCAAGTGGCCTTTGATCGTGAATATTTGCGGTGAGTTCAGCGAAACGTACCTTTTCATGGGCGAAACAATAAATGCCATGCTGGTTCCACAGGGGTTTAACCGTTTAACCCCTGGACGGTTTTCTTGCCGGCGGATCGAAGCTGCAAAAGTCATGAAAGATCACCAGGTGGAGAAGAAGCTTGAAGAGAAGCAGGAAGCTGCAAAGGCATCGCCAGTTGATTGTTCCTGGAGAGGGCTCATGCCAGTCTTCATCCCCAAAACTTGGCAGGTGGTAGATATTGGTAGATATTGGTAGATTGCAAAGGTGACGGTTGATCTGAAGTTTGAAATCCAAATTTCTAAACAAAGCGCATCTTCCAGCCGCGAAGCTTAACATCGAGTCCGCAGGATTCACTGGGGATCCTGCACCCGATCCTGTCAGCGAAGGAAAAGCTAGAGGAAGAAAAGAAGAAACTGGAAGAGTATGAGGTGCCACCCTGGTGAAACCGGGAAGGAAATGGTTGCACCCACAAGGTCTCATGATCTTTAACCATCTCTGCCCGTAGCTATAAAACTTGAAATCCGATAGAAAGTCAATTCACCCTGTATTCAGCTCTGCAAGACCTCAGAGTGCTGGATAACAAGTATACATTTGGGCTTGCCCGTCTCTCACTCGGAGCAGGACAAGAGCAACGGTGAACGTTCATCAACGGGCGTGCTGTTGTGAAGATTGGCATTGTTTCGCGTAGTCGCGTAGTAGTTTCCGGATCAGTCTAATGCGAGGATAAGAGTGCACATTGACATGGTATCCATGACACTTGGAGCCCTATCTTTTGATTTGGCCCATTGCATGTACTCTTGGCAGTTATTGGGCCATTCTGTTGTTACCAGCCTTTTGTAGGTCGAGAAGGCCAAGGCTGCCAAGGCTGGAAAATGGCGGATGCTTTGGAATTCCAGAAAGCATGGGCTGCAGAATCCCTAAAGCCATCACCATTTTTTTTGGTTGCTAGAAAGCATCCCTATAGCTGTTTATGGCATTTGGGTTCCCCACATTTGCGAACAATATATGGAGAGATGTTGGAATATCATGGAAACACGTGGGATTTAACGATATAACCAAAAAAAAAATCTGGGGAAATTGGACAAAATGGCCAAACCCTGCGATGTCACGGGTTTCAAGCCAAGGCATTGTTGTAATTGTAATTTATTCAGAAACAATGCTCATGAAGGGAATGATCATGACCACCAACCCAAAGCAACACTGTTTTTGACCTCTCCAAAGTTGGGGCGATGATGAAGAGGTATGTCCCACGATTTTTTTCTGGCAATGCCTGCTCCAAAAAAACAAGCAATTCATGGTGTTGTTAGGGAGGGCAGAAACAAGAGCATTCCATGAACAACACTGCAATGACTGACACCCTTTGAACAGTGGGATTGTTTTCCTGGCGTAGTGGACCCGCGGTCTGACAAAAGGACAAAGTCGAAGAGCTGGATCCATAGAAACAGAATGAAACACTGAGTTGGATTTCTCCTTGGATACTCCATGGTCTTTTGCTCTTCACTTCATCAATTCAGGCACCCTTCGTTTCCCGTTTCATTGACTGCTGGCGTTGTGAGCACCACTGCTGCAGGTGGAAGTGCCGGAGGCGCCAAAACCACCGAAGGCACCAAAGGCACCTGAGGTCCCCGAGCTCCCAAAGGCACCGCAGGGACCTATGGGGCAGGGAAGATAGGGAAGGGGTGGGACCTTTGTGGCTTTGACATGCTTGATATCTCCTGCAGGAACATGTTTTGAGGTCTGGCGGATTTCAGATGACTGTGGGTAGATTTCATTGTTTGGTATTTTGTTGTTTCTTGTGCAGTGCTTTGGGTGCCAACATGTCAAAAAAGAATACCTGAAATATAATGTAAGTTAGATCAAATGCAAACTCATGTGGCTGAGACAAGACTGCAAAGAAATTGATTCAGGATCGTTTCTCTTGTCTTCCCTATCGTTGCCCCAAATTCATCCCAATCCATAGATCCATGAAAATGGAATGAAGTGGATTTCTCCCTCCATCTTTCATGGTCTGTCTTTTGCTCTTCATCAATTCAGGCACCCTTCGTTTCCCGTTTCATTGACTCCTGCTGGCGTTGTGAGCACCACTGCTGCAGGTGGAAGTGCCGGAGGCGCCAAAACCACCGAAGGCACCAAAGGCACCTGAGGTCCCAGAGCTCCCAAAGGCACCGCAGGGACCTATGGGGCAGGGAAGATAGGGAAGGAGTGGGACCTTTGTGGCTTTGACATGCTTGATATCTCCTGCAGGAACATGTTTTGAGGTCTGGCGGATTTCAGATGACTGTGGGTAGATTCCATTGTTTGGTATTTGTTGTTTCTTGTGCAGTCCTTTGGGTGCCCAAATGTCAGAAAAGGACCTGAAATATAAGCTTGAAAGGGCATATGGCTGAGACAAGACTGCAAAGAAAACAATGCAGGATCGTTTCTTCTGTCTTCCCTATTGTTACCCCAAATCCATCCCAATCCATAGATCCATGAAAATGGAATGAAGTGGATTTCTCCCTCCATCTTTCATGGTCTGTCTTTTGCTCTTCATCAATTCAGGCACCCTTCGTTTCCCGTTTCATTGACTCCTGCTGGCGTTGTGAGCACCACTGCTGCAGGTGGAAGTGCCGGAGGCGCCAAAACCACCGAAGGCACCAAAGGCACCTGAGGTCCCAGAGCTCCCAAAGGCACCGCAGGGACCTATGGGGCAGGGAAGATAGGGAAGGGGTGGGACCTTTGTGGCTTTGACATGCTTGATATCTCCTGCAGGAACATGTTTTGAGGTCTGGCGGATTTCAGATGACGAGGGGTAGATTTCATTGTTTGGTATTTTGTTGTTTCTTGTGCAGTCCTTTGGGTGCCAACATGTCAAAAAAGAATACCTGAAATATAATGTAAGTTAGATAAAATGCAAACTCATGTGGCTGAGACAAGACTGCAAAGAAATTGATTCAGGATCGTTTCTTCTGTCTTCCCTATTGTTACCCCAAATCCATCCCAATCCATAGATCCATGAAAATGGAATGAAGTGGATTTCTCCCTCCATCTTTCATGGTCTGTCTTTTGCTCATCAATTCAGGCACCCTTCGTTTCCCGTTTCATTGACTCCTGCTGGCGTTGTGAGCACCACTGCTGCAGGTGGAAGTGCCGGAGGCGCCGAAACCACCGAAGGCACCAAAGGCACCTGAGGTCCCAGAGCTCCCAAAGGCACCGCAGGGACCTATGGGGCAGGGAAGCTAGGGAAGGAGTGGGACCTTTGTGGCTTTGACATGCTTGATATCTCCTGCAGGAACATGTTTTGAGGTCTGGCGGATTTCAGATGATTGTGGGTAGATTGCATCGTTTGGTATTTGTTGTTTCTTGTGCAGTCCTTTGGGTGCCCAAATGTCAGAAAAGGACCTGAAATATAAGCTTGAAAGGGCATATGGCTGAGACAAGACTGCAAAGAAAACAATGCAGGATCGTTTCTTCTATCTTCCCTGTTGTTGCCCCAGATCCATCCCAATCCATAGATCCATGAAAATGGATTGAAGTGGATTTCTCCCTCCATCTTTCATGGTCTGTCTTTTGCTCATCAATTCAGGCACCCTTCGTTTCCCGTTTCATTGACTCCTGCTGGCGTTGTGAGCGCCACTGCTGCAGGCACCAAAGGCACCTGAGGTCCCTGAGGTCCCAGAGCTCCCAAAGGCGCCGCAGGGACCTATGGGGCAGGGAAGATAGGGAAGGGGTGGGACCTTTGTGGCTTTGACATGCTTGATATCTCCTGCAGGAACATGTTTTGAGGTCTGGCGGATTTCAGATGACGAGGGGTAGATTCCATTGTTTGGTACTTTGTTGTTTCTTGTGCAGTCCTTTGGGTGCCCAAGTGCCAAAAAGAGTACCTGACATATGAGTTAGATCAAATGCAAACTCATGTGGCTGAGACAAGACTGCAAAGAAATTGATTCAGGATCGTTTCTTCTGTCTTCCCTATTGTTGCCCCAAATTCATCCCAATCCATAGATCCATGAAAATGGAATGAAGTGGATTTCTCCCTCCATCTTTCATGGTCTGTCTTTTGCTCTTCATCAATTCAGGCACCCTTCGTTTCCCGTTTCATTGACTGCTGGCGTTGTGAGCACCACTGCTGCAGGTGGAAGTGCCGGAGGCGCCAAAACCACCGAAGGCACCAAAGGCACCTGAGGTCCCAGAGCTCCCAAAGGCACCGCAGGGACCTATGGGGCAGGGAAGATAGGGAAGGGGTGGGACCTTTGTGGCTTTGACATGCTTGATATCTCCTGCAGGAACATGTTTTGAGGTCTGGCGGATTTCAGATGACTGTGGGTAGATTCCATTGTTTGGTATTTGTTGTTTCCTGTGCAGTCCTTTGAGTGCCAAAATGTCAGAAAAGGACCTGAAATATACTGTAAGTTAGATAAAATGTAAACTAATGTGGCTGAGACAAGACTGCAAAGAAAACAAGGCAGGATCGTTTCTCTTGTCTTCCCTATTGTTGCCCCAAATCCATCCCAATCCATAGATCCATGAAAATGGAATGAAGTGGATTCCTCCCTCCATCTTTCATGGTCGGTCTTTTGCTCTTCATCAATTCAGGCACCCTTCGTTTCCCGTTTCATTGACTGCTGGCGTTGTGAGCACCACTGCTGCAGGTGGAAGTGCCGGAGGTGCCAAAACCACCGAAGGCACCAAAGGCACCTGAGGTCCCAGAGCTCCCAAAGGCACCGCAGGGACCTATGGGGCAGGGAAGATAGGGAAGGGGTGGGACCTTTGTGGCTTTGACATGCTTGATATCTCCTGCAGGAAAATGTTTTGAGGTCTGGCGGATTTCAGATGACGAGGGGTAGATTCCATTGTTTGGTATTTGTTGTTTCTTGTGCAGTCCTTTGGGTGCCCAAGAGTCAAAAAGAGTACCTGACATATGAGTTAGATCAAATGCAAACTCATGTGGCTGAGACAAGACTGCAAAGAAATTGATTCAGGATCGTTTCTTCTGTCTTCCCTATTGTTGCCCCAGATCCATCCCAATCCATAGATCCATGAAAATGGATTGAAGTGGATTTCTCCCTCCATCTTTCATGGTCTGTCTTTTGCTCTTCATCAATTCAGGCACCCTTCGTTTCCCGTTTCATTGACTCCTGCTGGCGTTGTGAGCGCCACTGCTGCAGGCACCAAAGGCACCTGAGGTCCCTGAGGTCCCAGAGCTCCCAAAGGCACCGCAGGGACCTATGGGGCAGGGAAGATAGGGAAGGGGTGGGACCTTTGTGGCTTTGACATGCTTGATATCTCCTGCAGGAACATGTTTTGAGGTCTGGCGGATTTCAAATGAATGTGGGTAGATTCCAGTCTTTGATAGTTTGAGCGATATTTTCTTGTTTCTGGTGTAGTCCTTTGGGTGCAAAGATGTCAATCTCAATACGTGAAATTTAAATATAAGTGTCTTTTTTTAACCGCATGTGATTCCGACAAGGAAATGATTCAGAATCGTTTCTTTTGTGCTCTTCCAAGTCGTCAAAATGGAGTGAAGTGGACTTTCCCTTCGATTTCCCATTGTCTTTTGCTCTTCATCAATTCAGGCACCCTTTGCTTCGCGTGTCATTTACTCCTGGCGTTGTGAGCGCCACTGCAGGTGGAAGTGCCGGAGGGAGTCCCAGCGACCCCGGTGGTTCAAGATCTCCCAAAGGCACTGGACCTGACATGCGACCTGACTTGGTTGACATGCTTGATAGTTTCTGAAGGAACATGTAGTCTGGCAGTTTTCAGATGAATGTGGACAGATTTCATTGTTTGATATTGGGTTGGTTCCTATGCAGTGCCCACATGTCAAAAAGAGTACCTGAGTATGAGTTAGATAAAATGCAAACTCATGTTGCTGAGACAAGACTGCAAAGAAAACAATGCAGGATCGTTTCTTTTGTCTTCCCTATTGTCGCCCCAAATCCATCCCAATCCATAGATCCATGAAAATGGAATGAAGTGGATTCCTCCCTCGATTTTCCATAGTCTTTTGCTCTTCATCAACTCAGGCACCCTTTGTTTCTTGTCTCATTTACTCCTGCTGCAGTAGTTGTGAAAGCCAATGCCGCAGGCGGAAGTGCCTGAGGTGCCAAAACCCGCAAAGTTCCAGCAAATCAAACTTGGGGACCGTGGAGATGAATTGTTTGAAACATTTTGGTCTTTCCAACCATCTCTACAGTACGCTTACCTGTGACAATGGTGGCAACAAACCTTTGTGGCAAATTATGACTCGACCAATTCGCCAAAGTATCAGGTCTGCAGGCCCCATTCGAAGTGAATTCTGTATGTGTACCGTAGTGGTCGATGTATACATCCCATACGAAAAACAACAAACATCTTACATCCGAGTGCTTTATTCAAGAAATCCCCATGTTTCAATGACAATAGACCCGTGCTTTTCTATCCTCTCATAGATCATGGCTAAAGTTTTCTCTTTAGGTCTTGAGGGTCGCCTCACGTCCCCTGAGTGGCTCAAAAAACATGAAAAAATGGCAAAAAACAGAGCTACCAGTTTTTCCACCACTTTCTGGGGAAGATCCTCCAGCCGTTGAACAACCGCCACTGGGCAACTTCCCGCCCGTTTTCGGTCGAAGGTGCCACCAGCCTCGGAAGAGCGCGAAGAGGCGACCAAAAAGGCGCCTGTTTCAAGCGCTGAGAAGGCCCCGGACCTGGAGAAAGCCTGGGTGAGTTTTTGTTCTGCATTTAAATCATTTAAATCTATATTCTGGTAACCATCGAAAAAACATATAAATGACATTCAATGATCATATAAATCATTTTTTACTTTTTTTTTTTAAATGACCTAAATGAACATCTATCTTAAACAGTAGGTAGCCATCGTTCAGTTCGCCAGATGGGATTCAACGGGATTTGTCAGAACTTTTCTGGGATTCGCCCCATCCAAAAGTGAACACTACTGAAATGGGAAAACACAGGATTTCTCTCGCTTTTTCCAATTTACAGCTGGACATGATCCAGTTGAGCCGGTGTCAGTTGGTGGTTTTAGGGGGTGTACAACCAACAAAAAATGTCGGGATCTGAAGGGAACTTCTAATTCTTTGATGGCAACTCTGCAGATTGCAGGATCACCACAGTTTCTCAGGCAATCCTAAGGAGCTACAGTCCCGAAGTTAAGAAGTGTAAGAAATTACATGATCAATTTTTGCAGCTAGCGGTTCCTTAAAAAGCAGGGCTCTCCACTGGTAGTTCTTTGGAAAGCGCAACGTCGCAGGCAGCTGAAATAGCGAAACGCGAGCGCGAGCAGATTTCCCAAGAGGCGCGATGCAGAAAGGCACCCGTTTCGCCAGGGTCGACACAGCGACATCTCCATAAATGTGCCCATTTTCCGAGATGTTAAATAGTTAATGACCCTCTGGTAAACCAACATAACTATGGAAAATCACCATTTTTCATGGGAAAACTCACTATTTCTATGGCCATTTTCAATAGCTATGTTTGACATAACCAGAGGGTACCCGTTCAGTATCAATTTTGAGCAACGATGCCTGTCTCGGAACGATGCATGTCTGCGCCAAGACTTCTGATTATCATAACATGTGAAGACTTGATATGACCAATACCAGTGAGTTCCAGTTGAAGTTTTCGACCCACAGCCACTCCTGGTGTTGGCCAAAATTCCAAAGACGGTCCGACACTGGACATGGTCGGCACTGTACTGGACTGTGAAATCACAGAATATCTAGAAAAAATGGTAGAACAGGGATGCTAGGACATCCCAGCATTCATTCTTGGTTGTTATGGTTTTTATGTTCATTATTTTTCAAAGTTTCATGTTTACCTTTGATGTTTTGTTTTTGGTGCTGTTTTTTTTTTGCGACAATTTGGCCCTGGACTTTCGCTCTGATTGTTTGGTTTGGATGAGGGGGATAATGGTTGAGGTTGTTGTGTTTTAGGTTTGGTTAAGTTTCTGGTTCTTCTTCTGGTTCTGGTTTTGCTAAACTTGCTTTATCCACGAATAAGCGTTTCTTTTGGATTGCATATTCCAACATTGAGTTTAAAAACTGTTCGCTGAATATCGCTTTTGTTTTCAACAGGTGTTTTCTCTCCAAAATCATCCATTTCAATATCTTAACGAACCATCTAAGAGTAGGTAAGGTATGAGCCATCATCAACTTCTCCAGGTTCGTTGCATTTGAATGGTCTATGGTCAACTCGAAAACATAGCTGTTCATATTTATAGTTATGAAGGGTCTTTCAATGTTGAGTTCCTCATTTTCGGGTTCATCCTGCATAAATTGCGTCTCAGGTCCTGTTTCCGTGGGAAGTCCGCAAGAACAGTGACGAGGCCGATGTTGTCATCCTGTGTGGATGGACAGGTTTGGGACGGTTGATTGCTATCACTGTACTGTATCAATCCAGACATTGAGTTTCAGATACTTTTTACAAGATATGAAGTCTGGATTGTTTCTCAATATTGACTGTTCTTTTCTATTTTGTTCATTTTTTTTACACACTCATAACATTTCTTTATTTCATCATACATATCTTTTTTAAGCACCTAATATTTTCTCTTACTATATATATATATATTACATAGTCAGTTTTTCTTTAAGTAGTTTTGAGGGCTTGTTCAGTTTTCAGGTTGTGGTTGGTTCTTCTCTCTTAAGGCTTGCTTGGCATTGCTCTTCCCAGTAGTTGTCGTGTTCTTCTCTTGTCCTTGGTGACCCTTCATCGCAAGGGTCATGCATATTCTCTTTTGAACAAGCGCTTTTACTATATCGTGTTCCTCCTCTTCCAGTTCTCTAATCACTCTGTCTATCTCATCCATTCCTTCATTAGGGTCTATTCCATCGGCAAGGTTTCTTAACCTCTCAAAGTTCTTCACTTTATGTCTTTCATTTGGTGGTAGGGTCTTTAAATGTCCCTTCAACTATGTCAGGTCAAAGTATGTGTCTTCCTCTTCTTCTTTACTCATAAACCTTTCCATTCGATGCTTTTCAAATTCCATATGTTTGTTTTCCATATGTTGGAATTTCATTTGTTTCTTGGAGCACTTCCCACAAACATTCACGAAGGTGTTGACCAAATAACCCAATGAGGTCTTTGGAAATCACCACTGTTCAAATTGATATACATTCAGTCATTATACGACATCCACAGTCAAATTTAGCAATCTTATTTGCTCTTACGTGCCTTCCAAGCAGGGGTAAAAGTGTTTTATTTTTCAGCAGGGAGGCATCACTCATGTCGTTACTACTCTACATGTGCCAATGTAGTGGAGCGTTTCACCGTCCATTCATCTACAGAAATGAAATGGAATGATGCCCACGAAGGGAAAATAACACTCGCAAATAGCCAGAGGTGAAGGTGAATGGAAGAAAAAGACAACTACACGGAGAGCCTATCCTATCCTATCCTATCCTATCCTATCCTATCTATTACATATCAATGAGAGCAGAAGTAAGCAACGCAAAGCAAGGATTGCTTCATGTCAAAAGCCATCTGAGATAGTCGCTGGCATCGTCCCTCAAGTCGATAATATCTTCAAAGTCAGTCGGTTGGGTGCTTCTTCCTTGCGGTTGCTTCCTCTACCATCTTTTTGAAGTTCATTTGTTGTAAGTCTTCTGCGTGAATGTTGTTTGTGTTCAGTGCTTGACCCTGCGGACTTTCGTGAAGATACCAATCATTCCTATCAAATATTTCTCTGATGTCATTGGTTTTGAAGTTTTCCAGACGTTTCCAGACGTCTATTTGGCAAGCTTAAGTCATTCAGAAGACCAGTAGTCAACAGAAATTTCGTCCGTCCCTGCGCGTCTTTGGGAGGAAAAGCCAGCCCCCAAAGAGGCGGCCGAAACAGGGTGGGGGATCTGGAGTATCCCCACTTATTAATAATGGATGATTTGGAAAATCTTTTCTTTATAATGGATGATTTGGAGTACACTTCAGGAAACCCCCATATATATATAATATACACACACACACATGAGGTTGTAAACTATTTTCTGACTGGGATGCACATCCAGGCAGTGTATCCATGCCGATGCTTAAACAGCTTTTTTTTGCTTTGCCAGAAAAGGGGGTAACGCAACTTCTAGAGGATACCAGCATCTTTTTCTTGGAATATCTGGGAATCCCTATTGGACAGCTTCATGGATCTACACCAACTGTCGGCAAAGGGATACAAAAAAGTAACCGATGGGCCACGACCACAGCCGGCATGGCCTTGGGTTGTAACCACCTATTGCTGTTCGGAATTGATCTTTCCAACCGCAAAGCTTTGTGTGCTGAGTCGGCAAATTTTAAAGGTTGGTGGATTTTACGATTAAGATGTTTTAAGAGGTTTAAACAAAAACGTGAAGAATCAACATGAATCAAATGGACTTTCCATTTAAACATCCACGAGTACTACGAGTGATCTCGGCCGTCCGAGTTGATTATTGGTGTCTCTCCATCGCCATGCGGGGTCACCCAATACCGCGAAAGGTGAGCGCCCGTCGAATGCAGGACCAGTGCCAATGATGGGGAGGGGGTTCACCGGGTTCACCAACAAAAGTCAGGATATAAACGACAAAAGATAAGAAGATGTGTTGGACACAACGCCCATAAGAAGATGGGGAGATGACTGACAGTTCATTAAAGTGGGCTTTATCTTGATGGTTCAGCATGGAGCCTTCCTCGCACCATTTTCTAAGCCATCTAACGTGAATTCTGCTTTTGGCGAGTTGTAACCCACAGGCATGATGCTACTGCAATTCCCCATCGTTTCATGTACCATTGCTTTCTCTGAAGCGTTCTCACCGCCAGACAAATATGACCGTTAATTTCATCGGAGACAAGTTAGTATCACATTTTTTCCACCTGCGTATTCATCAAACAACTGTTTCTTTTTCCCTCTCTCTCTCTCTCTGACATGGTGTGTATCTAATACCAACATGTTATGTGTATGTATATATATGTATACATATATCTACGTCATTCTACATCTACATCTACATCTACATCTATATCTATATCTATATCTATATCTATCTATATATAATATATATATATGTATGTATTATATGCATATTTTGCGTGCCTATCCGATTCGGAGCACAATGGAAAATAGCTTCAGAGAACTTGAGCCCTGGACTCTCTGAATGCCTCAGCCTGCCTCGGTGTATGGTGAGGACAACGAGGACCCGGCGACAGGGGGCGGTGGTTCTTGCGCAGGAAGTGTATGATATCGGAGGATGCTTCCATCCAAATTTGAGCTACCTGGTATACATACATATATATATAATATATTATATATATATGTATTCATGGCGGATTTTCCATATCCTTTTGTATGTTTACTGGTGGGTATAAGTAGGATGATCGGATGATCCTCCAATCTGTCGGTCTGTCGGCGACATGCCGTAGGCACCGGCCATCATGATCTAAGTCGACCACTCTGCAAAGACAGAGAAGTTCTGCCCGCCCGGCTTAGCTGTGAGTCGACCTGGGGCAAAAAGGGATAGAATCTATAGATAATTATAGATAGACATTTCAATGGGACATATATATATAGATAGATAGGTAGGTAGATAGATAGATAGATAGGTAGATAGATAGATAGATAGATAGATATAATATAACTATAGATATGGGACATATATAGATTATCTATATATATATAATATAACTAACTTTTCTTGACAAAAAGTAGTGGGAAATCCATTGGAGAATCTAAATTTGGGACTTCTCTATTTGGCATGGTTTTTAGTTGGATTCCGCAATTTTTAAGGGTTGCGCGGTTGCAGACAACCCAGCACGCCTAGCACGCCTTGAAAAAAATCCCAGTTTGAAGAGGGTTACAGTATGTACTGCTGAGGTATATCCGATAGCCATGATAAAAATGTGATAACATTGTTACCCTCTGGTAAACTAACATAGCTATTGAAAATGGCCATTTATAGTGGATTTTCCCATTAAACATGGTGATTTTCCATAGTTATGTTAGTTTACCAGAGGGTATATCCATGATGATTCCATGATGGATCGCCTCATAACTAGTTACCCAATACTGCTAGCCGACACGGCTCCGTCCTCATCCCAGCACCTAAAAAACTTGCCGAATTCATAGCATGCGAGAAAAACCGGACTGGGAAAATGTGAATGCTCGTTTTTTTGGGAAAGATGGGTTCAGTGGTCGGTGGTTTGACACAAACTCGATGTATTTTTCTTGAAAAATATCAGACAACCGGGTAGATTGGGTAGTGAGAGTAATTATGCTTACACATTCTATCGCCATCATAGCATCCGAAGCATGGAGTAGTAGGTCTTCCCTGAAGGTGTCGAGGAGTTTGTTCTACCAGTAGCTTGCTTTGGTTGTTGCGAAGCGTTCAGTGAATTTATCATGCTTGCCCATGACCAAAACATTTTGCCAGGTGCTCGACTCCTGCAGACGAGCCAAAAGAAGCTGTTGCAGGAAAGTCTGGGGGCATGATAGGGCAAGAGTCTCAAAGGCAGACCAGTCTCTCAATTACCCTCTGGTAATTTAACATAACTATAGAAAATCACCATGTTTCATGGGAAAAGCAACTATAAATGGCAATTTTCAATAGCTATGTTAGTTTACCAGAGGGTAAGTTGTTTAGCGTCTACCGGGTCTACCGGGTCTACCGAGTCTACTGTTGAACCCCTGACGACGTGGCAGGTTTCTGCATTCGTAGTTTTTTATCAGCGCCTCTTTGGGAACCGTTTTTGCGGTTCAGTTTGGGTCGGGGTGGGCTAAGAATGTTCAAAAAAGCAAGTGCGTTTTCGCATGTGATGAGATGTGCTCTTCACATCTCTTTACTTTCTCAAGTAACTTCCAAGATTCTGTTCATACAATGGTGCGAAATCGGGTACAAAAAATAACCCCCTCTGGATTGAGGAAGGTCACACGATCTTTGCATCATCGTGTTTGATGCCGAAGGTCGAAGGTAGTTAAGACGGGGCTCAG